>CM070873.1:54263710-54863710 GCA_036365515.1 Torymus aiolomorphi
GTTTCCTCCTTCTCGGTACCCATCGCCGCTGCCGTCGTCGTCTCTTCCAGGAACCCACCGCAACATCAGAGCGACAGGCTCACGCGCGCGAGAGCGCAGAAATCGTCGCTTGTCATAACCGCACGGCGGCCCGCGCCGATTGTTATTTACGCGCGCTCAGTTGCGAAGGGCGCAAGTATAGGTAAGTAGGCAGCTTCATAATAATTCTGCTTCTCCTCTTGACGACGCCGCGCGATTGTCGCGTTTTTTTTCAACAACGACGGCGCCGTCGTTGTTGTCATTGCGAGGAGCGCCAATAATTGTCGAGGAGTGGTTGTGGATCTTTTTTTTCGATACAAGTGCGCGCGTGTTTTAGTGAAGGATTTTGATATAAAGAAGTGGCAAAGGCGAAGGGGACAGTGAAGAGGGAAGTTGGCGATTGTTGGCGGAGACGATTGTTCGGCGATGGAGAATAATCGAAAGGTTCTCGTGAGCTTCGTCGAGAAAGGTGAGTGTTTATGTATACTTATTCCGTTGCTTTTATTTTTGTATTATAAAATACTTTACAATCGTGTACACGTTTATTAGAAAAATACAAGACGATGTGCTTTCGACGAATAAAAAAAAAACAAAATTTTTCACACGCGACGATATTTCCCACTCTTGTAGTATATATAGCTGTGTGCACGTGCGCGAAGTAAATATCAAGATTAAAAATCGAATAAATTCCAGCTCCGCGCGCCGCCCCCACACCGCCTGTCCATCACCCGCGCTTCGTCGCGCTCACACCCGACGGTAAGCACCTCGTCTGCCTGCCCTCCTCCTCCACCTCCTCCGCCGTACCGGCGAAACGCTGCCGGCTGATCGGCGTGCTCACCGAGAAGAATCCACCGGCAGAGGCGAGTGTGCGACGACCCATCCGGATAGCACCGAAAGTCTCGCCGTCGAAACTCCTGCTGCCGGGGGGAGCGGAGGACAACGAGGAGAACAGTTTAATAAACGGGGCTGGTTGTGGTAGCAAGCTGCAGAGGATACCGAGGCCCGCGAACGCGTTCATGCTGTTCGCTAACGATTGGAGGAAGAGACTCGCCGTGGAGAACCCGAGGGAGAGCAATAAGGATATCAGCGTTAGGCTAGTTTCTGGGTTTTTATTGTTGTTGTTGTTTTTTGGTGTTGAGAGGAGAAAAACTTTGTAGTAAAAGTTGTATAATCGTGTTCGCGTGAGGGTTATTATACAATTTGGTATTGTTTTGATAATTTTTATTATAACAAATTTGGCTTGTTTTTGCTACAAAATTTTTTTTTCGCGCAAAGATGAATGGATGGTAGAGTGCGAGTGGTGTAAGGGGAAAATTATTGATTGAAAGTATGCCGGTAGTGTGACAGTTGCTTAATTGTTACAGTTATAGCGAATAGAGGGCCGTCGGTAATTATTATTGATTTATTTTACGACGAGCTAAATACGATAAACACTTTAAATTAATTAGTTGGAAACTATATAACTAATTTTTTTTCCTATTAAATATATATAACCATAATCGATATTGACAAATAAAAAATTTGTTTCACCTGTCAGTAATATTCTATGCACAGTATAGAAATGATCTGTAAACTAAATCTTCGCTCTAACTATCCATTCATCTATCTCAAAATTCGAAACTTAATCAACGGCATCTTGATTTCATTAGCTTAATTAAACGCAAAATTTCCAAATAAAAAGAAAAAGTAATAATACAAAAAGGCTAACGCGTTGTTTGACCTGTGTTTGATGCTTGTTTAATTTAGGCTGGGCGTCCTGTGGAAGAACATGTCAAAGGACGTTAAAGAAAAATACTTCACGCTCGCACGCGAGGTCGACGCCGAGCACAAGAGAAAGTATCCAGGTTCGTGTCAAAATAAAGCCGAATTTATGCGACGCCTACTATACTCCACCCCACCCCTTGACTAAAATGAAATGAATCTTAATAGAGAGGCGCGCGCTCGCACGTGTATGTGTGTATACACAGGAGGTGTAAATTTATGCTGGTATTGCTGGTAAAATACAGGTTAATTCAATTACACGGCGCGGGTTTATTTTAATTCCGCCCGGCCGTATAACGGCGTTTATTTCATTTTCGCGCGAGAAAAACGTTATTTATTTTATAATGTAAAGATCGTATATATAGTAATATTGTAAACCTGGATGCGGTATGAGACTTGATGAGGTGGCGAAAAATCCAGTGGAATAAAAATTTTAATTCTTATTTATATTTTTTGGTTAGCGTAAAATTAAGTTTATACTGGAGCGCATATCACACAAACTCATGCTTCAGGGATATTTTTGTATTTTTCGTTATTTTTCTAATTTTTACTACTTAATGTTTTATTTTTATATTTGTCAACATACTTCACAGAGTATACAACTAAATATTAAATTCAAATTAAAATAACAACAAAAAATCAACATAGAAATCTGAAACTGGCTCCAACATCACCAGTCTCTCTACTTTTTAGTTTTGGCCTTTCCCATTACCCGATTACATACAAATCAGACACTTTTACAAAATGCCACGCATCTTCCCATAAAAACCCATCCCAATCTTCAACCCTACCAAACATTCTCCCCTTACCCCTTCCTCCCACTCACACATGACGACAAAAAAGTCGGTTGCTCACGCTATAAGATCGATCCCCACTCGCTCGCGGCGTTCAACGTATATAAGGATGAGCCCGCGCGTGCACTATACCGGCGGCGCGCCTCTCTCCCCGCTCTCGGGAGATTAACCCCACACTCCCCACCTACAAAGTCAAGGAGAAATTAGATAACGATTTTCGCGCGCGCTAGCGTGACATATAGGTACAGCACGCCCTGCTGTCCGCTGTCTATTTTTTTTTTCTTCTTTTTTTACAGTGTAGACGCGCGAGCGCCGATGCACTGCACGCGGGGCGAGCACGCGCAAAATCAATAGCGCGCGAAGGGTAGGCAGGCAGACGACGGCGAAGCGCGCCGCGGGTGACCGACGTACGAGGGAGTGGAGAAGGGTTGAGGAGAGGCAGAAATTTTTTTTTTCTTTTTTTTTCATGGAAGATTGGGGTTGGTAAAAAACAGGAGGGAAAATTTGCGTTTAAGGGTTATATAACAGACGGAAGTATTTTATCTTTCGGAAGGAATATTCTTTTCTTTTTCGGCAAACTCTGTGTATGGATTTAAAAGGAAAAGCTCTACCCGGAAAAATATTTCCCGCGAATTTAATAGGCTTCGTTGCCGGAAAAAAAAAATCCCCGCTGAAAAACACAGCCGGCCGGTGTATAGGTATCGGAAAAGTAATTTCTCACGCGGTTCTCGGAATTCTTTCCAATTCTCGGAAAAAAAATAATAAACGCAAGCCTATGTTTCCTTCCGAAAAATAACCGAAAATCGACGTACATATACCGCAGCTGCTGTATGTATATATACATACTGGGAGGATCGGATCGATGATCGCGCGGCGGGTGATCCCCATACATAGACGCGCGAGGGAGAGTCTCGCGAGACGACGCGTATATAATCGGCCAATCAGTAGCTGTGTGATATGTGGGTATATATATTATGTATCAATCGCGCGTCGCCGCTGCCGAGTCGGAATTCGGTCGACGAGGCGCGAGGGATGATTAGTTGATTGGGGGTGAGTTAAGAGGGTTGGCTGTTGGTATGGAAAAGATGAATGCTGGCAAATGTTCGTAAGAAAGTGTTATGTAAAATATGTAATAAGTATGTTACCGTCACATATAGTATACATCCAGTCGCGTATAGATAATATTTTAAGAAAACAGAACATTAGGATACACTAAAAATGTTTCGTATACAATTTATATTTAAAATTATAAATTTGTCTACTCCATTAATTAATAATAATAAATTTTCCACTTCTACGCGCGGTGAAATGTAACGGCACATACAACGGGTTGGCTAGATGCAAACGAGAATAATTTATCGACTTTCATTTACGCGCGCGCGCGTTCTCTCCCTCCTTAATAAGGGAAGCCGTGCAAGTACGCAACTAATGTCGAAATGAATGCAAATCGATTGCGAGCTGGCAAAAGGAAGAGAGAGGGGGGGCGCGCGCGCTCTCACTCGACTAGCATTACAAGCAGAAAAATAGTATCTGCACGGCAGTTTTTTTCGCATGAGTTTGAATTTTAATTAACTATTACGATTAATTGACGTAAGGGGGATGTGAGCGGGTGCTTACCGACGTTCTATTTTTCTAGCCTCTATGAATTCGAATTTAAGTTAAGCGCATGCGCGTTAAATATAAGTGAAAACGTATTTACTTGTTTAAAAAAGCATGGGTCTGAAGTTTGCATTGTTGGAATGCAACGAAATAATTTTTTACGACTGATTAAAGTTATTCAACAATAGAAATTTCATCTAAACCTTTGTTATAAAATTATTTTATATTATAAAACACACAATCTACACGCAAAGTTAATAATATTTGGTATAAACGTGAAGTACAATAAATTATTTTTGTATTTCATTGCACTTCAACGTTGCAAACTTCAGACCCATAAAAAAGCGCACGTCTATTATAGACTTATTTAACTGATTTTCACTCGTTCAATGTTAGTGAGAATTTACCCTATATTCTTTAACGTTGTTGAAAACTAATCGCCGATCAAATTTAATATATAATATATGAGGACATTCAGAAAAAATTTCAAATGTCGGAGCTGCCGATTTGTGCATTTTTATACCTTTTCCTCGTTCAACTTCAAACTCTTATACCTTTTGAAGGAATCGACATTTTTTAATTTTCAAAAAAGGGAATGAAAGCTCTTTCTTTTTAGTTCCAATTTTTTTTTTTAACTTTAAGTAGAACGTTTCTGGGCTAAATGACTGAGGTTTAAAGAAAAGAGCTTTTTTGCCATTTTCGTCAAAAATTCCAATCTTTAAACATAATGTGTCACAAATACGTTTTTAATAGTACACTAAGCGCGAAAATTCGCTACTTCCGCTACATTTGAATTTTTAAAAATGAATTTGTATTCTTAACTATTTAAAACTAATTAAAACTAAATAATTAAATAAAATTAGAATAAAAAGATTAAATTTGTCATGCTTTAAAAAATTATCTGATTACCCTATCATTTAAATCAATTAAAATGAAATCACAATGAAAAATTATATATTCATAACCCCAAAAACAAAATAGTACGCGCGTATAGCGCGTTTGGTTTTGCTAGCAAGATGAAAAAATGCATCCGGAAGGTGTGCTAAAAAAAATTTTGCCCAGTTTTGAAGACGCCTAAAGTTGAAATTTTTTCTGAATTTCCTCAAATCTTACACACATTTCCTCAAGCAATTTGTCATCGATAAGCAACATCCCAAACGAAAAACTTTCCTCTCTCCGCAGTTCCCAAAACCCCCTTGTCCCTCTCTCACACACCTATAAATATATACACACATACCCCAACCGGCGCAATCGATCTCTACCTACATCTCCCTCCTCCTTCTCATTCTCTCCTCCCAATAAATCCGCGCGCGCGCCTCCACACACATCTCTCCCTCCCACCCTCGCAAAAAACCCTCTCTCCCCTCTTGCAATTACCACGAATCTCTCCACTCCCTCCCGTCTGACCGCTCTCTCCCTCTCGCGCGCGGCTGGTGTAGGTACGCACACACCGGCAGCAGGACCGAGAGCGCGGGAATTAAGATAAATAGGTTTGCGCGCGCGAGAGCGCGGCCGAATCGATAAGCGCTATACTCGCGAGCGAACGAGGGATGTGCCGCTGCTGCTGCTGCTGGGCCCGGGAGAGATGTGTTGTATTGATTTTCGTTTTTTGCACGCGAGTGAGAGGTGATGCCTGCTTAAGCGGCTTTTTTGTGCCGCGCGGTTGTGTATATAGGAGAGAGAGAGAGAGAAACCGGGTCAACGCGGTGGTTATTGGGGATATAGGCGGCTGATGAATGGGAGGGTTATTAAGCGCTCGGCGGCGTGTGTGTAGGGGGCTGACGTAAGATATAATTGAGATGAAGACGGTGTCGTGATAAATATATCGTTTTCAAATTCTTATAGCTCTGTTGATGATTATATATAGTTCATTTCCTATTATATTTTCTATCATATGTGAAAAGAATGGTATATATATATATATATATATATAGCTTTTTATAGGGTTTCCGTGTTAATTTTTTTTTTCTTCAAAACCTCAAATTGTATGCAACCGATGCCCGTGTGTTTTAAAGAAAAAAAAAATTCAAATATCAATTATACACTCGCCGATCAATCGGAGCACCAATATACCACTTTTAATCACGCAACCGTACCCACAACCGAACGAAATTATCCACGCGCAAGCGTGAAAAACACGTTTCCCGATATACCCACACGTATACACAATTTTCCGCCGCGCGAAGCCCAATAACTTCTCCGGTAGCTTCTCCCTCCTGCGCGATCGGTTTCCGATAAAACCACGTTTTTCTGACATGTAAATTTTCATACATCACCCGTTCGTTCCTTCCCCTAATCCCCAGCCGCTAGACACAATTTATATATACCTATATATACAACGTCGCTCGCGCGGTGTACCCGGAATGGCGCGAAAATTCGAAACTCCGCGAGACGAGCCCAAGAGCAAGTGACCCGAAAAACTTTCGATCGAGCGCACGGATGATGACGTCAGATGGAGGAGAAGGAGGAGGAGGTGGAGATCAATCTACATGCGCGCGGGCGCGGAGTGGTGGTAGGACGCGCGGGAAATATCGAGCTTTGGAAGAGAGGAAGCCCAGAGAGAGAGAGGGTGCGGAAGAGCGAGAACAACGAGCGCGTCGATTGAAACTGAGAAGGAGAGGCGAGGCGCGCATGTGTATTGATGGGGGATTCGGAGTCGACGTGGTTTTTTATTTTTGTTGGATCGGTTGTGTATAGAGGGGTTTTTTTTGGGGGAGGATGGGTTTGGAGTGGAGGAGTTTTTTGGGTGAACGAATGTTTTTGCGGGAGAAGATGTGGAGGATGCAGTGCGTGGTTTTTGTATGGTTCTTATAAAATCATCGCAATCATTTTGTGCATCAAACATATAAAAGTTTTTATATTTCCATGCCTTGTGATTTAAATGAATTTAAATATTTTTGGTCTTTTTATCTTTTTAAAATTTTTAAAAATGACTTTTCGATTATGTACCGCCTGTGTTAAATCATAGCAACATTGTCATCACTAACACAGTACTATATAGATTTACATCATCTTACTTATTTTATAAATTACAGAATGACAACATCCACACTTATTCAACCGAAACCAATCGCCTTCCAAAAAAAAAACAGCAACATTAAAAATAAAAAACACCCCAATCACCGCCCTATTCTTCAAATCCACAAAAACACGACGCAACCAACCCCAACCGACAACCTCGCCCCTTCCGCCCACCTATCCCTCTCCACCATCCTCCTCCTCTTCTCTCACCTCTTTCCCCCGAAAACAAATTCCCTCCCTCCCTCTCTTTCTCCTCCTCGTCACCCTCGATCTCTCTCTCCCAGCGCGCTGCGGAAGATCCATATACACGTCCGAGCCTCGTCTTCCCGCCGTCGTCGGCGGGGGGCGGCGAAGGGTTCACTGACACCCTGCGCGAGCGACTACGTCGAATATTCGGCAAGCAGGCGGAGGGGGAGGGGGAGGCCGTCGCGACGACGAGGGTCGCTCGCGCAAAGGCGAAACCGAAGATGAAGGGAAAAGAGAGAGAGAGGGAACAGGGTAAACGCACTCGGCCGCGCGGGTGACGACGACGTCGCAGGGCGGCCGCGGGATGGATGGGAGAGAAAAAAGGTACGAGGGATATTATGCGTATATATAGGTTTTCTTTGAGCTGAGGGTTGAAGGGAGTATATCATGGATGATGGCAGCGCGTTGTTGAACAAATTATATGATTTGTGCAAATTTCAAAACTTATATACTGAATTTTCAACGAATGTGTATAGCAATAGGCGGTGAAAAAAAAATTTTCTTCGGGTATAATCAATATTTATATATGAAAGCAATAAATAAACAAGTTTGGTTTTCATCGATTTAAAAAAAAAAAAAGAAGAGAGAAAGAGAACCCGTGTCAAAGTTATATCATTTCGTGCAGTCTGCACAGCACCTTATAAAAAGTAATAAAATACCGTGTGTATATGCGAGGAAACTCTTTTGACGACCCCCATAACATCGCGCGCCCGCGCGCATCGACAATATCTATATTCCCGCGGCTGTAATGCGATAACGGCGGCGCGATGGTAACGCTATCGGGCGGATCGAGTGCAAGTTTTGATTGATTTTCTCGATATTATTATTCGATCCACGTAACTTTCTTGCGCGCGAGCGTCTGCTACTTGTATTCGTCGCCCCCCGCCTCTTTGCATTATCTCCTCTGAAATTATTATTCATAAAGCAGTGGGAGTAATGCATTGAAGAGCAATTTTCCGAGTTACTGCGGTAACTATGATGTGCGGAAAGAATGGGTTCGTGAAAAATCGGTGGCACAGGAAAATCAGTAGGAATTAAATTAATCATATAGTTATTAATATATTGGTATAGCAAAGTTCCTTACAGTTCGGTAGATAAACATTATTATAAACATTAATCAGTTAAAATTATTTTACTTGAATTTAAGAAAAAAAAAAGTTTCACCTTAATTTTTAAAATTTTCGCTTATTCTCACACCCCACCCTAGATTCAAAAAAACTTCTTCAAAAATAGACTCTCAGCACCCAATTCCCAGCTCTAAAAATACGATTCTATCCACTTCCCCCCTCAACCGAAAATCCTCCCAAATCAATAGACACACACACACACACCCATCCTCTCCGCGAATGAAAAATTTCGTCACCCGCGCGCCGCAGCGCGAAAAATCGAACGGCCGCGCTGGTTCGCATCCTCCTCTCTTCTCTCTCTCTCTCTCTCTCTCTCTCTCTCTCTCTCTCTCTCTCTCTCTCTCTCTCTCTCTCTCTCTCTCTCTCTCTCTCTCTCTCTCTCTCTCTCTCTCTCTCTCTCTCTCTCTCTCTCTCTCTCTCTCTCTCTCTCTCTCTCTCTCTCTCTCTCTCTCTCTCTCTCTCTCTCTCTCTCTCTCCTCGCCTTGACGGCGTATTGATTGCAGCGTGCGCGCGCGCCGGTGGCGGCGGCGCGGGAACACCGAGCAGTGCAGCGACGGCGGCACGGCATCGATGCGTCGCGAGAGAGTGAGAGAGAGGGTGGGTGGGAGGTGTGTGTAGGTAGTTGTGGGTGCGCGCGCGTGATCGGACGCATACGCGGGGTGAGAGGAGGAGGAGGAGGAGGTCGTTGTGGGGTCCTGGGGATGTAGGGAGGAAGGAAGTTTTTTTTTTAGTTTTTAAGGGAGAAGTGTGCTTTTTTTAGTTAGTCGCGAAGGTTTTTTTTGTTAGTTTCTGGAGCAAATGATTTTGGGGTCAATACCGCTAGTTTTTCTTATATCTGGTTGTTGTTTTTTTTTTCTGTTTTAAAAAAAATGTTGAAAAACTGATTAGGAATGCTGAAAAAAAAGATACTTTATTTCTCCATCTTATTACACTCCTGTTTTGAAGAAATTAATAATATAGACGGCAGTATCGATTTTTATGACAATGGAAATTGACATGATAAACTGCGGAACGAATTGACAAGGAAAAAAAAATCATTCGAGAAAGGAAATGAACGTTATATATGCTGTAACTTCGAAGACGCCCCGACCTTGCAACACGTTGAAATAATTTTATGAATGAAAAATATACACGTTAAATTCGCAATAAAAAACTGCCACTTCATCGATTTTCCAAAAACTCAAAAAATAAGGTCGCTTTCCTCTCAGCCGCACATAATATATGCTAAACATTTTCAAGGATCGAAGGTGAAAGCTTTTTACTTCGCACTCGAGAAGTTTTGAAGAACCTCACTTCAACGCTCAATTACCGCCTTATATATTTACCACTCGCGGATATAACGAAAACAAAAAATATCAAACATTCTCTCCTGCGCTTGCGCAAAAAATCTTACATCATCATTACAATTATAAAATTTCCTCATCTCCAAACACCCAATTTCCCAACCATCAACACACACACACATTCGGAAAAATTGCGCAACCTGCGCATCACGTCTCTCACACTCAAAAATCTCCTATAATGCACACAGGCGCTCTCACACCAACCCCGTTTCTGTTTCCATCCATCCATCCTTCGTCCGTCCGTGCGCACACTCTCTCTCTCTCTCTCCCTCCTCCTCTCTGTCCTCGTTCCGACTTGCGCTCGCGCGCTCGCGAGACGCTGCTCCGCTATGCTGCACTCGCGACCTCCGCATTGTGTACCCGACAGCGCGGCCGCGAACGTCGCCGCTCGCCGTGCATGTACGACGACGACGCGTATCTTAACATTTTGTACATGTACATACACGTACGCGGGAGTATAGTTGCGTGAATAATAATAAAAAATTAATTAATCAAAAACGGTGAGTGATTGCCGCCGAAGTGTTTATAGAATGATGATAGTCGTGACGAGGATGAGAATGATGATGTTGATGCAAACAAGTGGTGGCGCGGGCGGGCTATTAGTGTGACGAAGAGGACGATGAAGAGCTGGGAGGAGATGCTGAAGATGCTGAGGACGCATAGGAAGCAGCGGCTCCCGTGGGTTATAATACCGGAGCGGCGGCTATTACCGCTCGACCGGCGCTACTGCACCTAATACACGTATAGAGAGACGTATATACATCGAGAAGAGAAAGAGACAGGCGCATAGCGAGCGCACACGTGCGCGCGCGTTGGCGCGCGGGCCGAACCAAAACAGGAAGTTGAGAGGAAGAGAGAGAGAAAGCAGACCCCGTATTGCACTCGCGCGCTCTTTTGTACAAGTATATAAAATACGCGCGCAGGCATCACAAAGGCGATATAGTGTTTCATCGCGACAGAGGATGCGAATGCGTGGCCGGCGCCGCCGCCGAGCGGGCGGCACGATCGCGTTCTTTCGTCACCGCCAACGGCCCAGCTAAACTCGCACTGTAATATCTCTCGTCGTCGGGTCAGCCGCGATGGACTGCTGCAACTACGTGCAGCCGTACGCTCAGGCGGGCCACCACCACTACTACCACCACCAGCCGCCACTGCCGCCTCAGTCGCCTCATATACCTCTTCACCATCACCCTCAGCAGCAGCAACAGTTACTGCAGCAGCAGCAGCAGCAGCAGCAGCATCATGCGCAGCTACCGCAGCAGCAGCAGCAGATACAGCCACAGCAGCTGGGCCAGCAGCCCGCGTACTGCTACGGCGAGGCAGCAGCAGCCGCCTACGCGTACAGTAACGGCCCGGCGGCGATCGAAGGCGCCGGGAGTGGTGGTGGCGGTGCTGCTGGTGGTGGTGGGAGCGGCGTGAGGTACAGCGCCGGCTGCAGGCTACTGCCACCTGCCTATCCTACCGGTGAGTGTGTGTGTGTGTGTGTGTGAGAGGTGAGGTGATCGATGCGCAGTTTTTCTTGGGTTGGGGGGGGAGGTGCAGTGATTGTTTTTGGGACAGGGGATGGGCGTTGAGGTGGGAGGGAGGTATGCTGAGATTTCGTTAGGGTTGTGGTATATGTTCGTTAATTTGATTAACTTTGCGGAAGTGGGCGCAGCGTGGAGCGGTTACACGATGGATTTTCGAAAAATTTAGTTGACTGCACGAGGAATGTTATTTATACATTAATGTACGATGAAAACGAAGTGTTCATTTCGTTGTAAGGTTACAACGTTGTTACTAAGGCTAAATGTTTTAATTTTAGGTTGATTATGAGAAATTCGATGTCAATGGTTTCCATTGAACGTAACTTCTTCGTGGCTTTTCAAAGTGGAATGAATGGGGTCCGAAAGTGTATCAATGAATGGTTGGAAACCTCTGTTCTTATACAGGTGTTACGTACAAAAGATGAATGAGGTTGTCATCTGCAGGTGCTTTCGTCGTTAGTATGGTAATAAGGAGAATGATTAAGTCGTTATAACTGGGAGAAAATTGGGTTTTAATTAATAAAGTCACATGAGATGTGAGCTGTCTGACCAAACCATGTCCTCTTTCTACTGATCCTATTCGCATGTTGACACAGCTACACCTATCAATCCTAAAGACTTCTTGATAATTCTCATATAGTATCTAATCGGACTACAACTTTTTTCATATTTTTATTTCAAATTAAAGAATTCATTTAATAAACAACTGTTAACCTAACCTGAAAAACTGCAAAAGTATATGGAAAATCAATGATTATACATAAATTAAGTTAAGAAAACTAGATTTTCTAACGATAAAATGCCCTTTTACTGCACGCTAAAAAGGGTTGAACCTTTTTATTTTCAGAAAATTCTATCCACTTTAAAAATAAAAACTCGAGGTCAACTTAATCGGTATTTCATTATATTTATAGTTATGATGCTCATTACCCTCATTCAAATATAGTTTTACCCATTTCTCCCCAGACAATTATCGATGTAATCAATACCGCGCAGAGTGTAAACAAACGCATATCCGCTACTTTTTATATAAGCACTCTTTTAAGACCGTGCTGAGGGGAAACAATGCACCGTAATCAATATTAAACTGTGTTTATTCATTTTTAAAACGCTCGCGGCAGATGAATTTATGAAATTTTTATCCCGCGATAAAAATTTCTTTGCCAGAAATAGTGAATTAATCAATCTTCGATCAAACTGATTTCTCGAGTAAACGAGTAAACGTAATATAACTTTTTCGCCCTTTAACCTCAAAATGCCATCTTAAATGTCATTTTGCGGCCTCGGACGGAAAAATACGTTACTGAAACGTGGACGTAAGAGAATTTTTACCTCATGCGACTTTTCGAAAAACGTCGCATGAGGTAAATAATCCTCTTCCGCCCGCGTTAGTAATATACACGGAGAGAAATTTTAGAGTAAGAATTACCAAGGTGCCTTGGTAGTGCATGGATAGACTGTCAAAAGCCGTGATATTCCTAGGTTTCTAATACAATTTATAAGTTTCCCAGAAAAAACTACCATAACCACTTAAAAAAAATACCAAATTATCGGAATAAAAATTACCAGACACACTGGTAAAAATTGAGATCTAGTCATTTTTACAAGGTAACCTAAGAATTTTTACTAAGAAAACTGATAAATTTTACCAAATAACCTGGTATTTGTGTATTCGCGCATGCGCACTGCGCATTATTGTGTTTCAGAAGATTGATACTAGAGGCGTGCGCGACGTTAAAATGAAAACAATACACATATTTTCAGTAAGTAATAACGGCGATTCAAATGACTGTTGGTAACAGCTTCCGTGGCGCAGTCGGTAGAACGTCGGACTCTCAACCCAAAGATCGTCGGATCGAATCCCGCTTCCGTAAAAATTTTTTTCAGTTTAATGTTTTTTCATCCTTGTTTCTGTTTCTATTTCTATATTAAAATACTATATATCCATCAATATGGATAAAAAAAGTTCATTTTTTTAATTTAAATTAACTAAAAAAAAATTTTACCAAGGCACTTTGGTAAAAAGTTTGAAATTGTCAGTCTGTCCATCCATTACCATAGAAACTGGTAATTTAGTCTCGAATATTTGTAATTTTCACTACAAAATTTCTCTCCGTGTACTATTGTCTTATGAAGATTTATTATCAAATATTGATAGTTCCCTAATTGCAGACAAGATTTAAGTAGTGTGTCATTAAAACATGTTAACTATACTTTAGAAATTAATATAACACTGTACAACACTTATTATTACTGTGCATATAAAATTTTATTAAAAAACTTAACGGCATTTGATCACAAACATGCCTAAATCTTATTTATATCTGTATCTTTGACACTTTATCCACCAGGTGGCTGCCACTTCTTGGCTTCCACAAATAAAATCTCTTTCCACTTTCCTTAAATAAATCCAAGTAACATCGACTTTCGGCGTCGGAGATAAGTCTACCGGGATCTTCTTGATGAGTCCACCCGGTACGACTAAGGATTTTGGGAAAGGTATTACGACTAACTGGTAGAGAATTTGCTCGTTGAGGATCAATTAACCATTTTATAAAACTGTACAACACTGTTGAAAATTTTCTGAAATTTAAGAAACGAACAATTCTAAAACTGTTAAGGAATATTGTCGGTAAAGTTGAACTTATTAATCCTACGGTATTTGGCCCTATTCAAGTGCACATTCATTAACAGTCAAGCCGGAGACATTGTATCAAGTCATTCTTTCTATCAAAATGATCTATAAATTTCATGTTTATTCATAAAGCTCCAGAAATGACGATTTAAAAAAAATATTGAAAAAATTTTAACCTGAAATATCTCTGAAATTTATAGACAAAGTAATCATATGATCTTGATAAAATTTCACACAAATATTGCCAATATCACATACAAAATAATCTATAAATTTCAAGCTGATACATCATGCCGTTCTCGAAAAATTACGATTTCAAAAAGCAATTGAAAAAATTTTAACTTCAAATGTCTCTGAAATTTATTGACCAATCCTTTTTCACAAAGAACACATCTGAAACATATCCAAAATCTACCCGTAAAAAAAATTTCAAAGTGATTAAGAGGATGCCTTGTATTGGCAGAGTTCTCTGCCGTACCGACCACAATGTTTTTAATTAAATATTAATGGTTATAAGCTTTTCCTTGCATTCTGAGAGTTGACGCACATAGGCAAACTTATTATCTATTTCCCGGTCAAATTTCAGATAAATCTATTGGAATATAAAGACGTAATTTGAGAACTCGCAACGTCGCCTAATATCATATTAACCCCAAAATACGACATCCTCGGAGATCCTGCATTTAACAGATGAAAATTTTGATTTCACTGCTGGGTTAACGAATAAACTTGCCAAATCTCTCGTCGAGCTAAATTACGTTTCTCTATTGTAAATACTATATTTATTATTGTAAATCTATTGTAAATACTGGAGTTGAAATAAATTTTATAATGTCAGGTTTTGTAAAATAAGTTATTACAACTGGAAAAAGAAGAATTTTCTTTTTAAATACACTAGGATTATCCTTTTGGAGAAAACGGAAAAATCTTTCTTTTCTCAGGGACTTTTTACTTATTTGGCATGAAGTTAATTTAAGGAAAGAGGGTATTACTAAAGGTGGGTTGAAAAAGTAAAGGGTTCTTCAAAGTACGTACTCAGAAATATTTTTTTCAAAACATAACAACAAAATTTTAACCTAATTAGCAATTTTTCCTAATTATATTTACATTGTTTTAAATAGAAAAATGATAACAGCTCGGGAAGTGAACTGATATATTAAACTTGTGGTCAAAGTTTTGAATATTATCGGAATTGCAAAGAGAATAATTACTTTAGTAATAAAATGATATTGAGTATCATTATTGAGTATATTTAGTAGTAAAATTTAATAATGATCGCAAAGGCGGTTGGAAGAAATAAAAAGAGTAGACAAAATTATAAAATTATATGGGCTCGTAATACTTAATATAGTTTTATAAATTGGTTAGTTGATCCTCAACGAGCAAAGTTTCTTACAGTTAGTCGTACTACCTTTCCCAAATCGAAAGAGTATGCTACATTATAGCTTGCACTATTTGATAGAAACTTTTAGCAAACGGCGGCACTCGTAAGAGAAGTATATAGAAGTATAGGAGAGACTTTAATAAAATACAAATTTACAATATACTGGGAACTGAAATGCATTTCGTTCTTATTAGTAGTACCGGGTGAACTCATCAGGAAGACCCGGTAGACTTATCTTCGACGATGAAAGTCGATGTTACTTGGCTTTATTTAAGGAAAGTGTAAAGAAATTTTGTTTGTAGAAGCCAAGAAGTGGCAGCCACCTGGTGGACAAAGTGTCAAAGTTACAGATATAAATAAGATTTAGGCGTGTTAGTGATCAAATGCCGTTAAGTTTGGGAAAGGTATTACGACTAACTGCAAGAGATTTTGCTCGATGAGGATCAACTAACCAATTTATAAAACTATATTATTATGAGCACATAAAATTTTATTAAAAACTTAACGGGATTTGATCGCTAACATGCCTAAATCTTATTTATATCTGTAACTTTTTATACACGTCCACCAGATGGCTGCCACTTCTTGGCTTCAAAACTTCAAAATTTTTATTAAATTTCAGTTAAATTTAACTGAAATTTCAGAAAATTTTTAACAGTGAACTTGGCACAATGTAATATCGAGGTTTAAAAAAAAAACATTCTCCCTCACATACCACACCTATTAATCGAACCATACATTTTTTAACATCTACTCACACCGCCCAACCGCGACCCTTGATAACGCAAAAGGGCCCAACCACAACCACACTCGAACTTACATATATCCAGCCATCTCCAGCAACCCTCAACCTCATCTCGCATTCAATACCTCCTCCCTCCCCCCTCCCCCCAACTGAGCATTCGTCCACATATACCACACCTTTACAATCGCGCGCGACCCTCTCGAAGAGTCAACTCCCCCTCCCCCCTGCGGCAGCCACCGAAGCATTGCCCACAAATGTTTGCTATGTCCGAGTTGCTCTCTCTCTCTCACTCTCTCTCTCTCATTTCCCCCTTCTATATACATACATACAGGAAAGCTCGCATTCAGCGCGTCGCGCGGCGCCGGCGCGGGCAACCCATGATGATGGTAATTGGACGCGTCGAAAATTAAAATGACAATGGCTCGTTGCTCTGACGTCGCGAGAGTGTAATTTTAGAGAGCTTTCGAGAGCGCGCTCGCGTTCCGAATATATAGATTTTATCCGGTTAGCCTGATGGTACGATGAGGTACGAAACGGCCGGGAGAGAGAGAGAGAGAGAGAAGCGTTTGAAAAGTCCTTTTTTGCGCGCGATAGCTTTATCAGATTAAGCCGGATGAGAGAGAGAGAGTGTGTGAGAGAGAAAGAGAGAGAGAGAGAGAGAGAGAGAGAGAGAGAGAGAGAGAGAGAGAGAGAGAGAGAGAGAGAGAGAGAGAGAGAGAGAGAGAGAGAGAGAGAGAGAGAGAGAGAGAGAGAGAACAGTTTACGAGTGACACGGAGGTGAGTCTTTTCTGCGAGGCATTCGTTCGAAGAGGTTTTTTGTGCGGGTTATCAGCGACCGGTGGAGGATGGGGATTATGCTGTTGTTGTCGTACTTTTCTTTGAGCGGCCTTTTTTGTGGTAATGTGAGGTGCACTGATTTGCATGGATTTGAATGGGAAAAATCGAGTTTAAAGAATTGTACGTATATATTTTTTTTTATCTGATAACAATAATGGTTGACCTGAATTTTTGTTTGACCATTTCGCGTTTTGTAAATATGACTAAACTTTATGAACAATACAATGATGCGTTGTATACGTGTTTTGGATCTAATTAGAGATTTATATCTAGGATTTTTGCCATTTGGTTTGAAATTTACTTACTTTTATTAAAACTATCACAGCTACTCGCTATTTAGAACAGGTAAATAACGAAGAATACGGAAATATTAATAACTATTAACAATCAGACTTTTTTTCCTTATTTTCTCAATGCACCAGCCATCTTAAACCACCCTTAACACACATTTTCCGCGTGGTACGCAATAACATCGCATTTCACGGTAATTAAGTTTTTTCATCAACCCTTTTTTCTTTGCCCCGGCGAGGCGTGCACGCCATTCATCCTTACATAAAAACAAATAGTGCACTCACTCGCACACCCTTACTCAAGTAGAGTAGTAGGTTAATCCTCGTGGAATTCAGCATTGATTAATTTTTTTTTTTTTTTTAAGAGTACAGCCCGTCGTCGGCACACCGGCTCCCGCGAAGTTTCCCCCACGAGTGTAATAATCTTAGGTCGTATAACGCGCCGATGTGTAATTGCCACTAATGTAAAGACATTATAGTATAGAGCTGGAAGTTCACGCGCGGAGGGAAGGACAAATTGCGCGAGTCCCATTTATCACGATGCCGATGTAATTAATCCAAAAGTTCTTACGCGATATCGCGAGAGTATACACTATAACTGCGCAGGTATATAGACTCTCTGTCGCGGTAATTTAGCTGCGCACGGAAATGTATTATAGCTGCTGGTCGCCACTGTTAATTATCACTTTTATTGTGGGCCGCGCTTGCTTGCTCCTTTGTTTTTGTGCACACTCGACGCTGTTGCGGATTAGTCGAGCGTTATTATTTTATTTCGTCGCGGATTTAGTCCAGCGGTTATTGACGTATTTATATACATTTGCATTTGTATATGTATGGCTTGCTCTCGGTCATTTCACTCTTGGAGAGGGCTGGTATTGCCCGGCTGTCGTGTTTGACAAGAAAAATTAAAGCTCGTAATGCTGATTATTTGAGTTAAGCTAAGTTAATGGAATAGAAATCGGTATAGTGAAATAGTCGGAATTGGGTGTAAAAGACTATTCAACGATTTTAAGTAACAGCTTTTAGATAATTAATATTTACATTAACATTTTAATGAATGTATAATTATATCAATATCTATACAATTACAATAATTTTATTTTACTTAATCAAAGATAGAAAAAAAAATATCAATTCAAACTCACGACTATGCCACAATTAACCCTTTTTCCGATCCTTCACACCTTCAAATCAAAATGTAGGTCATTAAAAAAACAATACCAAACCAAAAAAAAAAAAAATCACAAAATCCACATACGTCATCACTCCCGTTCCCTCACCGTCCCGCATCCTCGAATTAGCCGGCCGCAAATCTCGCGAGCGCAAAGTCCTTTCGCCGGGGGAGGAGAGGGCATTACCCTCGTCGTCGTTGTCGTCCCCTCCGCGTGTTTGCGCTGCGAAGAGGGAGCCACGATTTTTTTTCTGTCTCTCGGTGTGTACAGCGATGGGGGAGAGATTGTTATATGGGCGTCATGGGAGGATTCGGAGGCAGGATCGATAAGGTGAGGGTTGACGAGGATGAGTGAGTGGAAAAGTTTTGGAGTGGGGGAGGGGTTCTGGAAGAACGTGGATGTGATTGAAAATAATAGATAGATGTCGGTTAGGTGGAGAATTTTTCGTTGAATGTACATAGAAATTTGAGAGTCGAATCTTATTCAGTGTAAAAATGTTAACAGGTCCGTAACCGACGAAAGCTTTGCAAACCGTCTATCGAGGGTCTAATCCGCGTGTCAACATTGTCATAGGCTTTTATCCGAAGTTTTAGCCAAAATGATGTCCCCAAAGAGATTAATAAACGACGTTATATGGAAATGAATTTTTTCGGATGAAAATTAAAGCAGGCCCTTTAACTCTATTTAGCAGCGTTCGAGGTACAACGAAATGGCATAGCATCACGCATGAATGAGCGAACGAAATACTTATGAATCGGTACTCGTTTCTTCAATGGGTTATAAACGTCGCGAAAACAAGCGTGCGCGCAAACCCGCGCGTTCGCTTCGATTTAAATAAACATCTGTTGAGCTGAATGGGATTTTCCCGGTCTGTATTTCTTTCACTTCTATTTTCGTATTCTCAAAGAGATATATATTTTCCCCCTCGCGGTAAAAGAATGAAACGCGGCTCACCTTGAATTATAACGATGTGTCTGCAAAAGGGGGAAAGAATAAGTATTTGCGATGTTATATCGAGATGTTGAGCTCTTGAAATTGTGGAAAGAGCAAAATCGTGCTAATTCATGCAGAGAAATGATCTGTTAGTGTTAGTGACAAGAGGAAAATCCTTTTCTCAAAATCCTGTTGTAGTAAAACGATTATCGTTTCAAATCTAGCGTATTATTCTTGAGGGAAAAAATTAATTTTTTGTTTCAAGATTATACTTTTCTTGTGCCAAAATTTTATTTTTTAATCCCACAAATAGGATCCTTTTTAGACAAAATGATGTCCTCTTGCTAAATGAGGATTTTTCTCTTGAGAATGGACCATGTTTATAACGTTTTTACTACAAAATGATTTTCCTTTTGTCACAAAAGGAAATGAGAGTAATCACTACACATAATTAATCATATAATTAATTACAATACAATTAAATATTAGTTATACTTATGGAAAGTATGAATACATAATTAATAAAAGAAGAATTATCTCTTCAAGTAAGTAACTGTCGAGATATGAATTTTTAAAAATCAGTTGATTCTTCTGAAATATATAAAGCCTTTTTTGATACTCCCCGTCAGAAGCTTAGTTAGTCCTGTGGTTAAGATACCGGCTTCTCAATTCAACGGTCGAGGGTTCGATTCTATGGGTCTGAAGTTTGCAACGTTGTAGTGCAACGAAATAAAAAAATATTTTATTTTACCTCAAGTTTTAACAAAGGTAACAAAGGTTTAGATAAAATTTTCATTGCTTAATAACTTTAATTAATTGTAAAAAATTATTTCGTTGCACTCCAACGATGCAAACTTCAGACCCATTCGATTCTCCAGTCACTGTACTTCCAGAACTATGCTTGAAAACATTTTTTCTTAGGTTTTTTTCACAGCGTTAACCAATATTAAATTAATTATTAAAATAAATAAAATAAAATACATAAAAAATATAAATGATAAAATAAAAGTTAAAATGAATAAAATTAAAAGAAGTAAATTTTTTTTTATTTCAATGGAAAATTCCTTTCTTCACACAAAACGATTTTGGTTAGAGAGGATTTTCTTATCGGTCAACTAGATTTTCTATTGCCTTGAAGAGGAATTCTCTTCATACCATAATAATTTGTCAGAAAATGATTTCCTCTTGTGGCAAGAGGACTTAATTTTGGCAGCCAATCCCATATTATTTCCCTCTTGGATCAAAAGGATTCCATTTGCTTCCAATGAACTTTTCTCTGCGTGTTGTAATATATAGTGGGATTTTAAACATTTAACGTGAATTAAATAGTTATAATTAAAGGATTCCATTAGAGAGGAGGGTAGTATCTGTAATTTAAAGTGCATGCTTCTTAATGGATATACGCATAGCAAATTAGCGGGTCTCCGCGGGTTTTAATTTTCTTGTATAAAAATATACTGACCATTAGCCAGAACCAGGTGATGATTAAACCTGCCGAGTTAATTCAGGTTCGCCCAGTTACAAAATCAAATCCTATATAATTGGACAAGATTCACTAAATTTTTAATGTGTAAACAGTTACATTACTGCTTGTATATTTTACATGATTATACTTGTCGACAATTAAGCACAGAGAAAATAAGAATTATTTCTTTTTCACTATAGTCCAGCCCTAAACCCACCCCTTTCTCACACGTCAATTTCTCAGCCACACGTCCTCATTCTCTCTCTCTTAATCTCTCTGTTCCAGACTACGTGTACAACCCGAAGGAGGCCCGTCTACGTAAGGCAATGCGCGAGCAGACTCGCGAGCTCTCGCGCTCCACAACGACGACAACCCCAAGCACCACCACCAACAACAACAGCAACTCCAGCTCCAGCAACACTTCTTCTTCTTCTTCAATCCTGGGCGGCAGCACCACGAGCGCGGCGGTGGCGGCGGCGGCGATGTCCCCGTTGCCGGGCGCTGCCTCCGCTGCAAATCGAATAATCGCCGGGCCATGGTTTCCGCTCCGCGGCGCGCCACCGCCGCCACCGGCCACTCATCCGAAGCCCATTCTCTCGCCCAGGGTACGACCAATCGATAATACACACACACACATACACACCGCGCGCACGGCACTCCCACGCCCGTATGTAGAGCAGAGGCCGCCGCCGCCGCCGCCGGGCTGCCACGTGACGGCCCGATTGATTTATCTCCGCGGCGGCAAGCGCGCGCGAGCAGCGCGAAATTCCGCGGGGCGGGAGGGAGGAAGTGGTGGTAGAGGCGGAGTGGGGGAAGGAGGAAGGGTGTGGAGAGTAGAGGCAAGATGCTGCGGGTTCTTTTCGGGTCGATCCTGAGAGGAGATTGCGGGTGGGGGTAAGGTGAGAGCGAGGAAGGGTTAAGTGGAGCCGGGGGAGGGTTTTGTTGTTGCGGTGATTATTGGGGGAGTGGGGCCTCGAGTGGTGGCGTTGATTTTTAAGTGATTTTGGGGGAATTTCAATTTTCTGGGCTTCTTAATCTATTTCGTCGTTATATATAGTTATTATAGGGCAATTGTCAATATCACATGAGCAATATAAAGGGCATACAATTTTTGGTGGACAATATCTTCACACTCCAGCCCTACATATCAAAAATCTGCACAAACTTGTTCAATTGATTTTATTCATCATCAATCAATGAGTACAGCATCTTTTTATACAGAAATATCTCGAAACCCCGCTCGTATATCCAACCCAAAAAACAATTCTACTTCCGCCGCGCCGCAATATTATACGTCTCCCGAATTGGCGCGATATTTCTACCACCCTTCCGGGAAAAAAAGAGAAAACGACCGCCGATACATCACCAAAGCCTCTTCCCTCCCCTATTACCACGCCAAACCCCGCGGCGTATACGCACACATACATTCCGATTCTTTATGACCGCGGATATATTTCCCTCGTTATTCCTCGCTTCTGTTCCTCTATACGCTTTTTCGGCGCTCGCTCGTTGCATCGTATCGCGATTATCTTTTTATCGTTATTCTGTGTGCTTTATTAGCGCGTGCGTTTCTTACAAAGATTAAGTGTAGTGTTTTATTGGTCAATTAGAGTAAAGCAAAAAAAAATATTCACGAGGTGTATAATTTTTTCATCTTCGCCAAGACATTACTTACACGTAATCGAGACTTTGTTATGTCGAATTCTACAGAAAATTACCCCTGACTGTGGTCGAAAAATCGTAAAAATTCTAGGTTGAAGCACACCTCCAACAACTGGTTTTTCCTATTCTGTAGCAAAAATAATGCACGAAAAGCGTGTCGAATCAAGGAAATCAGCATAGTGTTTTTTAGGAAGCTACATTTAAGTTTTCTTATTGAAATTTAACATGGGAAAAATGGACGAAAAGTGGTCATTGATGATTAACCAATAGCAAGCTATTGAAGTGACAAAAAATAATTTCACGGAAAAGTGATTAAAGTAGAAGAAAAGAGCTTTAATTTGAGACTAGAATCGTTAAAATCGGTCGATTCTGTGCAAAGCTACGTGAATTTGAAAATTGCGAAAAATGACCAAAAATTAGCGACTTTTCCCAAATCCACGTAATTCTTAAAATTTTGGTAATTTTTCGCAATTTTCAAATTCACGTAGCTTTGCACAGAATCGACCGATTTTAACGATTCTAGTCTCAAATTAAAGCTCTTTTCTTCTATTTTAATCGCTATTTCGTGAAAATTTTTTTTGCCGCTTCAATACCTTCTATTGATTAATCATGAATGACCACTTTTCGTCCATTTTTCCCATGTTAAATTTCGATAAGAAAACTTAAATTGTAGCTTCCTGAAAAACACTATGCCGATTTCCTTGGTTCGACACACTTTCGTGCATTATTTTTGCTACAGAATAGGAAAAACCAGTTGTTGGAGGTGTGCTTCAACTTTGAATTTTTAGCATTTTTCGACCACAGTTAGGGGTAATTTTCTGTAGAATTCAACATATACTTACCGAACGTAAATCGAGCCAAAATCTCGGAAATCTGTTTCCTTATTCTCGTCGCCGCGGGCGCAGAGCTTTTGGTAAACGCTTTAAGCATTTTTCAAGATCTTCTTCTATCGTTTCTCTCGCTCAAAGTCCTTCTTTGTCTCGGAGGTGTCATAAAGTCGGCTTGAAAACGTTTTAAAAGACACTTTTAATCCGCTCGCGCGCTACCTAAATGCCTCCCTTCCTTCACCCAACGAGATGTACTCGTAATTTCCTTAATGCGTCGTTACTCTCCTGCGAAAACGTCGTTAAAACGCGGGAAACTATCACGGAATACAGAAACGACCTTGAAAAAATTGCGCTGCAAAGCCATCAAAATCGACACAAATATTCGATTACAGCGCGAGGAAATTCCTATACACTGCCCCCCATATAACTTCCATTAGCAGACCGGTGTATAACCATGTACACGTAGGGGAGGTCCTCTGCGAACGTTCGATTTTCTTGCATCAGAGAAACGGGGGAAAAGTTACTTATATCTTTTAGTACTTCTCCATTGGCCCAGCGATAAATAAGAGATATTCATAGCCGTGGGCCCAACAGTGGTGGCGGCCTTCTGTTTGCCTTTCGTATGTACACGATCTCTTGTTGTAAAGCGTTTATATATATAAATATATATACGAGAAAATGTTTTCAGTATGTTGAAACGAAATTTAAATGCAAATCGTTTTCGCGAAAACTCGGCTGTTCTCGTTCTATTTTGTTCTTCTTAATTAAAAAGTTTACAACTTTAGCTTTAACGAACTCGATCGTATAGCTAAAACTAGAAAGAGTGAGGGGGGGGGGGGGGGGTAAAGGGCTGTTTACGTAGCAATAAAAGAAAAAAAAAGGATGGAAACTTTTTTTTCAATTTACGCGGCGAACGAAATTAAATCACGCGCTCGCGTTAACGAGAAACAGTAAAACAAAACTAAAAAGCCACAACGTTAATCATTATATAAAACACCCGCCCCAACGCTCATCATCACTTATATTATGTGTACAAAAAATGATCGAATCCACAGGTGATGACGGTGCACCAGCGCACGCTGGACAAGACGAAGGACGCGACCCGCAAGCAGCTAGAGTGCGGCCTGTCCTCGAACGGCGCCGGTTACCCCGGGTCTGGCTACCCGGGCGGCGACTACGCCTCCCCGAGCGGCGCCGCTGCCAACGGCCCGGTAGTAACGCCTGACAACAATGGCGACTACTGCGCCGTGAGCGACTTCGCCGACGGGCAGAAGTGGCACCCTTATCAGGTGATCATCGTCGTCGTCGTCGCGCCCCTCCTTCTTCGGGCAGCGGGTGTAATCGATAGCGCGCGCATGTGGGGCGCGCGCGGGCGATTAATCGATTTTCGCGGGCGTATATATATGTGTGTGTGTAGCGCGCCTTTTTTTAGACGATGATGGGAGGCGGAGGTAAAGGGTGAAATTGCGTTTCAAGCGCAGTGGGAGTGCAATTTGTTGCGAGGGCGGAGCGAGTCTTTGTGCGTTGGGAGGGGAGTAGAACGGTGTAACGGAGGGATGATTGAATTTTGGCTTGATTGAGTGATTAAGTTTTCGTGGAACAGGGGAGTTTTTTTAATTTTTCGATTGGAAAATGTTCGGATGGGTATGGGTGGTGGAGATTGGATATTGCGCGTCGTGTTCGCTTGGTTTCAGGGAATTGTTGCACGCTACGGTGTAAATTAAAAGTCAATTTTCATAATAGGATTTTTGTAGTTTCTATAACTATAAACAATAGTATAATATACTATAAAATGAAAACGGTGTAAAATTATACGAGAAATTGATGGAATTGTTAAAGAAATTTTGTTTGAGTTAAATCTTTTTTGTTAGGCACGGTAAATTTTTTTTCTTTCTATATACGTATAGGTATAAGAAAATTCACTTTGTTTTATCTTTATTGTCTTTTTAATATTAAACCGAACATTATTTTCAAATATTATTTCAAAATATAGATTATAAAAAATTATAGTCATTGCACTACAGAAATCATAGTGCTATAGAAGCAACGTTTCCTAATCGCTTCACTTGTTCCACATATATCAGGCTGTCACGGTAACTGTTACTGGAAAATTATCTCTTTGCAATTATTAAGAAAATTAACCCAGAAATAGAACAACTTTCCAATCCAAAGCGACCATTATTAATCGACAATATCCATCTATATCAGCGACATTATCGAAAAAAATCATCATCTCTTGCAGAACGGAATGAACGCCTACCACTCGCGGAGCGCCCTCATGGCGAAGATGAGCAGCCTGCACAGGAGCATGCAGAGCCCGGCGCCCCACGCGGCCCCTTCCTGGGGCCAGTTTTGTAACGTACCCTTCTGTAAGTATCTCCGCCCTCACCATAATTTCTCTACACACACCCCACCCGCATCTATAACGAAACCATATACTTTTCAAATCAAAGCAACGAGCCAAAGCGCGATGATGCGCAGCAACAGGCACATGGTCTTCCTACAAGAGCAGCAGCAGCAACAGCAGCAACAGCAACAACAGCAGCAACAACAACAACAACAACAACAGCAGCAGCAGCAGCATTGCGGATACCCGACGGCTGCTGCTGATGAGATACAGATGTCTTACGAGGCCAAAGTACAGGAGGAGATCGCGCGACGGCTGCACTCGTCCTACTCCGTACCCCCCATGCCCTCCCGGGAGGATCAGCAGGTAATTTCGTGGTTAAGGGGTTGATGATGAAACTGGTGGCGGGTAAAGTTTGATTCGGTTGCATTTTGGAGGAGGGGTGTAATTTGGGGGAGGGGCTGATGAATAGAGGTGGTACATGTCAAGAGGGTTGGGTATTTCAAAGTGGTTGAATATAGATTGGACTTGCATGTGAATGTACTTGTGTACTAAATTTTTTATAACGCTATAATGTGTACGACAATTTTTAAAAGTTTAAGATGGTATTGGAATAATATTTTCATCACGCGGTAATTTTTACTGTGGAATAAAAACAATAAATATAAAAAATTATGCTTATGACCCACACATGAGTTGTACTGTATTCAAACCTTTAATGCAATAGAGTAATAAATCATTTGAAAATCAAAAATATACACACCCGAATAGTAGCAAAGTAATAAAAAAAAAAAGAACAAATAAAACTGAAAATCATGTGTTTAACATAACAAATAATGCCACTCATTAAGTAAACATATATAGTTCAAACATCCTACACTATTAAAATCAGTTATAACTATCCCTCACTGAATTTTTAAAATATCTGCGAATTTCAAACGCGCGAGCATCACACCGAAGCAGCAGTAAATCGCGCTGAAAATTGTCCCGGCCGCGTGTGCGAGCGCGCGGGTATTGATTTTCAACATCCTTAACGCGGCGCCTCGCTCGCTGTCGTGTTAGTGTTTGTATACGTGTATGTCAGTGTGTGTGTGTGTCTGTTTCGTCGCACATTCTGCGCGCGCGCGCCCGAATTTTGCGCTAATATTTGAAACTTCAAGCGGTGGCCGGAAAATAGGTTTGTGTGTTGGGGGAACGGTCGAGATCTCGTTGTAAAGCTGTTTGCTCTGGGGAAATGGGTGGTGATGTGTGTTTTGGTTTGAGAGATATAATTTTACGTTGGAATTCAAAGAAAAAATCACTTTTGTGTTCTTTCGTGGTAAAAAAGGAGTTTAATTGGATTTGCGTTGCACGCAAACATGAAGTAGCGGGAATTCAGAACTAATTCAATTTAGTTAAACAACTTAAGTAACGGTGTTAGTTAAGTGCACGAAAATCACTACGAAAATACAAAGTTATTTGATTACTTTACGTTGGCGACCCACTTTACACTGACTCGTTTTTAGTAAAATTCAACGCAAATTTTCTTGGTTCACTTCATTAAATCCCAATACCCAAATGAAAAAAAAAATATTTATTCTCATAATCTCAATTTCATCGCCATTCGCCAACCTCTTCCAGGTGAAGAGTCCACTAACAGGCCTGCACCTGGCGCAGCTCCCACTCGAGGAACCAAAGCACGCGAGCCTGAGCAACGGGTACCACCACCACCATCACCACCACCACCACCAACCCCAGCAGCAGCAGCAGCAGCAACAGCAGCACCACTCCCACCATCTTCCTCCCCAGCCACCGCTTCCTCACCACCAACGGCCACCCCCACCACCAGACGACGCCCCAAGGTGGGGCACACCACGGCCTTCATCAGTCGCCAGCTCGTCCTGCACCACGGATGCGATCCTCGATCGCGATAGCGACTCCACGCCCCAGCAACAGCGACAGCAACAACAGCAGCAACGCTCATCGAGCTCTAACAGTAGCAGCAAGCAACCGTTACCAGGCTTCCAGCAGGCGTTCGGCTCAACGGAGATCGGCCGATTCTCGCGCTCGGAGCTCTTCGCCAGCCTCGTGGAAGCTGCATCCAACAGCACCAACAATGTGAGTAGCAACAGCGGCAGCAGGTCCTCCGAATCCGAGGAACCCTCGATGCCAACCCAACAGCAGCAGCAGCAGCGATTTGATGCAGCTGGCTGCCGCTCGCCCTCGCCCGAGCAGCCGCTGGCCGGCGCCGGCGGCAGCTCCTACGGGTACAATAATAATCATAATAACCATGCTGGCGGGCAGGAGAGCACTGGGATGGTCATGCCGAGGTGGCACAGTCCCTATGCCGGTGCGATAGGTAGCGAAATTTAAGGAGGGAAGTGCAGTTTGTTGTATACAGAGGACTCGAGGCGGTTATAGGGGAGAGAGGATATAATATATGGGGTGGACGATGAACGAAGGCGAGAAAGTATTAATACCGTGGCGTGTGCGGTGAGCAATGAGCTGGGTGTCTGAGAGTAAAATGTGGTGAAAAGTCGGAGGCTTTGGGGGTGTTAATAGATGAAGTGGTGATCGGTTGAATTTGAATTTACTGAGCCAAAAAGATCGCGTGGAAAAAATTAACCTGTTTTTTACCCAAGAAATGCAGTAAAAGTAATGATTTTTCTGTGAAAGCTACTAAAGACGTAATGGGTCTTGTTATTTCATATGGTAAATGTTATTGATGACATAGATGGCTACGCGCATGTGCAAAGAACTAGTAATTTTTTTCTACGCAATTTTTCTGAACTAAGCTGATATAATTAGTAACCGACTTTTCACTGTGAATTTTATTCTTGGAGAACATCCAACTGAAAGAGTGAGAAAACCAAATGAGTACGAAATTCGGTACTCCAATGGTTGTTGTACTTGACTTGATCTTTTAGATTCACGAGATAATGGCTTTTGTAAAATTATATATGAGATTGTTACTCAACCCCAAATGAGAGTATCAATCATTTCTGCCAATATTTCGTGAACACGTGTGTAGTAACGTTGTGAGAATAACGTTTTTTGTATTTGAAATCTGCATGAAATCTTTAATAAGCGAGTATTAATACTTCTGTAAATATTTGAAAAAAAAAAAGAAAAATGTGAAGTTCAGAATTTGTCCATCCCAACGTGCAGTGAAAGTCAAACAATTGTAATTCGAAGAGCCGGACTCGAAGTGATCGGCAGCGTTGCATTATAAAGCTAGAAAAGTTTATCAATAATGTAGTCCTCGATATTACATTATATAAAATAATACAAAACATGTTACGTAATTAATATTGTAGTTAGCAATATTATCGACTATCGTCTCGTCGGAGCTAGCGCTGTGCTGTTCACTTTGGGAGTCCGGCGCGTTGACGAATTGCAATAGTCTTCGCTGCCGCTCGTGAAATCCCTGAATTCTGTGCCATATCGACGTTTTAATCAAATTCGCTAGGGAGTAAAGTGTTCGAGCTAGCCTCCTTTTAGATCTTTTACTCGTGCAGCGTGTAACAATAGAAGATTAATGGATTTTAGAAGTTCATTTACCTTGGATAGTAGTTACATGTAATGGCTATATAAGAAATGATATGTTGAATCTGTAAATTTTATGATTTTTAATTAATTGGTGATTTGAAGGGACTTTTTAATAGAAAATGTAACTATTTAGCGACAAGGCTAGTTTGTATAATAAAGTACAAAAAGATTCTGTTACTATTTAGAAGCATTAAGTTATTGATTTAAAGCCATCGGTTCTAAAATTAAATTAAGATTCTATTACGTAAGAAAGATCGATATTCAATGACATATAATCAAGGAGCGCGGTAGCGCTCCAAAGACAATTATCTAAATGTTACATTAACTCGCTAACAAGGTGATGGTGGGAAAAGAGTTTTTAGAGAGAAAAAAATATAACGAATCGCCGTTTTTATCTCGATCTTTTATTATTTTAAACGTTTACTCGAATTTTTACAAAAGCTTAATCAATTTTTTTCGAGTGTTCAGAGCAACACACACATACATACAAAATACACAACGAGATCAAACAAAAAATGCCAAACTCGCAACAATCATTATATATTGAATATATATATTATAACGCGTATAATCAAAGCACGTATACATTATACATTTGCCGATGATCGGCAAAGTTCGCGCGGAACTCTTTTCTCAGCTTCTCGATTAAGTGAAATAAAAAAAAAAAAAAAAAAGAAACAAAATAATAAGCGAATAAAAGTTCAACATTATAGTTGTTACGATTATTCATACTTCAAAGAAAGTAACGATGGCAGAATGAGAGATTTATGCATTTTGAAAGAAAGAAATAATAATAAGAGTGTGGCGGTAAATTCGTAGGTACGAATTGTATACGTGTTCCTTTCCTTGTCCCCGCGGCGAGATGAAAGAGCTGTGCTATAATGTATATGATGTAAGAGAGAAAGAGGACGGGATATATAATAGCGAATACTACAAAGGATGACAAGATGAGATGAATATTAAACGACACACGGCGTCTTTATCCAATCGTTAACATTTCAATTGGTTATCAAAATTGTGCCTTTCGATGGACTGGACATATATATACATTAATTAAGTATTATTATAATTATGTTAATTAAGGTGTACGAGACGGTGCGGGTAAAATTGCTCGCACTACCCCCCTTTTCCATGATTGATTGTAAACGAATTTTCGAGTTGATTGTATTATTGTATAAGATCTTCGTGGAAACATCTCATTGAAGCAGTTCAATTGTTTTGCGGCTCGCAGGAGCTTTTGTATACATATAATTAAGGGACTTTCGTTGTCCGATCAATGCCTCTTGCGTTACGTAATTTAACCGCTTATTATTATATTTATTACAATAGTGCAGACAATCTCTCATTTACAATGGAACATCCGATTATTGTATTATGATAATTTTAAGTGGGTTTCCCATCGAGGATGTCAAACAAGTAGATGAAATTTATATAACGTACCAATATCAAAAAATAACGATTTCGATTATTCATGTAATCTGTAGTTCTATTTAAGAGTGAAAACCCTTAAATTTTTTAATTTACAGAGTATAATTTTAGATTGTTTAAGGTTGAAAAAATACAACTCAATCATGTTTTTAAAAATATTTGATAATTATGTTTTCTTATTTGTACAATAAAATGTAAATAGTTTAATGAACCACTAAAACCTACGTTAGCAAAGATCCCTTGGGTTTTCACTCTTAAAGCCACATACAAACGTAGATAAAAAATCCGCAAGACACCCGAAGAATACTAAAAGAAAAAAATCAAACGCAATTGTACCGAATACGCAAAAAAAGAAAAACAAGACAGCTCACACAGGTAACACACACACGTACACACACACACATACATACCTATATAATCAAAACCTAACGAAACGAAAGATGACTATACCGCGTATACATAATATATGATACGGACGACGATCTTTAACCGAGCGAAATACCGATAACTAGGGAAGCAAAAAAAGCAACAAAATGCAAAAAATTCTACGTGTTAACGATTTTATTATTGTTAATAAGTTATTATATAATATTTATTACCAAAAGATTAAATATGTGATAAAAGATTATATTATATATACATATATAAATATTATATATATACATAAAGTAAAAAAAAAATGACAAATGATCTAGTAGAGATTCTAGCGACGCGATTTAAGTGTTGCGTCATACACACAAAAAACATAAGACACACACACACAGGGAGGGGGGGGGGGGGGGGTAGAGTCGAAACGACGATGAGCGCGACACTAGGAGTGGGGGGAAAGACAATGGGCCACGCGCCCACGGCTTTTAAGCGAATCGGTCCCTCTTTCGGGGAACTCAGTCAACTGCGAGCGCATCCATGCACTTATAATAGATGTAATATTCGTTCGCTGCGAGTCGGTGGATAATTAAGCTTTTGCGCGCGGGCAACAAAAAATTAGGTTGATAATATTGACTGCACTGTACTCGGATCCCGACGGGCTTCCATCACAGAGCGCGTAACAGTAGGAAAATATACGTCCTATACAGGCCAGGCGCGGTTCAGCGCTGATTAGATGTTCTTCCGTGTCCGGTGGTTTGTAACTTCGTAGATGATTATGGGTTCTAAAAATGTTGTTCGTTTTCTTTCTAAGAAGTTTGGTGAATTGATTATACTACAAGCGAGTTTTAATCTTATTGGATTTTTTCGTTCGGTTTTATGTTAAGAAATTATAAATAGTATAAAAAAAAAGTTTCATCTAAAACGAAGCCTTTTATTTTTTAAAATAGTATGATTTTTACAGATTTATAATTGAATCGTTAAGTTTATTATTATTTTAATAATGAATGGGCATTATCTAAATGTTTCTATATGCTTTGCATGTAAATGTAAAGCCTAATGCATAAGTACTTGTTACCACAATATACTAACGATTACGTACAGTTATTTTATTCCAAATTATTATATTAATACTTTAGTTTTTATTCGTTAAAAAAGATTACTGCTTTTAATCGTTGCATTTGCCAATGTCTTCAGTGTCCAAATGTCCTCCATGTTCCAAGGATATAATTTATAATATCGCGTCATTTCTAAAAGCCGAATCAAACAATTGATTGAGTTCCTGCGAATGACGAAGACGGTCGTAACAAAGAAAAAAAATGATATGGCGATCTGTATAAAAAAAGTACCTATGTTAGATGTATAATATTACAGAAAAATATAGATACGCGTAGCATTTGAAATGGTTCATCGACAATTCACGCTGAAACGAGCAAAAAAGAAGAAACAAGAAAACGACGAGACACCTATCCTGTACCTACAATGGGACCAAATGATTTCTTTCTCTTTCTATAGCTCGACGCGCGCGTTTTAACGAGATGAAGAAAATTTCGCGTCCTCGTAAATACACACATTCATACACAATAACTTTGATTTCTCTCAGGAAAAGAATTAAAAAAAAAAAAGAATTTAAGAATCCTGGCGTCTCGAGCTTCACGCGTAACTTGATTTACTTTCGTGTACGTTTTGGACGGGGTGTGTGACACACGGTATATGTGTTAAAATAATGGTTTATTGTGTCTTCGTTGTGATGAAAATTCGTAGTTTTCGACGGCAGACCCGCAGGCGACCCTAAACGAAAGGTATATTATAGGAGGAGAGTCCATCGTAGCGTGAATGTATAGAACACAAGTGATATAAATATTCGTATAAAGTTATGAGGGAAGAAGTAAGGGAGAGCGAGAAAGTTGAAGTATATATATAAATAGCAAAAGTTTCGTTTGCCACAATAGTAGATTCTCATTCCCGTTTAACCGAAAAAAACTCGAGGAATATAATCAAAATACATCACCACAAGTCACAAACATATAATAAACGCTCTCGCAAGCGAGCCTATCTTTAGACGAATTTTTTAATAGGGGAACCAAGAATGAAATAAAGAAAATAGGAACAAATTTTCCGATTGGACATACGTATTATGGAGAGCACACAGACACACATATGGATAACGATTAAACCAGTAGTAGACTAGACGTGTAAGGAACCGTAGAGTTTTTAAAAGCGAAGAGGGAGAAGGAAATTTTTAAACGAAGAAAAATAATAATTCGTCGTAATCGCAGTGTGTATACTCAAAGCAGCCACTCGTCGTATATTATTGTAAACAAAAAGAAAAGTCCGCCACAAAAAAAGATACACTCACGTACATATCACTTCGAAAGATGTAAAGGAGAGGGGGAACGAAAGAGAGAGAAAGAGAAAGCTAACCCGACTGTATGCGTCGACAATGAGGTGTAAGGGAGAGGGAGGGAGAGGAAGGGAGAGTCCATTGCCAAATTAGAGAAAATCAAAAGATAAAGCAGACTTCCACGGGACAGAGAGTCAGAGTATAAGTCTAAAATCTAAAATAAAAATAAAAAAAGATAAAAGAATTGCGTCGGCTCATCGCACCGTGATGATTATAATTCATTACCGAACCAAATAAATAAACGTTTGTATAATATGACTGTAGCTGTTCTTTCTTATCTTATTGATCGTATTTATTGATACCCTTTTTATTTTTTTTTTGCTTTTCTTTTTATTTTTTTCGGTTCAGTCAAACCTATCCGAAGGCCCTCCACAATCCCGAATCGTCTTTCCACAAACCTCGAGTACTGATCCCCTGAGAACGATGAAACGGGATAATACAAGGGACAGAGAGAAAGCGGAAGACGATCGCTGGCTCGAGATACCTGAGGTGCTTGGATTGAGAAAACACACGCCGGTATGGATGGAATAATATGATTATAATTTTATGTTTAATTTATTTTGTTTCGTTTGCTCTTTAAATATTCTTTGAACATTTTTATTAGCATTTATGATTTTTTTTTTACTTTATTTGGTATTATTACGACACTCTAAATTTCAATTTCCATGTTTTTCAAGTTCCGAACTTAATTTTACTGAATTACTTATAATAATTATTTATTTATTAGCAAGTATGAATTGTATCAGTGTAAAAAACAAACTATTTAATTTTTCATTGTGCTAGCTACTCAAAATTACTAGGAAAACTATTGAAGATTGATATAGAAAAAATTTTGCATAAACTTAAATTCATACTTCTACCACTTGTCTTACAGACATAAAAAGGAATTCGAAACATTTTTTACTCATCCCCTGAATTCATCGCATAAGGAAAGCGATTCGTTATTAAAAAAAAAAAAAAAACAAAATCAATTTGCATTCAATTACTTAAAAAGTATATCGTCCGGGAAATGAATGTTGAGCGAATTTTATTGTTTCCTATGGAATTTCTAATTACAATCAATATACAAGAATATTTAACGATTAGATACATAAATCTTTCCCTTATATTCATCTCATTATAAAAATACAATGTCAGTTATATACATTCTCTCAGAGAAAAATATAAAAGGAAGATGATACTATTTTGCACGTCAATTCAACTTGAATAAACACTGTCAAAAAGGAAGAATCTTTTTTGTTTCTTAAATACACTGAGCCAAAAATATAGTAAATTTAACTATAAAACTGACATAAAATATATTGTGATTTTGACACTGCAATAATTTTAAGGTAGTTCTTACCCAAGAAAACGATCGTTAAAAAAGTATTGTGTACACGGAGAGAAATTTTAGAGTAAAAATTACCAAGGTGCCTTGGTAGCGCATGGATAGACTGTCAAATGCCGTGATATTCCCAAGTTTCTAATACAATTTATAAGTTTCCCAGGAAAAACTACGATAACCACTTAAAAAAAATACCAAATTATCGGAATAAAAATTACCAGACACACTGGTAAAAATTGAGATCTAGTCATTTTTACAAGGTAACCTAAGAATTTTTACTAAGAAAACTGATAAATTTTACCAAATAACCTGGTATTTGTGTATTCGCGCATGCGCACTGCGCATTATTGTGTTTCAGAAGATTGATACTAGAGGCGTGCGCGACGTTAAAATGAAAACAATACACATATTTTCAGTAAGTAATAACGGCGATTCAAATGACTGTTGGTAACAGCTTCCGTGGCGCAGTCGGTAGAACGTCGGAGTCTCAACCCAAAGATCGTCGGATCGAATCCCGCTTCCATAAAAATTTTTTTTCAGTTTAATGTTTTTTCATCCTTGTTTCTGTTTCTATTTCTATATTAAAATACTATATATCCATCAATATGGATAAGAAAAGTTAATTTTTTAATTTAAATTAACTAAAAAAAATTTTACCAAGGCACTTTGGTAAAAAGTTTGAAATTGTCAGTCTGTCCATCCATTACCATAGAAACTGGTAATTTTGTCTCGAATATTTGTAATTTTCACTACAAAATTTCTCTCCGTGTATAAGCTATTGCTCAAATATTATATTACAAGTGATAGTAACATCCAAAAGTAGGTTGCTTTAAGTAACAGAAAAATTTTTCAAATATAAATTATATACATTAAAGCCTAAAAGTTGGTAAATAAGGAAAAATATCACAAAAAGTCATGAATTATTTTTGTTTTTTATTCGATTTTTTTATTCAAAACACTATTTTGTTTCTGAAACGTTCCTCGATAAATTCACCGCATGAAATTGTCAACAAATCATTTTACACAAAGTTAGAGCTATTAGTTGCTAAGTTTTTGTAATTTTTTTTAAACAAATTTCTCTAACTTTGTGTAAAATGATTTGTTGATAATTTCATGCGGTGAATTTATCGAGGAACGCTTGAGAAACAAAATAGCGTTTTTAATAAAAAAATCGAATAAAAAACAAAAATAATTCATGACTTTTTGTGATATTTTTCCTTATTTAGCAAATTTTAGGCTTTAATGTATATAATTTATATTTGAAAAATTTTTTCTGTTACTTAAAGCAACTTACTTTTGGATTTTACTATCACTTGTAATATAATATTTGAGCAATAGATTATATAGAATATTTTTTTAACGATCGTTTTCTTGGGTAAGAACTACCTTAACTCAACAAAAATAGTTTTTGTGATTAAAAATACAGCAGCATTAACTATATGTTAAAGTGTAAAGAAAATAAACGCTATAGTTAAATAAATATAGTTAACCTTACAATAAGTATTTTACTATGATTATTTTTTAAATAATTATTTTTTAAGTTATGTTTTAGAAATAGAAATTACAGTTAACTTTAGTTACTGGTAAAACTACTACGATTTTGTCACTACCAATATTTAAATGCAAATTAATTTTAAGATTGTACATGAGCAATTCTCTAGAACTTTTATGGTTCTTAGATATTTAGCTATCTAAGTCAAGCAAATATTTATAAAATCCATTTCCAGTAACATGTTCCACTACATAGAACTCACTTTTAAGCAAGGACAAGCTTAATGGGCAATCGGAAAAGGCCTAAATTTAGAGGTTTTGCCTGCGTACCTTAGGAAATTTTCACCCTTATTACATTGTTAAAAAAAAAAAACTTTATAAATGCTTTGCTAACTTTTTTAGGCTATTATCCCTTGTTTATTATTTGAAAATATGTTGTCGGATTGAACGTGCCTACCTTTTAAAAAAAAGTGCATAGCATTATCTCTGCGCTGTATTTTGGTAAAAATAAAAAAAAAAAACTTTATTTGTCGATTAAAACAAAAACTTTTGTTTTTTCAACTTTCTGGGGCTTACATTACTCGTCTTGGAAAGATGAACAAAATGTGACTTTGGTTATAAGTGTACCTCTTATGGAAAGTGAATTATGATCTACTAAAGCACACGGGGTCGATGCGCTCCTCGTCTAAAAAATTATCATTTTTTGGTGGCACACATAAACAACGATAAAAATGGTCTAATTTGAGTATTGCTCTTTTTTCTACATACATTTTCTTGAACTAATTCACGGGATGTCTAACGAAATTCGGATTTATTTTTAAAAACATCAAAAAAGAAAATAATTGTAAGGCAGTTTTACATGCATTCATTCACGCTTACTCGTACGTGCATAAACATACAATATTAAAAAACTATGTTTAAAAATGAGGAGCACACCCTTTTTATTGTTATTTGAGGTACCTAGAACAAAAAAAAAATGAGTTTTGTGAATGTGCCTCAACATTAAATTCTGAAATTTCTATTTAGCTAAAAGTTCCAGAGAAATACTCATATACTCGGATATTCTCAAATTCATTATGATTACCGCATTACTGAGAAAATTTATCAAGATTTGCCATAAATATTTAGTAAATTTAAAATTTTGTATAAAGTTAAAACAATTATTGATTTATAGTTTTATTTTGTAGAAAGAACCTATTTAATTTTATTCAAATTAACTATATATTATATCTAACTCAACCATTAAGGTGGCTCCGGCGCGCTGGACCGTATCATTGAGGGTTCTTTAGGGTGCATTGCATTTTTACTTAGAGAATTGATAAAATTGCAAAGCAGTTAATAATAAGTTATAAAGTACTTTCAACCATTAAATCACACTACAGTATAAAAAATAAAAAGGTTATTCATCACTATGATCGAGTACGACGGCAGTGGAAGTGTATTTTATACACTGGAAGAGCGGTCATTTTATACATAATGATTTCTTCAAAATTTTGTTGGAGATCATAATTTTTCAATACATCATTGTAAACTATATAGATAATGAACAATTATTTACAAGTTGGTTTTTAAAGAACTTATGTAACTCGTACTAGGAAAATTAACACTCTAAAACTGCTGTTCTCCCATAAGAGCCTGTAATAGAAGTACAAATTTTAATTTTTTTTTTCTTTTTTATTTACTCAGTGACCCTACTCGGAATACACGCCATTAAATAGCTTGAGATTTCAGCTTCCAATTCAGATTTTTATTTTTTTATTCTTATGTATTTAAAAAAACATACTATTTTTTAAAGCTGCAACCGACTGTGAAAATCCAAAAATTACTAGATTTTCTGGCAAATTTTGCTCGAATACATAGGAAAATAAACTATACGTTTTTTTAAATTTTCTCTACTTACTAGGAGAGGGCGAGGGGTCCGGATCACGGATTCGGCTGAAACTTTGGGATAGATTTTTGGATGTAAAAATATGAAAAACGCTGCCATATTAGATCCGAACGTTAAAAAAACTGAATTTCTGGGCATTTTTAGCTTTATTTTGAAACAAGACTTGAAAAAAAGCCTCTTCTTAAAACGGTAACCATTTAACTTTGGGGAGTTTTAAATATCATTTCAAAAATAGAAAATAAAACTAGACAAAATGAGCTTTCATTTGCTTTTTTAAAAATTAAGAAATGATGATGCTTTCCAAAGTTATGAAAGGTTTGACGGTTAAAATTGAGCATTGAAAGTGCACCAAAATAAATATGTAGACAATCGAACAGTGAATTGTAGGGATTGACAAGTATATTTTTTATAGTCAATTTTAACCTTTCATAACTTTGAAAGGAATCAACATTTTTTAATTCTTAAAAAAAGCAAATGAAAGCTCATTTTGACTAATTTTATTCTCTATTTTTAAAACGATATTTAAGACTTCCCAAAGTTAAATGGTTACCGTTTTAAGAAGAGGCTTTTATTAATTCTATTTTCAAAATTAAGCTAAAAATGTCCACAACTTCAGGTTAGTTAAGCGTGAGGGTCTAACATTGCAGCTTTCTTCATATTTCTATACATCAAAAATCTATCCCACAGTTTCAGCCGAATGCGTGATCCGGATCCTTCGCCCTGTCCTAGTTAGTCTAGTAATTTTTTGAGTTTTCAGAGTCTGTTACCACTTTACGAATCAGTAATTTTTTCAAAACTACTTCTCTCCGTTTAAAAATATTGTTAATTTTTTAATAAAACGCAGTTATTATTCCTATACTTAACTATGACGTATAATAATTAACACTACATACTCTTTTCAGTGTTTTTAGATTTATCCTTTATGAAAAAACGAAAGATTCTTTTCTTTACAAAACTTTCATGAAACCTAAAAGATTCTTCCTTACCTCAAAAACTTATAACTCACTTACCAATAAATTTACCCATTTATATCCAGCCCTAAACCACATGAGATACATGCCATTGCCGAAATGATCGTAGCATTTGGATAAATTATGAAAAAAGTGAATACTAAATTATTGTTCAATTAGCTTAAACAAAATCCAGTCAGAATGCATATATAACCGATGAGTCCAGCGCAGCTGTATTTTATTCTCTAGATTTGTTGCTATGTGCAGTACATTTGTCAGTGGGTCGAAAATGACCCAACATGCATAAACGGGTTAATTTTACCCCCTGCTAGAAAAATAAGCATATTTTATAGCTAACGTGTGAATTAAATGGAAGCATTTTTAGTAAAAATCATAACGCAAATATCTAAAAATTCAACTATTACTTAAAATACATATTTTATGAAGTGTAAATGTCATAATTTATTTCGGATTGGTACATAATTATGAAATACAAGCAATTTTCGTTTTTAGCCATAAAGTTAACTGAAAAATAGCTAGCTTCTGGTTAACATTCTACCAGGGTATCGTTTTATTATATATCCCTCACATATTTTTTCCATCTTTATACATTATAATCACCTCTTAAGCATAAAAAAAATTATCAATCCACCAGAACATCACCGCCGCTGCCGCTCCATCAACCGTCGGCCGGAGCCTCGTAAGCGCCCACTCTGCGCAGGAATGGCCACCGCAAGCGACGGCGGCCGGCCACCATCGCGCGCGCCCGCCGCCGCCTCCGACGCACGACGCAGCAACAAGACGCCATCGAATGCCGCTAATGCAGGACGGCTGCCTCGATCTACGCGTGCCGTCGAGGAAGAGGACGCATGATTGCTGAGATCTCAGAGCTCGTGCTTTGTACCTCGTTTTATTTCTTTTTTTTATGAATAGTGTGTAAGCGGTTAGGTTTTAAATTTTTTTATAGGGGTTGATATTAGGTACAGTATTTTTGGAAAAGTGTAATAGTTTGTAAGATAATCGTAGGTTTTTTTTAGTCACATTGGTGTTACTTAGTTTTTTTTTTTTTTTTTTTTTTTTTTTTTTTTAGTTTAATGATAAAGATAGTGATATGATATAATTGAGAATACTCGTTGGTTTTGTTTTGAAAAATTGTCGCTACATCGAAATTACCAAGTGACGTTTTGTATTTTTATAATGTATGATAAGCTACCCCGAATTATAAGAAATGCTCATTTTTGTAAAAATAACACGTTCAAATTTTACAGGAACAATAAAAAAAAAATAAAATAAAGAAATATACTGTATTTTGTATCCACCCCTTTCATTTTCAATTCACTTTATCATCAAGAAAAATGAATTCGTGAGCCTTTATATGTATATAATGCATCACATCACGCGACTCGTGTGTCATCCGATTATTTACAGCAACACACATACGAATGCTTTAAAACTTAATGAGTACACCCAGCGCGCGCAACGTTGTAAACCGGCGAACTTTACGATACATATATCTGCCCCTGCCCGTGCGCTGTCCTTTGTACAAAAGGAATAAAATCACACGTATAAAAGCGTCGTAAAAGTGTCCTCTTGATCTCTTATTTTTCCAACGTCCCGTGCACACGACTTCCGGTCTCGAATTCGAATTTGTGGTATATACTGCAGCGTATATATATATATATATACATATAATGCTAAACTGTACTAAACGCGATCGTAAAAGTGAATTTTATAAGTTAGGCGGCGAACGGGAATATATGATGCTTATCGTTGTGAATCGTGCGGGTGAATGGTAGATGGATCTATGTAACAGGCGTAGGAGAAGTGAGTTTGGTGAAAATATGATGAAAGGTGTCGTGAGAAATGGTTAATGAACGTAAACGTTATAGAATCACGATACTGATACTAAACACTGCAAAGAAATACAAGTATGTACCTATAGAGAATTACAGTTTTATTACACATGAAATTTTCCTTTGTTTTACTTTGTCTTCGTGTTCTATAACAGCTATCATTCGAAATTACATGGAAAGTCGAAAAAAGTAAGAAAACCCGAAAACGTCTATTATTATGAGTACAGGCGTTGAAATCTCTCGCAACTGAGTTACAAAGTAAGTACCAAAGAAATCGTTCGACTTTCCCTCCTCTTACCACCTATATATCGCAACATAAACCTACTCGCAGCCTCAAAACTTTCAACTATAACGATTCCACACAAACATACCCCACGCAACCTTTTTCCTCACCAACAACAAAACCAAACAAACCCCGCAGACACATCACCCCTATACCCTCGAAAATTACTCATCCGACCTTTACCACTATACACCTCCGCATATCTCGTTCCTCCACAAGAAAAAAAAAACCAAAGAACCGAGCTACCGCTTCTTCGCCTTTACGGCCCGCAATCGCCGCGCGGACACTGATCGCGAGCGAAGAATTTTTATGGCACTCTCCGCGAGCGGTAGCCTCTGCGTCTGTTTTTCGGTTGTGTGTTTCCGCGCTTATTGCGCGCGCAGTTATTAGGCCGACGAGATGTATATATGTATCCGACTACTTCCACTTTTGTTTGCGGAGGTCTTTGCGCGCAGGTATAATAGATCCCGGAGCGATGCGGCGTTGAGAGGTTTTACAATGGTTCTATATGTGTGCGCGCGCGTGTGTGTTTGTATGTTCGGATGGGAGGGTTTGAAAATCGTTGTAGTGGGTATATGTCTACATTAATTTTTTAAAGGTAAGATTTTGGAGGCTCTAGGTTGGACGTTTTTCGTGTACGCAGTGAATTTGATATAATTTTAATAACGTCAAAGTTTGTTTAATATTGTCGTTTATCAGCGTCAGATACGACTGGCTTATTTTCATTTTCGCCAGGCAATCACGTGGGAAAATAATGTGTCCATCATGTCGCCGACAATGAAAACAACAATCGTTCATAAATTATTGCCATTTTGTGTTATTTACGTGTTATTGGAATACATTACAGATGCGTTAAAAAATGTGAACAATCCTTATCTTTACACTCCTGCAAAGATCGAAAACTAGAGTAAATTTTTAAATTTCTACACCGGACCCAAGGTTTTTAGAAACCGATTTTTCAAACACACGTATACACGAGCTGTACGCAACAGTCTAAAAATACGGGCCTCGACTTTTCGGAGCCTCATTTTCTCCCTCCATCTATTCGAAATCGTTCGAACGAAATTACTCTGGCAAACATATACATCGAAGCGGCGCCGATGCGACTTTTGACCGATGCGTTTCTTTTCAAACATGCGCGTGCGCGATAAGGCGTTCGCGTGTTGATTTTTCTGGTTAGCATGTCTCTCGTGTGCTCACGCGTGCGTGGGCAGTTTTTTGGAAGAGCGCGTGGAATCCGATATTGCAGGAGTAAAGGTGCCAGGTGTGGTCTTGGCGTTGCGGTTATTTGTTATTGAGAGAGTTTTAGGAATTTTCATTCTGTATGGATATTGGTGTTTTTTTTGCGTTATATTGTTTTTTAATATAGTATATGTTTCAATTTGGTTAAAGAGTAATGTTTCGGTATACACTATTCAAGTACTTATTAAGCGTTGTGTATGTGCTTATACCAGTGTTAATCAAGCGGTTAAAAAAAAGCTAAAGAAACAAGTTAATTATTTTAATTTTTTTGTAATTATTCAATTTATTCATCTTTCTATTTATTTTCGGGAATTGTTAATTTTTTAATGGTTTCATTACAACCCTAAGAAACGTTATTGCATCTTGACGTAATAGCACCTGAAGAGGGACACGAAAAAAGTGTCCGAAACGTCGGTTAAAAATAAATGGTCTCCATTTATTTAAACCTTTCTTGGTAGACAATTGGCCATTAGACTCAAGATACAAAAAAAAGAAATGCAATAGAATCAATATAAAATATAAATATGTTATATGTACCGCCATATGTCAGTACCATCACTGTGTTTTAATCTTTAAAATTGTTCACAAGTAAATGTATTCAATATTTAGTTGGAGGGAAACACGGTACAATTTGCACAATCATATTGCATTATGTTATGAAAAATATACAACTCCAATTCCGATTTTAATTCAACCTCACTTCTATCTTAGTGCTTTCCAAACGTTGGCTAAATTCCTTAATAGCTATAGTTCTTATTCCAAACGTTTTTTCCTATTTATGTTCAATTATGTATGAATATTATTGGTAAAAATAAATTCTCTATAGAAATAAAAAAAATGTAAAAAAGGTGAAAAAATATGAAAAAATGTGGATTAGCGTGGAAAAATGTGTTTTTAACCGTAAATTTGGAACATTCTTTATTCCTTTAGAAATACATATTTATACCGTTTTTCACATTGAACCAAATTTTTCTGTATTTTCCCACATTATTTTTAATTTAATTATAACCACTATATTAGCGAGGGCTATTCTTCGGGAAAAAATGAAACGTTTAAAGAATCTAGGAAGCATGGAATGCCTGTAAAAAAAATTATAATTTTTGGCAAAATATTTCTAGTAGGTATAGGTGTGGCAACAAATATCCCATGTACAAATGTGAGAATTTGTGAGAAAATATGTGTTAAAGTGTAACGCATTCTTCTTATTCCTTTTCAAAACATGATGACATGTATCACCATACGAGAAACTGTGAATAAATTCGAGTAAACCTTTTGTGTACATTCCAAATTAATTAATAAAAATTTACAGTTTTGCTCGTTTTCACGATTTCTCACATATTGTCAAATTTTTGTAAGAGTTTGTCACAGTTTTTCACAATTCTTCACATTTATTATTCCCACTCTACAAGGGTTTATAAAAAGAAAAGAAAATAAAAGAAAAATTTTCTTAAACTTTAACGTCATGATCAAATAATCACCTTGAACAATAGAAAACTCCTCGTCACAGCACCCAATACAGTTCGCAAAATATCAGCGGCCAACTCCATTCCTCATCCTCCGCCTATCAGCCAAGCGTGCACAACTTGCACGCCTCGAGACCGTTCCTCGTACTTTTCCATATTATCACTCGCCAAGACACACGTGCAACATATACATATACAACGTACAACACCTTGCGCAACAGTAACACAGTATAAACGATCCTCAGACCTAACCACATCCAAAACCAAAAGAGGTAGAATCAAAATCTCTTCCGCGATTACTTTAAAAAATTCCACAAGTACGACGAAATTCCGCGTCGATCCGTCGGCGGCGGCGAATCCACAAAGGCGAACTGCTGTCGCTCCGTCGCGCGGCACTCGTCGCGGAAAATCGACGAAAAATCGCGGTGCTCCCATCATACATCCTCCCGTGCATCCCCTTCGCCTCGTGCTCGCAACCACAGGGCCCCTGCCTACAGCGGCCCAACAATGGGCGGAGCTCCGTGTCTCTACTCTTCTCGTCTCTCCCCCCATTGGCTCTTTCCACCTCCACCCATAACATCCGCAATGGGCCCGACGCCAATGGCGCCTCGGCTGTCCTATCTCCGGCGCATCGACCAATCAGCTCGGCCCGGCCTCGCGTTAATTAGGGACAATTAGCAGTTTGCGCGCGCTCGCTTCGGGGCAGCAGCAGCAGCCGTGGGTGCCTCGCGAGCCTCCGAGCACAGTCCGCGCGGTTCTTCCTCCTCGTTCGCCGGCTAGTGTGAAATATCGCGCCCTGGTGTTACAACGCGCGCGCGCTCGCGCCCCGACGGTTTCTCGCGTGTGTCCCCCCCGAGTACAAGCTTTTGTCTTTCACGCGCGTGTGCGTATAAGTGTGTAAATGCGCGTGTTGGTGTGAATCGGCGCGAAAAAAGGCGGCCGATCGCGCAGACGGCGCGACGATGCGAGCCAGCTGTCGCGCGCTGCTGCTGCCAGCTTTTTGCTCCTCTCCCCGAGCTGATAATTGAGAAATCTATCGAGGGAAAGGTGGGAGAGAGAGAGAGAGAGAGAGAGAGATAAGGAGACGGAGCAAGTGACCAGGAGTGGGAGAAGAGGTAAAGTGCGAGGATTTTGCCGATTGTGCGTGGGAATCGTGTGATCGGTTGGCAGGTGGTTTTAGGCTTTCGCATGAAAATTTCATCTAGAGGTATAGTGGGAGAGGAGAGATTGCGCGATGTATATTGATGATGAATCATTGGTAGAACGAGTAATAGATACATGTCTTAAACGAATAAATCGTTGTGGTTATTTGAAATAAATATATACGACTGTGGCAAATGGAAAATTTCTGCTACTTCTTTTGAAATTTGCAATAATGTGTGTCTATCTCGTATAAGTTCTTCCAACTACATGTAACACGCGGATTTCTCGAAATAGATGAAGTAAGGTGTATCGCACGGTATGACGCTACAGCGTTTCTCGGGAATTTTTAATTCAGGAAATTCCTATATAGAAACTACCTGGAAGCAGTCGGAAAAAAATTCTAGCTTTCAAACGAAAACTGCTTTTAAATTATCCCAAAATCAACCCACGCTACAACGATCAGTTCAATCACAACAATATAATAAACAATTTTTGCCATCCAACTTACCAATCACCTTTCACACACGCGTCACGCAGCTTCGAAACAATGCAAACCGTCGCGTCGTCGGGCGCCTCGGGGCAAGACAGCAGCAACAGCGACAGCAACCCTCGCGCATGTCGCTCGGAGCGCGGCAAGGAGCAGCACCACATCGGCTGCGAGGATGCCGGGGGAGTGTGCGAGGACGGCTGCGACGCCGGTGTCGCCGCCAACGGGCATTCGCATCAGGGACTGTCGCTCGCGCTCGAGGACCGCGAGCTGTGGACCAGGTTTCAGTGCATCACCAACGAGATGATCGTCACGAAGAATGGAAGGTGAGAGTATGGATGTGCAGGGAGAGAAATTTTGTTTACCGATCGCACGGCCAACGGATGTCTCTCAGTTGGTCATCCAATGACCAAAAGTTGGAACTCGACTTACCGAAAGTGTGAGTTATCCGTCTGCTTCGATGTCGGCGATCCGCTTGCCAAAATTTCTCTCCGTGTACTGTTGTTGAGTCTCTTGTAGATTTTTCTGTGGGGTTTCTATAGATGTTTTTGGTAGTGTGAAACTTTGGGTGGATTATTTTGAAAGTAAATGATTGTAATTGAACAAGTGTATTTTCATTCGGCGCAATAGAACTATTTACATAAACTAATTTGAAGATGAAAGTATCGATCATTAAATTAATTCGTCACCGAGGGACAGGTTGACAGGTACATTCATAACAATAATGCGCTCTGTAATATTATTGAATCGATACTATAAGGTAACCAACTTAATGTAATTCGGCCACACATACATTTTCTTGACCCCAATTTATAGGAAAGCTTAATTAGACGTATAAGTAGCTGAAAAATGTAAAAAATATGATTTATAAATTATTTTAACAATTTCCGAATTACAGGAGTACTTGCGCAGCTCTTATCAAGGATAATTTCATTTCGAATTACCTGGAATTCCTTTTCTAGCGGAAGATATAGATTTTATTTTAATGTATCGATAGCTCCGAGCTATTTTATCTGAACTCGTCCGACACGCTTATTTCATCTCATCTCGAACGCCGCGCGTAAAACTATACCAACTAGGAGGTTCCGAGTCTTTTTATACTAACTCGTACAGGCACCATTATTCTATCTCATCTCAAATGCCGCGAGATGTACTATCTCAACTCAAAGGCGCCTATTCATTTTATCTCAACTCCTGGTGTTGCTTGTAAACTGCATCAACTCTGTTTTAGACAATCTGGAGAAAGAGCCTAAAATGGAACAGAACGAATCGCTCGTTCTGAGTTACGCTATTTGGTTTAAACATTTTTTGATACCTTTCTAATTGTTGGATTGATTTGGAATTTTCACAATACAATCTTTATAAAGGCAGCAACCTAAAAATGCAAAAATCAAAATTTCCCAAAAAATTCAGTTGATACAGTTTACAAGCAACGCCAGGAGTTGAGATAAAATGAATAGGCGCCTTTGAGTTGAGATAGTATGTCTCGCGGCATTTGAGATGAGATAGAATAATCGTGCCTCTACGAGTTAGTATAAAAGAGCTCGAAACCTCCTAGTTGGTATAGTTTTACGAGCGGCGTTCGAGATGAGATGAAATAAGCGTTCTCGGACGAGTTGAGATAAAGTAGCTCGGAGCCATCGGTATCTTTTGCCTTGAACAAAAATGAAAAAACTTTTTTGTATGAAATTTGCTCTTATTAATAGTTAATGAGAGTAGTTAGTTTTTTGTATTAATTACACATGTTGAAGCATAATCAAAACGCACTTTTTACATTTTTGCACCCTGTGAAACCAATGTCACATCTGAGACTTTCGTAATTTCTTCCTTGAGTTTATTTATTATGACACTTTGATGCCTTTCCAGTAATTTTTTTATTTACAGAAGTGTATATACAAAATTAATCCGAATTACCTCGAGTTATTACCTTATAGATAAACGTTCAGCATTTAAAATAGGCCAAAAAGCCTGTTAATGTAAAGATTTGAAAATTGAGTTACATTAGAATACTGTTTGACAGTATATGAGCAATTCTTGGGAAATTTCCCTTTTACGTCGCCAAAAAAATGAAAAATTTTTTTGAACGCACACTTACCACACAGGGTTTTTCTCGTTTCTTGAACCTTACAGAACGTGAAAAAATGTGTGTTCCAAGCCGATTGAGTGGTATCATTTTTTTACAGCACTTTTAATTTTTCTTATGGAAATTTAACATGGGAAAAATGGGTGAAACGTTGTCATTGATGATGAACCAATAACAAGCTATTGAAGAGGCCAAACCAAATTCCACAAAAAAGCGATTAAAGTTGAAGAATAGAGCTTTAATTGAGAGGGCAATCGTTAAAATCGGCCGATTCAGTGCAAAGCTACGTGAATTTGAAAATGGCAAAAAATGACCAAAAATGAGCGATTTTTGCCAAATCATCGTAATTCTTAAAATTTTCGTCATTTTTTGCACTTTTCATTCATTTTCAAATTCACGTAGCTTTGCACCGAATCGTCCGATTTTAACGATTGTCCTCTCAAATTAAAGCTCTATTCTTAAACTTTAATCGCTTTTTTGTGGAATTTGGTTTGGCCTCTTCAATAGCTTGTTATTGGTTCATCATCAATGACAACTTTTCACCCATTTTTCCCATGTTAAATTTCCATAAGAAAAATTAAAAGTGCTGTAAAAAAATGATACCACTCAATCGGCTTGGAACACACGTTTTTTCACGTTCTGTAAGGTTCAAGAAACGAGAAAAACCTTGTGTGTTAAGTGTGCATTAAAAAAAATTTTTCATTTTTTTTGGCGACGTAAAAGGGAAATTTCCCAGGAATTGCTCATATACATTGCATGTTACACGTGAAAAGTGCAAATCAGAATTTCCATATAGTTTCCGAATCACTGTTTCTTCATTGCCCATTCTTTTCTACCCACATAAAAATGTATCTTACCTCTTTTCCAGCATCAAACGCATCCCCACTTACCCATCCACCGTATACTTCTTTCCCCTAATTTCCCAGCAGACCTCCACCTCCTCGCAGATAAGAAAGCCCGGCAGCGACGACTCACCGAATCCCTCCGGCACACGTATATACCCTCTCTTTCTCTCTCTTCAAGGTGCCGCCGCCGCCGCCGGCCGCTGTAAAACTTTATTGCCGCTCCTGTCGTCGCCGCCGCCGCTCTTTTCCTTTACGGTGGCGCGCGCGCGCGCGCGGGAGCGGTTATCAATTTCGGATACACACGCGCGCGCGCGGGATTAATGGGTTTTATGACTACTGCGTCGGAGGTTCGGTGAATGGGAGCGATATGTGTCTGTGTATACGTGTTATTGGCGTGTGCGGGGTAGCTTTGATCATCCCGACGCGGAATTAAGTTGTGCGATTAGGTTTTATAATATATACGTGCGGAGAGGGATATATATATATATGAGGGGGTTGTAAAGGATGAGCGCGTGCAGTGTATCGGCGAGGTGCGCGGGGTCGGGTAAAGCGTTTGTAATTGGTGCTGTAACGATACAACGTTTAGTGTTTCGGCGTAAGATCTTGGAAATTATCCCTGCTTTTTTCTTTGCCGATTTCTAAGTTTCATTTGTAATTTAGCATACATGCAATATTATGAAAATGTTTATACTATAGATTGCCTCACTCTTGCTTTGGCAGATTCAACAGGTTCAATGATGTTTCTTATCGATTAATTAACTTTGACGAAACCTGTAGGCAATAGTGGCTTAAACCAGGATTTCTATTTTTTCATTGCAAAATTTTTAATTGAAATTATTCATGGTATCATTGTAACAATATTGCTGTACCTGTAGAATATCGGACAAAGTTGATATTCTATAAAAAATTTTAAAAATGACACATGTGTGAAAACGTTTCTTTGGTTAGTATCATCTGGATGATACTTCCCAATTGTTAATTTTTTAAAAATTCAACTTTGGCTAATATTTTATAACAATGTTACAAGACTATATTTACTAGAAAAATTTCTAAACACGTCAAAAATGAAATTAGCCTTGCTACTTTTAGATAAATAAAAAAAAACTTGCTAACTGTATACTAAGCGTCTCCAGTTATAATGCAGACACGTTTCAGTTTAATATTCTTGTAAATAAGTGAAAATGATAAAAATAATTTGAAATAATTTATGAGCCACATTTTTTACGTCTTTTGGTTATTTATATGTTTTATTAAGCTTTCCCATAAAGTGTGTGTGTGTGGGTGTGTGTGTGTGTGCGTGCGTGCGTGCGTGCGTGTGTGTGTGTGTGTGTGTGTGTGTGTGTGTGTCTGTGTGTGTGTGTGTGTGTGACCGCTAAATTGTGTGTATGTCTGGCCGAATTACGTGTATGATCGAATTAGTTGCAATTACCCTAAATAAACATTTGCGAACCACAATACACCCATAATTTATAATAAAAAAAAAAGAACTCGACTGAAATCTCCAAACGAACCATATACATTTGTATTGAAACACAGACAAATTTATACCAGTAGCGTAATAATATATTCGCGAGAGATGCACAGAGAAAAAGAAAAAACTCATTTGAAACATATATTTAAATTTTTCAGACGGATGTTCCCGGTCGTAAAGGTCGTGGCTCGAGGGCTGGAGCCGGCGGCCATGTACACGCTACTCCTCGAATTCGTTCAAATCGATCCGCACAGGTGAGCTGGCGCCGATTGGCTCATTGTAATTTCATGACATGTAAACTGGATTCTTCGATGCTCTCAAGCAAAATCTGAGGGATGTCGTGTCGCGATTGTGAACTGCATTATATAAATAAATTTCAGAGACGGAGTAGAGTTTTTACCATGTCTTGTATTTTGTAGTGTAGTACTTGCGAACGTTTCAAATACAATAAACATACGTAAATTCAAAACATTCGAAACATCTCAACCAGGAAAAAGAATGTTACACTATCGATACCACTATATATATATAGCCATCACACGTATCGTAATTGTGCGACATTGAGAGACACCCATTAACACGACCGCCCTAACCATCTTAACAAAAAACTGGTCGAAAGTATTTTTATCCCATGCATAATCACATCGTCACTATATCTTTATTCACACATGTAACAAACGACTACCCATTCTCAAAAGTAATACAGATTCAATATTATTCACGCAACAAAATAGATGGAAGTACGTGAACGGCGAGTGGGTGCCAGGCGGCAAGGCTGAGGTAGCGCCCCCTAACCCGATCTACATCCACCCGGAGAGCCCGAACTTCGGCGCGCACTGGATGAAGGAGGCCGTCTCCTTTGCCAAGGTCAAGCTGACGAACAAGTCGAACGGCAATGGACAGATAATGTTGAACTCGCTGCACAAGTACGAGCCGAGGGTGCACTTAGTGCGCGTCGGCGCAGAGGAGCAGAGAACGGTACGGGAATACTTTAATGAAAATATTACGTATGGCAGTTTTATATAGGTTTATGGGAAAGTGAGATTTGTAATTTGCTGATGTTTTTAGTAGGGATTAGTGTTAAGAAAACAAAGATAAGTTTAATTTAAGGTGTTTGAGAGTTACAATTAAAGCAAATATTCGTACTGATATAATAACCGTAGAAAAGATGTTTTGATTGACAGTATACTATAAAGATCGAGGTTGTCGATTGATCCACGGTTTTACATACACGTTCGCTGGTATACATATCTTAATTTTCTACAAAATTTTATACGATTTCCAATAGTTTTAATTCGGGAAACCATATTTTTACAATTTATTCAACATACTGCTAATTTTTTACAATCCATTCGCCATCACGAGAAAATCTTCTTTTTTTTATTGCGAAAAAATCAAAACCAATGTTTTCACTGCAAGTTTAGAAATGCAAAACGTGAGTTCTCGGTATCCGCTCGTAAGCAAGCAGCCGAAGAACGTATTCCTCGTAGGATCTTGCCTCGATAAATATTTGAAACTACTAAAACCGCAGTTTTGAGAAATAGGAAGGAAAAAGAAAGAAATGACCGCGAACGCGCGTTGTCGAAACGAATGCAAACTTAGAGAAAGTTCTTTTCTTTTTTCTTTCGACAGGTTCTCACTTACAGATTTCCAGAGACGCAGTTCATCGCGGTGACGGCGTACCAGAACGAAGAGGTGACCAGCCTGAAAATCAAGTACAATCCGTTCGCCAAGGCGTTTCTCGACGCCAAGGAGCGACCGGCGGATCCTTTGTCCTATCCACAATGTAAATATGTACAATTATTACTATCATGTTCGTTATTAAAAGTTACAGTTTGAAGCTTTTTTTTTTATTTTTTTAAATGTTGGAATTTTTTGACAAAGGTACCTATTTGTAAAAGGAATCGAAAAACAAATGATTCGTTATGAGGTTCATACATCAGCAATGAAATAGTACATTACGCAACTTGTGATTAAAACTTGTAACGTAACAACATTGCATGCATTATTTTTTAATACGTCGTGCACGAAACGCGCCAAACCGATTTAAATATTAATATCTATAAATAAATAATTAATATAAAAAGGAGCACGAGTCAATTGTAGTCGACCGAACGACAGGAATCTATAATCTAGTGTTTCGCACACGGACAACAAGCATGAAAAACCGTGCTTCGAGAACGGTGTGCTAAAAAAGAACTTTTTTAAAAAAGTTGTTTTGTTTTAGTAACAAAATAACTGTTAAATATGTTTTCAAAGCATACTTTTCTATTATTTTTAGTTGATTATAAAATAAATAATAATGAAGAATTTACGGTTACCACCTCTGCATAGGAGAGGAAGCTAAAATTTACATGTAGTATCAGCAAAATAAAAAAAAAAATTAAAAGTGAACTAATTCTCAATATTTTAAAAATTCTTTGCCATCACACTTATCTCTAAATTCGAATAAGTAAAAAATCGGTCTCATGCACGTTGAATATTATTTAAAAAAGCGAACGACGTGCATATTTATTATTGTACTAATTATTATCATTTGCATTAAAATTTTGAGGGCAAATTTATTACGTCGAACCCCCTCATATTTCCAAACTGTCCTATACTATAAACCAACACCGTAAACGTTCAAGACAGCGGAACCTGGTACCTACCGCAGCCGTCGATGAGTTACGATTACGGGCCGGCGATCAGCATGGCCCAGAGCCCGACGCCTAGCGGCCTGTCATCGCCGTGCGCTATCACGGCGAGTGGTCACAAGGCCGCTTGCCGGCCCGCCCCCTACACACTACGCCACAAGTACATTCAGGAAGGTGAGTTTTATTACGGATTCTATTAAAATTGAGGGTGTATTGTTGGTGGATATATTGTTTCGTTGGATTCATCTTATTAGAAAATATTAAAACTAGTATGATGGGTGAGGAGAAATAAATTTTTTTGTCGTGTAATTAAAACTTTTACGTGAAGTGGACAGTTCTTTTTTTTTTTATTTCATCAATTATATTTGAGAATACTGCAACAATATTGGAGCAATATAAAAATCGGATCGGAAATAACGATATAACGGAAACAATGTCTTGTATTAACATTTCGTAATACTTATATAGTAATATAAAATTTTTTCAATTTTTTAAAAATAATAGCGTTGCAATACTGAGTAAAATTAAGTGCTACATATGGGAACGGCGTAAATCGAGTGCCTAAAGAATCTTTCCTACATAGGTAGATTTTCATTGCTACTACAAGTTCTTATGAAATATGACGTGCATTTTTCATTTTTCTTCTGACTTATACAATGCGGTTCCACTTAAAAAAATACTTTAATCCAACAAATACGCGACAAAACTGAATTTTAAATTACAACACATTTTAACACACTTATTTTCTCCACGTCCAACAGAACAACAGCACATCGACCCATACGCGCCAGTACCCCTTCTTCACTCGAGTGCGTACGTGAGCGGTTGGTCACCGCGTAGCCCTGACAGTCAACAGCACCAACAGCAACAACAACCGCTGTCCTCTCTGCAATCGGGAACACCGGCGTTGAGTCAAGACTGGCCGTCGTCGCCGTCGCCGTCACCCACGTCACCTTATCAGACCCTCAACCCGCGGATAGTGACGAGCAACTGCGCGACGAACAGCTTGTCGACGAGTCCATCACTGTACCCGGGAACGCCGAATCCCGGACAGGAACAATGCTCAGGAGAACAGCAGACGACAACGTGGCTGCATCCGAGCGTCTCTGAGCAGATCCAGCAGCACCAACAGCAGCAGTCGTATCTGAATCTGAACCTGCATCTGCATCATCAGATTAGTTACACGGTGAGTGTTTAGATAATTGGATTTCAGTTTTTTGTGATAAATTTATTTCATTTAACTCTAAGCTTGGTACAAAAATGTTTTATGTAAAACTGTACAAGGTTAGGGAAAGTTATGAAAAAAAAAAACTTTTGAAAAGAGTATTTTCATAACATTTCATAGTGTTTGGTGAATTTTTATAGATTATTTATACATTTTCATTATTTTTTTCTAAAAATTAAGTTTGTGATCGATCAGAATAGTGCAACAGAATCCATAGGATAATCACGAAGGCTCCAGAAATATAGAATCGAGCTTTTTGTGACACAAATTTCACAAGACAAGTCTTTTGTTTGACGAGTTACCGCTTTTCAAATGAGTATAGCTTAATAAATGACAAAGTATATTGTGACAAAGTATAGTGTTATCTGCATTCTGTATTAGGTCCAGGTAGGCCAATTTTTTAAAGCCTTCAGGGGGTAGGCACCCACTGTTTTCATTTTTTTAAAGCGTCATCAATCTGAGTGTTGTTTTTTATTATTTTACTTTTGATTAAAGATATATCGGCGAAGCAGTTTCCATTGTGTTTTCATTTGATTTTGATTTTAAAAATATAATTTCGTTCTCCAATTTAATTATTATCTTCTTCTTTAGATTGAGATTCTCATTCCTGTACAGAGAACTGTTTCTGTCGTAACTTAACTTCTTTTGCAATCCTTTGATGTCTTCTGTATTAAACGGCAAATCGCTCTATATTTGTTGATAAGTATACCCGTTGAATCACTCAACACTTCCGGGACTGATGCCCCCTTTCGGTATAAGATTTCAAAATCCCATTGTTAAAGCTACAACGCCCGCCCCGCTATAGTCTCCCTGTCGGTGCTCTCAAGTTGTGTGTCCTCGCCGTTATGTGTTAACACGGCCCCGATCGCATAATTACTGGCGTCACACTACACTGCAAAGGGTTTTCTAAAATCGAACTAAGCCAACACTGGAACCATGGCCAATGCTCGCTTCAGTGTCTCAAACGCCTCCTTTTGCGCTTCTCCCCACTACCAGTCTTGATATTTATGGAAGTACAGTTTCACCAGTGGCACTTTAATCGACGCGCCTCTCTCTTGATAAACCGCGCATAGCCCCCGACCATCCCCAAGAATCTCCGCAACTGATACTTTTTCGTGTATAGTTTTCTTAATGATTCAGCTTAGTATAGGGTATTGAGTGATTTCCTTGTTGGAAAGGTACCATATTAATAGGTCTGAAGTCGTAACGTTGGATTGCAACGAAATGAAAAAAATAATTCATTTGACTTCAAGTTTATACTTATTCATATTAATTTTGTTGTACATTTCGTGTTTTATAGTATAAAATAATTTATTTAACAAAGGTTTAGATAACATTTCCATTGTTTAATAATATTAATCAATCGTAGAAAATTATTTCGTTGCAGTCCAACGATGCAAACTTCAGACCCATCCATATGAAGAGCTCAGAGCAACAAATGGTCAACCCATATTCCAAGTTGGTCTACTTGTGTCGATCATGTAGAGGCTACGTGTTATCCTTATCAATATACAGTGCCAATATATTACCAATATATTGACAATAAATACTAATTTTTCTTAACTGGTTTTTCATCATTCCCCATTTTTGTTTTATATTTTATATAACCTTTTATAGTTTTTCGTTCCATTGCATTTTACTGATCTTTTTCTACCTGAGAAGTGTCTTATTACCTTTCCATATCTGTACTTCATCTTATTGATATACCTTCTACAACAAGCACATACAATAACGCGAATAACCTTCCTATACCTCTTACAGAACGGCGCAGCACTGCAGCAGGCGATCCACCCTCAGGACTCGCCGATCGGTCATCCCCAGGACTACGGCGACTACCACGCTCACCACCAGCCACATCACCACAATCACGAGGCACAGCAAGGCCATCTGCAGATACAGCAGCTGCCTCATCACCATCATCACCATCATCCACAGCCGCACGATCCGGAAGTCTACGACACAAAGGAGGGCATCCATCATCATCATCATCATCATCAGCTGACTGCTGCCGCGTATGAGAGTAGAGAGGAGGAGGCGGCTGAGGCTGGTAGAGCGGAGCATACGGTATGTGACGTGCCGAGTGTTCTTTTTATTTTTTAGCCTAGACATCAGGTAGGGTTTCATGACCCTTTCGAGGACTATAGCTTCAACTCTGCAGGCTTTACCACAGCTTATCTTATCTATTTTGGTCTCCGGAATTCGAAAGTCTCGAGTAGAATGCTAAAAAATGGTCAGATAATTTGTCATCAACAAATTATAGTTAACTATTATTAAATATGATTTGTTTTCTGGGCGACAATAGTAACTACGCACCTAGTGTGCAAAATAGGTGGTTTACGCATGAGTTGAGTTTGCCACTCAAGAGCAGCTAATACGAATACGACGAGTGCGTTAATCACCTCGCGCACGTGTTGCATTTACTATTTATTAACACGTCGTGCGAAAATCATGACAAACTGATTTAAATATTAATATCTATAAATAAATAATGGATATAAAAAGGCAAGTAGGTGAAAAAAAGGTAAATAATAAATATATAATAACGACAAAAATATGTTTACGAATTTCACGCATTTTGATAAATCCGATGTTTCGTATACGATAAATAAGCACGAGAAATCGTGTTTCGCTCACAGCGTGTTAAAGAAATGTTTTCGTGTTTTCCACATCATTTTAATCAAAAAAGATTTTTATAAATTTTTCAGTAGAGCATATTGTGTGAGAGAAAAGTTTTGAATATCTCGATTTTTTCCATTATTCATTTTTTTCTGACAAAACTAAAAAATCTCAGGCAAAATTTTATTATTTTTTTAGAAACGCATTTTTTAAATTTTGTCTAAATAAGGAATAGAAAAAATTGTTTAAATAATTGTTATTTAAACAAACATTATTTTGACAAAATCTAAAAATGTCATTCGATTCTATGAGAAAAATAATAAAGATTTTGCCTGTAAGATTGTCAGAAAATGGTCTTACTTCACTCGGGCCGCAAATCACTTGCAGGCGGCACTAGTCGGGGGAAAAATAGAGAAACGAGCATCGCGGTTTCTAGAAGTGAGGTAAGTCGATAAGTAAAATATTTTTTGAGAAATTAGTTTATGAAATATAAAAACGTTTTCTTTAATAACAAATGACATAGTAAAGATAATTTACATATTAAAAAAGAAAATATAGGTAATTTAAATACCTTTCAAGAAAAGTTTATTATATTATGTAAAAATGGCTGTAAGGTATAAAAAAAATCAAAAAAACTAAAAATTCAAAATCGTTTTTGGTTATAAAAAAACCTAGAGAATTTCTTTAGTTATGTAACGACAAAAAAAAAATTGCTAATGAATTTCAATAATAAAACTTTTTTTTTATTCAAACAAAGATATTAATATCTATCGCTAATAAAAGATAATCACTTGAAATTTTAATCCAATATTGCCCCCACCAAGTGTAATAAGTGATTGAAATTTTAAGTGGACATATTAAATACTCTCTTAGAAATCGTTATTCCAAAATACAAAATAACCTATCTACCTAGAGTGTAACTAACACACATGTACTGCACCATCTATAAGAACCCCTTTCCTACATTCCTATTACCTCCAAATCATTGTACTTCAATATTCTGTATAATAGATAATGTTTTTTTATGAAATTTTACAAATATGTTGCCTGTACCACACACAAAATTGTCTATAAATTTTATGTTTCCATTTATAAAAGAGAAAACGCAATTAATATCGAAGTGCAGACAAAAGTATTATTAAACGTATTTCTCGGCATCTAATTCGCCACCGTATCTATCTAATTTCATGTATCGGTGAAGCGCGCTGTAAATTAACCTGAATAAAAAACAAAAGCAAGTGAACAACACGTCACATATCGTAAAATTACGATATGAAAAGAGGGCTAAATCAGTTTTAACCTCGAATATCTTTGAAATTCGTAAACGAATTCTTTTACCCTAAGAACACATGATAAATAATATACACTTTACATCTCCGCCAAATTTTAAAGAAATTAAAACAATTTTTCTCTAGTTATCCGGCGACAAAGAAAATGACTTTGTAAAATAGGAAAATGTTGAATATCAAAAAGTAATAGTACGATCATGATGAAAATTCACATACATAATATCTATATCACATACAAAATTGTCTAGAAATCTGGAGCTGATTCATCGAGCCGTTCTCGAGAAATTGCGATTTGAAAAAACGTTAAAAATATTTTAATCTCAAATATCTCTGAAATTTATGGACCAATTATTTTGCCCAAAGAACTCGACCGAGAGCTATCCAAAATCTACCTCTACAAGGAATTTTGAAGAGATTAAGACAATTTTACTCCTATAATCGTTGGACATACAAAACTCATTTTTTTCATTTTTCAGGTTTTACGTTTTTGTTAATAACAAAAGAACCGTGATAGCTAGAAACTTTTTTTTTTTAGAAAATATAGGTATTTTAATTCTCTTTCGAGTGCTACCTATCCCATTCAGACACATAGAGCCGTTCTCGAGAAATAACGATTTAAAAAAAAAGTGAAAAAAATTTTAACCTTAAATATCTCTGAAATTTATGGATCAATCCCTTTGCCCAAACAACTCTCTCGATTCGTATTCGTATACAAAATCTACCCCTACAAAGAATTTCAAAGCGATTAAGTCAATTTTACTCTAGTTATGCAACGAAAAAAAAACTTTTTTTTATAAAATATTTTTTTTCTCCAAAAATAATGAATAAAAAAACATAAAAATTGAGCAAGTTATAGTACTCAATATTCTTTTTAACCAAAAAAATATTCATGTCAATATCTTTTTTTAATTTCGAAATATAACCTATTTACAAAAAATTACGTCTTCATCAATAACTTATGACGAAGTATAGCTATCGACTTTTTTTTTTAAATTGTAGAGAATTTTATTCTGCATACAGAGAATTCATAATATATAAACAATATTCGTTCTAAATATTAAAAAAATCAAAAATAAAAATTTTCAAAATTGAAAAATCGCTATAAAAAACAAAAAAATCGATTTTTTCAAAAATAGAATATTGACCTCAACTGTGTAAGCAAAATAAAAAAAATGATCCGTCTCTCGTTAAAATCGGTCAAGTAGATCATGAGATATCAGCGTATACGGACACACACACACACACACTCACACACACACACACACACACACACACACACACACACACACACACACACACACACACACACACACACATCCATACGGACATTTTCTAAAATAGTGTATTTCGATTCCAAATTTGCTAAAAAACATTCCTAACACATTTTCTCAAAAACTTTTTTTTTACTATCACAAAGCTTACTCTAGGGGGAAGCAAAAGTAGTCTCCATCCTAGAACCAGACACATTTTTTTTGTGGGCCTGTGTTATTATCATAAATTCATTTTATGCATTACGCTTAAAAATCGATTTTATAGCGCATCTATATAGCCAGTGCTGCCAACTTAAATTTGAGCCGGAAAAATTTGCGTGCGAGATAACGCCTTCTACGAGCGGACTCCGAGTTAATGCCTTCTACAAGCGGACTTTGAGATAATGCTTTTCTATTCGGAGGCGACGATAAAGAAAAAACTTCTATACATGCCTTATTTTATACTTTCGTAGAAAGTTTTATCTTAATAATATTATTATTTGTACAGTCATGAAAAAAATTATTACCATTTGTAGAGAGTGCTTATTGAATAGATGAGACTAGAAGAATTAAAAGGACTAGACAAATTGTGTTGTTAGAACGTACTTAAAAAAATAACTTTAAAAAAACGTGTTGATTGTTTTAAAAAAGTATTTAAGCTCTCATTAAAGTTTTTGGTACTCAGTTTGACGGATGTTGAGAGAGGGGGAGGGAGAGAGAGGGCGAGAGATAGGGGGCGAAAGAGAGGGAGAGAGAGAGAGGGAGGGAGAGAGGAAGTGAGAGAGAGACAGATATTAACAATACTATAAATTGTAAAGTCATATGAAAATATAATTCTTTTTATTTTTATAGAATCCAGGAAAAACTTATACTTGCCTTATTTTATACTTTCGTAGAAAGTTTTATTATTTCTACTTTAATATTTATTTCTACTTTAATTAAGATAAATGTATAAATCAAAAAATATTTTCGTAAAAAAATGTTAATGCTTTCTTTTTAGAGAAAACATTTTTCAAAGATTCTGTAGTTCTTTCAATATAAAATTTGTTATAGATCACACAGTAAACATATCTTTAAATTAATTTTTTAAATTCACTTATTTATTCACTCCTTTTATTTTAATCATTTATGCTTCTCACTTTACAATACTTTTATCAAAATACACAAAATGGCGTACATTTCACTGACATAAAAGCCCACAAATGTATTTCACTGGGAAGCATCATGTTTTTATTGTATATTACAAAACACAAGTTATTTCACAAATACCAGATGTGTATTTCTCTATGCTAATTTTCATTATTTATTTCAAACAAATATTTTTCACACACACACACACACACACACATACACAGACACATATATTTATATTACAGGTGATGATAAAAAACGTGGTTATGATATCTCTGACTTGTGACTTTCTCTTTTCTACTTCTGATTCATTCAGATTCACTGATGCGCTTACTTTTTCGTCAATTATATCCAATAAATCATTTGATCTTAACTCGAGTGGAGATAGTCCAACCAAACATTTAAAATGTTTCATTGAATTCATTTATTATAATGTTTGGGTATGTTTGTGTGTTATTATTTTCTGACTTTGAGTTAATATTTTCCTCTGGAGTTAAGACGGTGGAATTGAGAATTTGTTGTTGTACCTCAAATCTTCTGATTCTTGCTGTTTCCACCTCCAGCATTTTCTCCATCAGCTTCTGCCGACCTTCCATTAGTTCTTTCATCTGATTCATCATTTTCTTTTGAGTCTCGTGGTTCTCCTTTATCGCTTTAAACCACACGTCAACGTCGTGTTTTGCTCTCTTCGACGGCTTTATTGTTTTAGGGTGTGGTAGACCTGACGGCATGTGCGGAGATAATGATGTTGAGTTCCCGTCTGATTATATGTGAAAAAACTCTGGCACGACAGACGTTCCAAAACGAAAACAGTACTCGCCTCGACGATTGCGTATGTCTGTTGTTCCTGCTAAGGGGGCTCTCACGTCCCTGTCGGAGTAAGAGCCGCGCCGAGACGAGTGCGCCGCACGGCGGTTGAGCAGACGACCCGAAAAAGGGACGGCAGAGTCCCCTTGCCGCACGGGACAACAGACGTACATAACCTTAAGACGACCTCCGTAAAGGAATAAAGGCGTCTCTCGTGCCAGAGTTTTTTTCAGTGTATATACTGAATAATCTGATTTAAAAAAAAATTTTACAGATCTGTATTCTGATTCTCTTAAATTAATTATTTACATTCTGCTCAGAATGATAGTAATATAAATTTTTATAGTAATAATAGTAATATAATTTTTATTACACTGTGTAAATGACTTTATTTAAAATTGAGATAGAGAGAAAATTATTTATTTTATATTAATATATATAGTTTAAAACAAATTACTTTGTTCGTCGCCGGTCTGAATTTGCCTTTCTGGAGTTTTGTCCTCTCTGTCTGACGACATTCTGGAATTTCTCTGTTTCTCTCTCTCTTTTAACTTCTGAACTCTGGAATGCCAAACATTTATTCTGTATAAAATTATATCTTTTATTTGTTATTTATATTTTTGCTTCTCCCTTTGCTAGACCGCACAGCAAGTCTAGTAAGTTCGAAGTCAGTCGTTACTCCCATGTACACCAGTCCCACGCTCGTGCTCCCTCCGATCGTGACGTCACACACAGCAATAACGCCAATAGTATCAGTGAGTTAACCGTGCACTTATGCAGTTCCGATGATTCACAAGGTTGTAATGACTTTATATGAAGGGAAGAATTCTCTGCATGGCAGTATCATCTACGCCTCATGTCGTCATTACAGTGTTTTATATCGCGTCTGAATTTAATTCTGAGAATTGTGTATGTGTGTATGTGCTTAACGGTGGGGACAAAATCTAATCTGAAACAAAATGGCGTCTGAAATTCTCTTCACGCCTCGACCGCGTGAGCGTGTCCATAGGTGTACGCCGCGCGTGCTTCACAGCAATTTTCTCGCTCCCTCCGAATCTCTGAATTTCAGTCGCGAAAAAAACTCTGCTTACAAAACGCATGCATGTGCATGCAGCGAGACGTCCCCCTCGCATTCCAAATTTTGCGACATAAGTGGTGGCGGCGCACACGGATATACTCTGCATGCAGCCTCGCGGAATTTTCTCTGGAGGGAGCACCTTCAAGAAGGGGACTTTTGATATCTTTATGTCCTCCTCTATTAAGCGAGCAGGAGAAAACGCATGGCAACGGGAGGTGGGAGTTGAATTCCTGCGCACTTTCTCACAAGGGGGAAAAACAAGTTTTCCCCCAAAACAAAGGAGTTTCGCGCTATAAAAAAGGCCAGCAAGTGGGCCTTAACGCACACTACTTTTCTGAACTTCTACAAGGGCGAAGCTCTGCCCGACGCACGACCAACGCTACCGGCACTGCCCACGGCGAAGCGCTGCCTGTGCCACGCCTGATTTGGACTTTGACTTTTTCTCGGCCATCACAACGACAACCGACTCTGCGCCACGGCAAAGCGTTGCCCGTGCTACGCCTCACCTACCTTAGAGGAACGATTACCTCCCGGAGTGGGTCCCTGCGGAAAGCTGCTGACAACGAGCACAACCCTTCTACACAACGCTCCCTGCTGCGAGGTCACCCGTCACGGAGGAACAACACCATCACAAGCTGAACCACCGATCCATCGCGACGACGATCTGCAGATAGCGAGCGGACTGTTTTGTTAATTAGAAAGGTATAGACTTTTGTAAATCTCGGGGTAAAATAAATTTCATTATTAGATAAAACAATTTGATTTGCATTCTTCCTCCGCTACGACTAAAGGCGTAACGCTTCAAGCGTCGGCCAGTAGCAAAAGGAGGTAAAGTCCTCCGATCTGCTCCCTCGGTCTCCGTAACCTGGTCAGGCATAGCGCTTTCGGGCGTTGGCCAAAAGACAGGGAGATCCGGCACGCCCCATAGGAGGCCTACTAGACTGATAGCTGTATGTTTAGATTCCGACGTAACACCTACTTCCAACCGATATCCAAACCCAGAGCCAAAAATATTATTTTCGATTTTTCCGTATTTTTCTTTATTTTTTTAACCGACTTCATAATATCCGATCGGGACAACAAGAAAATATGGGTAGATAGGAAATTTCAAGACCTTTCAAAAAATGGGCCTACTTCCGACCGATATCCAAACCCAGACCCAAAAAAAATTATTTTTGATTTTTCCATATTTTTCTTTATTTTTTTAACACTTAATAATATCCGATTGGGCCGAAAAAAGTATGGGTAGATAGGAAATTTCAAGACCTTTCAGAAAATGGGCCTACTTCCGATCGATATCCAAACCCCCAAAGCAAAAAAAAGAATTATTTTCGATTTTTCCATATTTTTCTTTATTTTTTTTAATCGACTTAACCTTTAGACTGCCGGGATTTGAAGGGCTTTAATCCCCTTAGAAAATGCCCAAACTATGTCACTATATCTTAGATATAACTTATACAATGTTCCGATCACAGGTAGAGCCTATATTTAGGCTTTCCGGCAGCCTAGAGGTTAATAATATCCGATCGGGCCGAAAAAATATGGGTAGATAGGAAATTTCAAAATCTTTCAAAAAATGGGCCTACTTCCGACCGATCAACTATATAATTAAACTTGCATAACTTCAAAATAAGCTTTAAATACCTGCCAAAGATAAACTTGATATCTCTGGCCAGTTTCGAGTTGTATTGCAGAAAAATTTATACACACACACACACACACACACACACGCACACACACACACACGCACACACACACACACACACACAACACACACAGGCATTTTCTAGAAAATGCATATGTCGACTCAGGGAGCTCAGAAATATCGAAAATCATCGAAATATCGAGGTCGAAGAATTTCACCGTTACCAAGCTTTCTCTTTGAGAAGGCAAAAATGACACCTGTCCGGTTAAAATAGACCGAGTAGAAGCTGGGATCCAGGCGCACACATACACACTCACACATACGCACACAAACACGCACACACACATACATCCATACAGACATTTATTCAAAAACCATATATTTTGATTCCTAACACCTCGGAAAACCATTATAACATGTTTTTACAACAAAAAAAATAAAAAAAAAAAATAAAAAAAAAAATAATAAAAATAAATAAATTAAAACAACTCAAAAAATTACTATCACAACGCTTCCTCTAGGAGGAAGCAAAATTAAGTTTTCAACACCTATGTAGATATCAAAATGCAGAACTCGTTTCCCTCGCTTATTTTGGTTTAGAAATTTTTGCTTCCTCCTAGAGGAGCTACGTGATAGTAATTTTTTGAGTTTTCATAAAAACATGTTATAATTGTTTTCCAAGGTATTAGGAATCAAAATACATGGTTTTCGAAAAATGTCTGTATGGATGTGCGCATGCATGCGTGTGTGTGTGTGTGTGTGTGTGTGTGTGTGTGTGTGTGTGTGTGTGTGTGTGTGTGTGTGTGTGTCTGTACGCCTGGATCCCAGCTTCTACTCGGTCGATTTTAACCGGATAGGTCTCATTTTTTTTTGTTTTTGTTGTGTGATAGCGAGTCAATAATCCATTTTTTGTTTGAGCCGATGCATTTTTGTTTTATTTCGTATTTTTGATTTTCTCAAAATTTATTTTTGCTTTTTTCTTAATGATAGGATCGAGATATTTTAATCGAATGGGTAGCATTCGAAAGAGAATTAAAATACCTATATTTTCTAAAAAAAAAATTCCTAGCTATCACCGTTCTTTTCTTATTAAAAAACGTGTTTTTTTAAAGCTTATACCTTTCAAACTAAATGGTCAATTTTTTTGAGAAAAATCATGATAATGCAGAATATAAATGGCTATAACCTGTAAAAACTTGAATTTATTCCGTTGGTTAGTTTTTGAGAAAAAAATTGAAAAATTTAAAAAATGAGATTTGTATGTCCAACGATAACGGGAGTAAAATTGATATAATTGCTTCAAAATTCCTTGTAGAGGTAGATTTTGGATTGCTATCGGTCAAGTTCTGTGAACAAGACGATTTCATGGTGGTCCATAAATTTCAGAGATATTTGAGGTTAAAATTTTTTTAACCTTTTTTTAAAATTGTAATTTCTCTAGAACGGCTTTATGTGTCAGCTCCAAATTTATAGACAATTTTTTATGTGATATAGATAATATGTGTGCTAATTTTCATCAAGATCGAAAATTTTCGTATTTTACAAAGTCAATTTCTTTGTCGCATGATAACTAGTGAATAAAAATTGGTTTAATCATGTTGAAATTTTGTGGAAATGTAGAGTTTGTATATTTATCGTATAAGTCTTTTAGGTAAAAGAATCGTCTATTTAAGGTTAAAATTTTTTTACAGTTTTTTTTTTCAAAATCGTGATGTTGAGAAATCACACTTAATGTATCAGCTTGAAATTTATAGTCTATTTTGTATGCGATATTTATAGACTATTTTTTTTTTAAATATTTTGTTTGAGTTAAGTGCCTTAGAGACGAGAGAAATGAATTCCACAAGCCCGCACTATATGGGTAAAAATATGGACGGCACGTATCAGCATTTACATAAGAACCGGTTTGTTCCTTCGGTCCTCTCCTCCGCGGATTCTTGATTTTATGTTCATTAAAGCAATTTAACAAGTAAATAGGGGAGGGTGGGGCACGATGGGTCTCCTTGACTTTTGGCCATCATATTTAATTATGTGATAGGTATGAGCACTTATGAATGAGGCAATTGTCTAAAAGAACTTTCGAAAAACATAATATTCACCTGTAAATGTTGATATTTTTCATATTATTCAAACCAAAAAGTATAATGAGACCGAGTTCAAAAACCCATAACACCCCACTAGTGGGGCACGTTGGATTTTAACGCGGGGCATGAGAGGTTGAGGATGGGGCGTGAGGAGTTGAGGGTGGGGCGTGATGAGTTGAGGATAAGGCGTAATAGATACAAGGATATAATTTCGGCTTTCATTTGATTATATGAAATGTAAATTAAAATAATAATTTTAACTTTTTAATATTTTTACTTTTTCATCAGTCCCTTTGTATTTCTTTTGTTGTTTAAATTTTTTTAATGTATAATTAGCACTACCTATTATTACACTATCACATTTCATTTGTAGGTACATAATATTATCAACACCCCCGTTTATTTTTAGGTTACATAATAATATTAGTAAATAACAAAAATATCAAGTTACCTTTTTTTAAAACCACAGGAAGTAAATTTTCCGTACATTCCTTGCATTTTCGTTGAAGAGTGGATGCAGGTACTCCGTATTCAGTCGCAGCAGCTTTGATGGTTTTTCCATTCAACACATCTTGAATTGCACTTCGCATTTGGTCTTCTTGCCAAGTTAGTCGTTTAGACTTTTTAATATACTTTCTGACCATCGTAGAAATTTATACATTTAACTCTTTAACTTTAGTACTCGCGGTGCTCCAGAATCGGCATAGCTTATCTACTAGTACTTATCTCACAGTCGTACGATGTTGGCGAATGTAGTGTAAGGTTAAGGCGCCGTCAGTCTGAAATTGCAGCCCGTGGTGCCCCACCCAGCGAAACCTTTCATGCCCCTCCTTGCAATTTTTTTTTTAATCGATAATTTTAAATTAATAAAAATTTGTATTAAAAATGATCAAAGTATGATTTTAAAGTAGAAGAACTATACTTTCTATTAATGCTAACGAAAATGACTAGAGAAAAATTATTTTGTATGTATTCCGTATTTTAAGCACCTTTAGAAATCGTACTCTCATACCTCGAAATTTCTTCAAGATATTTACAATTACATAATTTTTCCAAATTAATTCTTCTTTTCTGCGAAAAATTATTTGTTATTTTTTGTTTAAAATTGTATAAAAATTTACAATTAAAAGCATTTTGTTTATTTATGAAACTAGAACCCGTTCAACCCGCCTATCCCGTTGTGCCCCACTCTCCCCTAGATGTGCAAATTTTAAGATTATATATTGAGCATACAAAATAATCGTAAAGCTTATCAATTTAAAATAGTCAAGACTTTTTTGTGGGAAAGTCATTCCCCTTGGTAGTAAACAGTATTCTAAATGAGAAATTTAAATATCATTCATAATTTGTTCAGTTTAAGTTAGGTATTGGTTTGGTACATCTTAGAATAATCTTCAACCAAAAAAAAAATTAACACAGGGTTTTTTTTTGTAGAAAGATGATTATTAAATAGTAGTTTTCGGATCAAGGGTATAAAGTATAACTTTACGCCCTGGGCGGGTAAGTGGGAATTGGCGGATATGATATATAGCAGTAGAAAAATCAAATACAGAAGGTAGATTTAGTGTCTCGAAAAGAATTTTTTTTTACCAATTGGACTTAGCGTAAATAGTAAAATTTTGATGCATTTTCCACATACTTATTTTGGGAGTAATCGTTCAGTATCTGATTGTGTGACGTTATTAGTAGGAAGAATCAAGCTTAATTTTTTCTTTATGTTCAAAATTTAATTTTTTTCACGTAAAACAAGTATTTCTTATACAAAGTTAGGTTTATAAATTTTAGAATCTGATTCCAGTTTTTTGTACAATCCAATTATAGTATTTGTGCACCCTAGTGTATACTCCAGGAACTAGTGTCGAGGTACTATTGTTACCAAAGGAAATGATTCCATAGAGTTTACCATAAATAACACCAGGTCCACCAGCATCACCAGAGCCTACACCATCGACTTCATTGCGAGCACAAAACATATTATGGGTTATGGGTTGTGGCCAGTAATATCTTTTACAATTTTCTGGATTCATTACATGGATGTATGCAGCCTTTAAAACATGAGGATCGTTCTGATGATCCTAAAAATAGTTAATTAAATTAACTAAAGAAATTCTAGAGAAAAAGAAAACCTTTCTCTGTGGGGGATAAGAACTTACCCGTATTCTTCCAAAACCAGAAATCCGCATCAATTCACCTTCTCTGGGAATATCGTATGGCTTTGCAAGTTGTATAGGATGTTGTTCATTATTAAATTCAATTGGCTTTTTAAGCTGGATGAAAAATATAATAAAAATATTCCTGTTACTCACAAGTTCTTAGTTCTCAATCAAAAATTAAAATGTGTACTGAAATTTATTTAACAAGTTTCGAAGTTGTATAAAACTATTATTACACACATTGAAATACTAACATTGTCATGAATAGCGGTATTATATCTATACTAAATCCTTTCTAAGTAATTCACAGATAAAATAAACATATTTAATTACCTTGATTAAAGCAATGTCGTTTTCTTTGCTTACGGGATTAAAATTCTCATGTATTATAGTTTCATTAACTCTGTGTACTTTACCTACATTGAAGCTGGTTTCACTGCCAGCTTGTACTAATATATGCGATTTACCACTATTTTGTAATAAAGAGATTAATTTAATTTTTTGTTAGAAATTCTATGATATAGAAATACTTAATGTAATTATAAAAATTAAATGAAATCTTACTGTACACAGTGTGCAGCAGTTATAACCCAAGATTCGTGTATAATAGTTGCACCGCAGATGTTATTTAGTCTCATCCAAAGCACGCTAGCCTAAAAACAAATTTAAATACTTTCATCCTGAAAGCTATGGGCTTAAAGATTTATATTGAAATTATTATGTTGATGTACAAAATATATGGAGCTTTAATCAGATTCAACATTTTTTTGAATTATTTTAAAAAACTTTTAAATTTCTATAAATTGTTGTGTATGAAATTTATTCAATACATAATGCGATAAAGCATGTACGTCTATTAATATCGTTTATGGACTATTTTATTCAACAATCTATTAATAAATAAATCTATTAATAAATCTATGAAATAATCTATTAATTTGTTAACAAGTTGCATTAAAGAAATTGCTGCAAATGAATGAATGTTATAAAATTTAGTTGATATTTATTTACGTGATATGGTACATCTTCTATGCTAACGCGATTTCCTCCAATGATTTTCTCTTCATGTGTTCCATTGTTATCTATTAGAAATTAAAATATAATATGTAATTTAAAAATTTATTTTAATCCACAAAAATACTATTTAAAATCTCTTTTACCTATATAGAAGCCGCTCGCAAAAGCGACGCTCAACAAAATACACAAGACCTTCATGACTGCAATAAGTGAAAATGAAAAAAAGTCTTTCTTATATACACCGATCTTATCAAATGATCATTAATAGAATCATAAATTAAAAATAAAATAAACACGACTGTTGGAGTCAACTATTTCTTTCGTACTATCATTACCTTGGTTATATCGTGATTGCTATGATAAATGCTGTTGAAGGCCGCGCGCCATGGTACACGCGTCACGACGTGCGTATTATTTACAAAGTCAATTTCTTTGTCACATGATAACAAGTGAAAAAAATTGGTTTAATCGTGTTGAAATTTTGTGAAAATGTAGTTTGTATATTTATTGTATAAGTCCTTTAGGTAAAAGAATCGTCTACATTTAATGTTAAAATTTTTTTACGTTTTTTTTTTCAAAATCGAGATTTTGAAAAATCACACTTCATGTATCAGCTTGAAATTTATAGACTATTTTGTATGCGATATTTATAGACTATTTTGTTTGCAGCATAGGCAATATCTGTGTAAAATTTTATCAAGATCATATGGTTACTTTTTGAGATATTTGATATTTAAAATTATGGTATTTCTGAAAATGAATTTCTTTGTCGCACAATAACTCGTCGTGCGGTACGAAGAAAAGCCAACTTGGAAGTTACAGGCGAAGAAATCCAAAAACCCGTCTAAAGGCGAAGAAAAGCCAGTTTGCGTCCTCCGAGACGAAGAAAAGCCAGTTTGCGCCCTCCCAGACGAAAAAAAGCCAATTTGACTTGTTTCAAACGAAAAAAAGCGAGTTTGCGTCGTCCCTGGACGAAAAATCGCAACTGACGACATTTCGCGCGAGAAAAAAAAATCCAATTCTGTTAACGAAAATACTTTTACGTACGCGTATTGATAAATAATGCTGTATATTATGCTTGTAAATTTTAATTATCACAATACAATTACTATTGATACTATTAATAAGCGGTTCTAGGAATTCCAAATCAGTGTACTAATAATTCCAGTTTTTGTTATCATTGTCTCTGAACATTTTTAAACGACATAGGCTGATTTGTGCACATGAGAATTGTGCACCAATTTATTGTGCACAGAGAAAAGAAAAGAAAATTTTGTTCACAAAACGTTTTTACTTTTGCACAAAAAATTGTACACTTTACGGAAAAAGATGAAATTCAGTAATGTGCACTTTTTTCCCTTTTCGGCGGGAAACGAGTACGAACTTTATGATAGTTGTGTTAAAAAGTCGTATATTGCACTCGTGAATATAGTGGGTTGTGCGAACCTGCGCGTTTGTCGCTCTAGCGCTCGCTTCGCTCAGGCGACAACTTTCGCGCAGGGAGCACACAGCCCACTTTCTTCCCTTGGTGCATAATATACTATTCTTTGTGAAATTTCACGCATAGGGTACTTGTCTCTAGTAGTATGCCTGTCCGTATTTGTGTGCTCTTTCTGGAATTTCCGATGTAAAAAAAAGGTTTTAACCTTAAAATGTAGTTATATTGTGCGACAACAAAGAAAGTCATTTTCAAAAAGACTAAAATTTTAAATATCAAACATCTCAAAAAATAACCATATAATCTGAATGAAATTTTACACAGGTATTGCCTATACTGCATACAAAATAGTCTATAAATTTCAAGCTGATACATGAAGTCGTCATTAAGAAATTCTGATTTTGAAAAAAACCCTAAAAGAATTTTAACCTTAAATATCTTTAAAAATCATGAGACAATTCTTTTACCTAAAGGACTTATACGATAATGTATAGACTTTACATCTCAACAAAATTTCAACATGATTAAACCAATTTTTGTTTTCTCTAGTTATCATGCGACAAAGAAAATAACTTTGTAAAATACGAAATTTTCAAAATCAAATATCTCAAAAAGTAATCGTACGATCTTGATGAAAATTCGCACACATATTATCTATATCACATACAAAATTGTCTATACATTTGGAGCTGATACATGGAGCCGTTCTCGAGAAATTACGATTTGAAGAAAAGGTTAAAAAAATTTTAACCTCAAATATTTCTGAAATTTCAAAATCTACCTCTACAAGAAATTTCGAAGCGATTAAGTCAATTTTACTCCCATAATTGTTGGACATACAAAACTCATTTTTTCATATTTCAATTTTTTTCTCAAAAACTAGTCAACAAAATGGATTCAAATTTTTTACAGATTATAACTATTTATATTCTGCATTATCACGATTCTTTTCAAAAAAATTGATCGTTTAGTTTAGGAGTTATAAGCTTTAAAAAAAAAAAAACACATTTTTATTAATAACAAAAGAACCATGAGAGCTAGAGATTTTTTTTTTAGAAAATATAGGTATTTTAATGCTCTTTCTAATGCTATCCATTCGATTCAAATATCTCGATCTTATCATTAAAAAAAAGCAAAAATCAATTTTGAGAAAATCGAAAATTCGAAATAAAACAAAAACGCATCGGCGAATAAAAAAGAGGATTTCCTTCCCCTATTCACACAAGAAAAACAAAAAAAATGAGACCTTTCCGGTTAAAATCGATCGAATAGATCCTGAGATAAAACGGTATACGTACACACATACATACACACACACACACACGCACACGCACGCACGCATGCACGCACGCACGCGCACACACACACACTCACACACATCCATACAGAAATTTTCTAAAATCATGTGATTTTCAAACTTCTATTACCTCTATTCGTGTTTCTAGAGCGATTTAACGAAACTTAAAATTTTACTATTACAAAGCTTCCTCTAGGAGGAAGCAAAAATTATAATCAAATATTAATAAGTGTAAAAAACTGTAATAAAATGTCAATAAATGTAAAGAAGTCTAAAAAAACTGTAAAAGAATTTTTGAATTATGAGTATCAAAGAAAGTATAACAAAATAAAAAAAAACTGTAAGATAGTGTAAAAAATGTAAAAAGTGTAAAGAAAGTGTAGAAAAGGGTAAAAAAATGTATAAAACGTCCGAAATCCAGCATTAGTCTAAACGTTTTTACACTTTTTGACACTTTTTTTACATTTCTTTACATTTTTTTTACATTTACCTGCATTTATTTACATTTTAAAAGTTTTTCTAGGGCTGTTATGTTTATCTTCCTTATTATAAAAATAAGCATCACACTTACAAGGAGATAATCAGGGATGTGGGTCCTGGATTTGGCTAAAACTGTAGGAGGTACTTCTTTATGAGAAATAATGAGATACGTATCTCGGGGTTTTTGTGAATGGGCCTTTTGTTCCGAGACCCAAATTATTTTATGTCTAAAATGTACAATTTTTGATAAAAATGAGGTCTATTTCTTTAGTTATAGATTCTTGAATATTTCGGTCATGTAAATGCCCTGTTGAAAATATCCACGCGGATTTCCACGTGGATAATCCATGTGGATATCCTCGTGGATTTCCACGTGGATTGACATGGATTCCACATGGATTCAAATGGATATCCGCGTGGATCATCCACGCGGATATCCATGATGAAAATCCATGTGGATTATTTGAAATCCATGTGGATTCCGAGAACCAGCCCGATTTGAAAAATCCACGTGGCTTCCAACTAATCCACATGGATGTAGACAATTCGGCTGAAAAAATTCATATGAGACTCACTTGAATCTCACGTGATTCTCAGGTGAGTCATGCCAAATTCTCATGTAAGTCTCATGCGAGTCTCATGTTTCCACTAACAATATTAAATGAATTAATACTATTTTTTACTGTAATTAATTGTTTAAATTAATTTAATCGTTTTAATTTATTTTCTAATATGAAACTAGACATGTAAATAAAACAAACTGAAAAAATTAAACAGATGTATATATTTTTAAATGTTTTATTTTATAAAAGTATAAAAATATGTATTTCGGTACAAATAGTATTTTCGCCACCCTGAATATGGCCAAATAGAGCGTATGCCCTATTGAAAAAATCTTGTGATCAATTACATGATTTTTTCCAAAATCCGGGAATATGCTCTGCTTGATATATAACTCAATTTATTTATTATTTAGCAGTTTAATACTGCTTATAAATGAAGAATAACAGTTTAATGAAACTTTGAACGATAATATATTATCGTGCAAATGTTTCATTAGAATGTTAGTATAATTATTTGCAAGTATTACATTTTAAAAAATAATCAATTTAATTAAAAATATAGAATTAACTTTATTATTATAACAATTGTAATGTACCGATACAACTGTAAGTAAATAATAGAGACATGTAACACACCTACAACATTAGAATAATTTTATTGATCATATTTTGCTTAATGTGGAAAAAGAAGAAACGATGTTCAACGAGCCTCGTGCTCACGCTCTCGACGCCGACCCGTGATAGCAAATTCACACGAGGCCGGCGCCGAGCGCGCCTACGTGTACTCGATATTAGTAGATACCGCAAGAACAGTCACGATGGCGACGGCGACATGGCGCGCGAGGAGGCGACGTCTTGGCGATGTTGTCCCCGTTGACAGAACTCAGCTGAAATTTTGCGTCAAACCTCATATAACAGAACAAAGTCGAAAGTATCTTTCAAATTTGTGTCCTGACTGGTCTTGGTGAATTCACATATAGTTATAAAAGCACTTCACATATGAAAGAGTATTGACATGTGGATGACTTTATTAATATTGTGGATAGTTTATAAATTTTAATCCATTTTTAAATAAATTGTTTGCACATTCATTATTTTATTTCATATAATTGAGGTTTTTTGTCCACCACTCACTGTTATAGTCTAATATACATTTTAAAATATTTTAAATTATATATTTATCTCCTTTGAGATCCACAATTCAGTTGTTCGTTGATAGATTTAAGACTTGGGTGGCTTTAGCGTAAGTAATATATTTGGACCCAATGAACTAAATAATATTGTAGATCTCTTATACAAGAGGACCAAAATCAACTTTAATGCAAACTGTAGCTAAAGAGACCAAGTACCTATAAGCATACAAAATTTTCTAATTACATAGAATATTTTATATACTCATGGCTACGTAGTGCCTTTAGTTACAACTTTTATTAGTCGATAAGTCACTTATGGGCTGGGTGACTTTATTGCAGGAAATATTGGGATCATATGGACAAAATACCTTGATCATATTTGACTATAACAGTTATGACATGTACATATTACTTTTACAAATAAAATTTTCATTTAACATGAAATTTTTACAAAATCATACTTACATTTTCTTTTATTTTAAAATAATGTTTTAATAAAATACTTCACCATTATGGTCACAAAGAATCATATCACATATGATGCCATTAGGTCCATCGGGTTCTAATATATCCAGCGATAAAGTCACTCATCCTATATTAAGTACTTATAAATGTGGATTTTTTATAATTAATTATGGTATTAATTTATTTATATTAGGACTAGTTCTATGTATAAATGAATAATGTGAAAGAGTTTAAATTATACGATGACTCATATTAAATAGTATTGACATGTGCGTAGCTTGGACTGTACTTTCTTTAATGTTATATTTATACTTATCGCAAGTATTTTATACATAATACTATATAAGTTATTGTTATAAAATTTACAGCTAAAGAAGAAACCCATGCTTTATTGTTTAATGCTTCTTAAGTACTCATAAATGTAGATTTTTTATAATAAATTATGATATTAATTTATCTATATTATGAGCAGTTCTATTTATAAATGAATAACGTGAAAGAGTTAAAATTATATAATTACTCATATTAAATAGTATTGACATGTGCGTAGCTTGGACTGTACTTTCTTTAATGTTATATTTATACTTATTCGCAAGTATTTGATATATAACTCTATACAATTTCCAATAAAAGAAGAAACCCACACATTATTGCTAAATGATACTTAATCATTAAAGTATATAGTTTTACAGCTTGTTTATTAAATGCAGCAATACATTAAAAACAATATTATTTTCATAGGCAGCTTTTACAAACTGTAAGCTCTATTTTATTGATTAAATAGCATTTAGCAATAATGTATTGGAGACAGGCCAGAATAAAAAATACATGAAAGTCTAAGGCCTTACCTAGATATAAACCTGAAGAACATAATAAGCGCGAAGGTGGCAACTAGACTTAACCTATAGGCAACGTCTGCGAGAAACTCGGCATGGCAACAGAGATGACAGCAAGGCCAGCAGCATGTCTTTCTTAAAGGAGCCACAATGAACCCTCTTTCACGTCATTAATCGTTATTCGTAACCCATGAACACGAGAGCGCAAGTTGCAACACGTTGTTTGATGACTACAGCGCCCACATGCGTTTATTGAGAGTTTGAGAACTAGAGAGAGAGGAAGAGAGAGCAAAAGAGAGGGACGCCTGTACGGAAATGCATATGCGCGACAGTCATAATCAAATGCCGCGTGTTGCAACCGGTGCTTACGCTTCCAGAGTTATGACGACAGAAGTCCGAACGTGAGAGAGAGGGTTCATTGTGGCTTCTTGAAGAAAGACCTGCTGCTGTCCATGCTGTAATCTCTGAGGTCATGCTGAGTTTCTCGCAGACGTTGCTTCTGGTTGCCTATAGGTTAAGTCTAGCCGTCACCTTCACGCTTATTATATTCTCCAGGTTTATATCTAGGTAAGGCCTTAAACTTTCATGTTTTTTTTATTCTATCCTGTCTCCAATACATTATTGCTAAATGCTATTTAATCATTAAAATAGAGCTTACAGTTTGTAAAAGGTTATATGTTATGAATATAATATTGTTTTTAATGTATTGCTGCATTTAATAAACAAGCTGTAAAACAATATACTTTAATGAACAAGTATCATTTGGCAATAATTTCTTTCTTGGCAATAGTTTACTTCTTTTGTTGGAAATTGTATAGAGTTATATATAAAATACTTGCAAATAAGCATAAATATAACTTTAAAGAAAGTACAGTCCAAGCTACGCACATGTCAATACTATTTAATATGAGTAATTATATAATTTTAACTCTTTTACATTATTCATTTATAAATAGAACTGGTCATAATATAGATAAATTAATACCATAATTTATTATAAAAAATCCACATTTATGAGTACTTAAGAAGCATTAAACAATAATGCATGGGTTTCTTCTTTAGCTGTAAATTTTATAACAATAACTTATATAGTATTATGTATAAAATACTTGCGATAAGTATAAATATAACATTAAAGAAAGTACAGTCCAAGCTACGCACATGTCAATACTATTTAATATGAGTCATCGTATAATTTAAACTCTTTCACATTATTCATTTATACATAGAACGAGTCCTAATATAAATAAATTAATACCATAATTGGTTATAAAAAATCCACATTTATAAGTACTTAATATAGGATGAGTGACTTTACCGCTGCATATATTAGAACCCGATGGATCTAATGGCATCATATGTGATATGATTCTTTGTGACCATAATGGTGAAGTATTTTATTAAAACATTATTTTAAAATAAAAGAAAATGTAAGTATGATTTTGTAAAAATGTCATGTTAAATAAAAATTTTATTTGTAAAAATAATACATACATGTCATAACTGTTATAGTCAAATATGATCAAGGTATTTTGTCCATATAATCCCAATATTTCCTGCGATAAAGTCACCCAGCCCATAAGTGACTTATCGACTAATAAAAGTTGTAACTAAAGGCACTACGTAGCCATGAGTATATAAAATATTCTATGTAATTAGAAAATTTTGTATGCTTATATTATAGGTACTTGGTCTCTTTAGCTACAGTTTGCACATGATTAAAGTTGATTTTGGTCATCTTGTACAAGAGATCTACAATATTATTTAGTTCATTGGGTCCAAATATATTTCTTACGCTAAAGCCACCCAAGTCTTAAATCTATCAACGAACAACTGAATTGTGGATCTCAAAGGAGATGTGCCTATAACAAAATAACAAAATGAATAAATATATAATTTAAAATATTTTAAAATGAATATTAGACTATAACAGTGAGTGGTGGACAAAAAACCTCAATTATATTAAATATAATAATGAATGTACAAACAATTTATTTAAAAATTGATTAAAATTTATAAACTATAGTAAAGCCATCCACATGTCAATACTCTTTCATATGTGAAGTGCTTTTATAACTATATGTGAGTTCACCAAGACCAGTCAGGACACAAATTTGAAAGATACTTTCGACTTTGTTCTGTTATATGAGGTTTGACGCAAAATTTCAGCTGAGTTCTGTCAACGGGGACAACATCGCCAAGACGTCGCCTCCTCGCGCGCCATGTCGCCGTCGCCATCGTGACTGTTCTTGCGGTATCTACTAATATCGAGTACACGTAGGCGCGCTCGGCGCCGGCCTCGTGTGAATTTGCTATCACGGGTCGGCGTCGAGAGCGTGAGCACGAGGCTCGTTGAACATCGTTTCTTCTTTTTCCACATTAAGCAAAATATGATCAATAAAATTATTCTAATGTCGTAGGTGTGTTACATGTCTCTATTATTTACTTACAGTTGTATCGGTACATTACAATTGTTATAATAATAAAGTTAATTCTATATTTTTAATTAAATTGATTATTTTTTAAAATGTAATACTTGCAAATAATTATACTAACATTCTAATGAAACATTTGCACGATAATATATTATCGTTCAAAGTTTCATTAAACTGTTATTCTTCATTTATAAGCAGTATTAAACTGCTAAATAATAAATAAATTGAGTTATATATCAAGCAGAGCATATTCCCGGATTTTGGAAAAAATCATGTAATTGATCACAAGATTTTTTTCAATAGGGCATACGCTCTATTTGGCCATATTCAGGGTGGCGAAAATACTATTTGTACCGAAATACATATTTTTATACTTTTATAAAATAAAACATTTAAAAATATATACATCTGTTTAATTTTTTCAGTTTGTTTTATTTACATGTCTAGTTTCATATTAGAAAATAAATTAAAACGATTAAATTAATTTAAACAATTAATTACAGTAAAAAATAGTATTAATTCATTTAATATTGTTAGTGGAAACATGAGACTCGCATGAGACTTACATGAGAATTTGGCATGACTCACCTGAGAATCACGTGAGATTCAAGTGAGTCTCATATGAATTTTTTCAGCCGAATTGTCTACATCCATGTGGATTAGTTGGAAGCCACGTGGATTTTTCAAATCGGGCTGGTTCTCGGAATCCACATGGATTTCAAATAATCCACATGGATTTTCATCATGGATATCCGCGTGGATGATCCACGCGGATATCCATTTGAATCCATGTGGAATCCATGTCAATCCACGTGGAAATCCACGAGGATATCCACATGGATTATCCACGTGGAAATCCGCGTGGATATTTTCAACAGGGTGAACTAAAAAGCTTTAATTTAAGCTGTGTTTCGTTAAAAAATGTCATTAAAAAGTTAATTTTTAACACACCCCATCATAAAGTGCGTACTTTATTCCCGCCGAACTGGGAAAAAAGTGCTACGTTCGTTCCCTACCCCCACTCTATGGAAACGAGAGTGAGGTTTAGGGAATCATATGTAGCCTTTTTTTCCCTTTTCAGCGGGAAACGAGTACGAACTTTATGATAGTTGTGTTAAAAAGTCGTATATTGCACTCGTGAATATAGTGGGTTATACGAACCTGCGCGTTTGTCGCCCTCGTTTCGCTCAGGCGACAACTCTCGCCCAGAGAGCACACAGCCCACTTTATTCCCTTGATGCACAATATACTATTATTCTATAAAAAAACTAAATCTACACACAAAATTAATATTAATTAGTATAACCATAAAGCAAAATAAATTTTTTTTTATTTCGTTGGACTCCAACGTTATTGCAAACTTCAGACCCATAAATTTTCAAACTAAGTCGTTCTGATTTCAAGTGTCTACACAGACAAAATTTTCTAGATTTTTAGTAAATATTTGTTAAGGCATTAAGAAACTCTTTTGTTAATTCTTTAATCAAACCAATGTTTTCTTATACTAAAACGGCTTTCTATACGGTAGAGCAATGGTTGTAGAATTGAAAGAGAAAATCTTAAAACAATTCAAAATATTCCAGCTCCTAAAAAATTGCTTCTCACAAAAAATTACTTCTCTAAACCTTCAACACTATATAGGTTACTTTTGAAATTTCATGTAGTAACATAGGGATTCCCAATACAACTAAACATTCAAACAAAAGTGCTAACATCTATAATATACTTTGCAGATTCAGGTAGACCGGAGATTCATCAGTCCGAGCGTCATCGAGCAGCATCGTCAGACGCAGGCCCCGCAGGAGGAACCGATCGAAGAACAACCGCAACAGACGTGGACGCCTCTGACGCCGCCACCGCCACCACAGACGACGACCATTTGATAATAACGTGTACTTTGTTTTTATACGAGTACAAATACTATAAATTCATCTCTGATCAGCGGAGTACACTGATGTCAATTATTGTCGAGTGATCTTTTCGTAGGAGATTGTATCTGTGGCTTCCAGGAATAACGACTTAACTGCCCCTATTGAAAAAAATCACGTAACAAAATTACGTGATTTTGTTACATAACAAAATCACGTAATTACGTTAATCTCGTAATATTTTGATATGATACGTGATTTTCCAAAAAATGTGCATAAACAAGAACACGTCAAAAATTACGTAACATATGTTAATGGTTTTATTCGAAAATCACGTGACGTTTGCGTAATTACGTGATTTTTACAGAATGTAAAAAATTTTACACATTAAAAATCACGTAACTTTTGATCGTGGGCTACTAAATTTTAATATTCAAGGTTTTTTTATGATACAAGTGTTTTCCTTCAAATTTTTTACCTTCGGTAAAAATCACCTAATTACACAAACTTCACGTGATTTTGTTATGTAACAAAATCACGTAATTTTGTTACGTGATTTTTTTCAATAGGGTACTAATGTTCGGTAATTTCGGTTTACCGAATTCCGTTGACTTCATGCACATTCCGTTAGGAGGCGCATGTGCGGAAATGAATATTTAAAAAAGAATTCGTATTCTATTATGTTTTAAGTGTAGAAATAACTATGCTATTTATCTTATTTGAACAATTTCCATAAAACCACTTAACTGCAGTTATCGGAATAACGACTTAACTGCATTGTTTTGTTTGTTTATACAAAGAACAAAAATGTATTCTAGCAGCTGATAGTGGGGTTCGAAAGATATTCGATACCTTTGTAAATGTCTAAATTGTTATGACTCATCTCGCGCATTTCGATCTTACATATGAAGTGTCATGACAATCTTAAAACGGCGATTTCTCGAAAACACGTAAAAGTCAGTTAAGTCGTTATTCCTGGAAGCCACATATATATTATATGAGAAAGAGAGAGAGAGAGAGGGGAGGATAGATTTTTCTGACACGATGCTTTTTATGGTGATTATGAAATTTAGATGAGGAATGATAATTTAATCAGCGAAGTTGATACTGTATTAGGAAGATTGAAAAACAATGGGATCTTATATATTTTTATATTAGGTAAATATGAGAGACGACACAGTTTTTCCTATTTTTTAAATGGAAACGCACTGTATTCACAATGTGTATAAAAAATTTGAACAGTTATATATAAAAAAATTAGTTTTATAGTGTTACTGTATTATCCTGCGATTCATTGTCTTATTTAGCTTTTGTCTTCTCTGCGGTTTATTTTAAAATTGTAATATACATAAAAAACATAAATGTCGATAAATAACTCCGTCCAGTTTAAAGAAATGCAAGGTGCGTGTATGTACGAGGGTCATTTGACAAGTACCTAGCCTCACCCCCAGATGGTGCCACTATCGCACCAGAAATACACTACAGTGCAGTATCTTCCTGTAAACGGTTACAGACGAAATTTCAGCCGGATCGGAGTTGTAGTTTATTTTTGAGAGCGTGTGAAAGCAAATGTGTCCGTTGATTTTTGAAAAAATGGAGAAAGAACAATATCGGTCGGTAATTCGATTCTTGTTTTTGGAAGGGAAATCGCGCAGTGAAATTAAAGAACGCTTGGATGCAGTGTATGGGGATGCTTCTCCTTCGATGGCGACCGTTAAATTTTGGTATAACGAGTTTCAACGTGGTCGTACGTCGGTTTTTGATGATCCACGCCCAGGTACTCCGAAAACAGCCACTACGGAGGAGAACGTGACAAAAATACACGATATCGTTTTGTCAGACCGCCGATTAAAGGTGCACGAGATAGCTGCGATAGTAGGCATCTCAGAAGAACGCATGTGGCATATCCTACATGAGATTTTAGGCATGAGGAAGCTGTCAGTAAGGTGGGTGCCGCGTTTGCTGACTGCAGACAACAAGCGCATCCGTGTGACCAGTTCAGAGCAGTGTTTGGAGCTGTTTAATCGCAATCCAAAAGAGTTTTTGCGTCGTTACGTGACCGTCGACGAAACATGGATTCACTACTACACTCCAGAGACCAAGGAGCAGTCAAAATAGTGGACCTTACCCGGTGAACCTGCTCCGAAGAAGGCGAAGACGGTCCCGTCGGCCGGAAAGGTGATGGCCACTGTTTTCTGGGATTCTCAAGGTGTGATTTTTATTGACTATCTGGAGAAGGGCAAAACGGTCACAGGACAGTACTACGCCGAACTATTGAGCCGATTTGACGCCGTGTTAGAAGAAAAACGGCCCCATTTGTCTAAAAAGAAAGTGCTTTTCCACCACGATAATGCACCGGCTCACACTTCTGCACTCGCCACGGCTAAATTGGTCGAATTACGCTACGAACTGCTGCCCCATCCACCGTATTCTCCAGATTTGGCTCAGTGCGACTTTTTTTTGTTTCCGAACCTAAAAAATTCGCTCGCCGGGAAGAGATTCCACTCCAATAACGAAATAATCGCCGCCACGAAGGCCTATTTCGCAAACCAAGAGAAAATATTTTTTTCAACGGGGTTAAAAAAATTGGAACACCGCTGGACCAAGTGTATTCAACTAAAAGGAGACTACATTGAAAAATAAATTTTATTTTTTGTAAAATTTTGGTGTTTTCATTTGTAGGCTAGGTACTTATCAAATGACCCTCGCATAAGTAAGAAAATACTTTTATTTGATTATTTTTGTTGTTTATCAAAATAAAAAATATTGTAAATAAATTTTCATTCTATGAACCAACTGAACTTTCACTTTATTTCATAATTCCTACCTTTTTGCGCAATGTTAAATAAAAAAAAACGTTCTTTTTATTTTCTTGTCAATTTTAAAAATAAAAAAGAAATTGAGTGAAGATTTTAACAATAAAATGTTTCCATCAGTAATTTGATGTCTTTTAATAATTTTTTCTCATAAGGAGTGTAATTTTTTACATTTGATTCCTTTTATATTTACACCTTATCGAGAGGTTCCAATCTTGCTTATTTGCTTATTTACAAATGAAAATAATACCCGCAAAATGTTTATAATAATTATTTTAATTTGATGGGATATACATTTTTATATATTATATATTATAAATTTATATTATATTTATATTATATTATATTATAAATTTTTCAAACATGAATTATTTCAATTATTTGGTATAGTAAATCCTTATTAAAGCACTCGTAAAGAATTTCCACGTTACAATAAAGTACTTCACTTTTTGATTTGATAAAATTAGAAATTATCAATACCTATTACAAATGATTCTAATTCCTATATGAAATGGTCATATATTGAGATTCCTGATAATCCTGATGATTACCGTTTACCGAGCGAGCAAGCACTAAATATCTGCAAATTCCTCTATTACCGACACAGTACATACACACATATATATCGAAAATATCGAATATATTATATATATCGCGAGTCCCGCGGTCCTCATGTTAGGTTACAATTTGTGTTCATTCAGCCAACGAATATAGACGCATATAGAAGCGTACGTCAGATGGGGGGGCGAGGACGAAAAAAAATTAGTTCCGCCTTGACCGATTGATGGCGCTAGCATTGACTTTGTATGCTTCTCTTCTCACTTCTGCGAATCGCGGCTCGGCGGCTCGGGCGCGCGCCGTCCGCGGTCCGCCGGCCCGCGCCGTTCACGATGATCCGGGCGCAAGCGCCGTAAAGCATGACTGCATGATGATTTGCAATTTTACATGTTATAAAATTTTTTTATAAATAACAATTTAATAATGATTAAATAAAATTTAATTTAAAAATAAATTATATTAAATATTATTAAAAGTTAATAAATTCTTACAATTATTTGATTAAAAAAATAATAATTGAAAAAAATAAAAAAAGATATAAATTGTTATACAAGAAAATAAATAGTAATAATTAGTTATGTGGACATATATGTACAGTTATTTAACTTGATATATCACTTGACATATCACTTTTCGACTGTATGCAACCATTATATTAATTTTCATATTCACTGTAAAATAATACATTGTGTATCAAGGGTGTACTCAATGTTGGATTTAGCAGACCGAGTATTTATAAGTACAAGTCGAAGGCAAGTTAGCACGAGTCTCTGCAAACTCGCGATATAAAAAAGCCCACCAACCCTTGGGTGCACATGATATTATGTTTTCTGACAGTTTTTAATTTTCGAGTAATTTATTCATCATAATCAATGTATCAATAAAGGTTTAAGAAGAAAGACGCGGGGGTATTATATCAGACAACTAAATTGTCAGATGGGTGATTTTAAAGAAATTTTTGAAATTTATACATATTGTTTTACATTTATGTACATTTATATACACTTCCATAAAATTAAGAAAAAAAAGTCTTATATAGCGAAAATTTAAAAAAAATATATAAATGTATATAAATGTATATATCTGTAAAAAAACTAAATATATGTATATTTACAAAAATACAAATTTTCAATACAACTATTCAAAATGTAAGAAAAAATATATAAATGTAAGTAAGTGAAAATTTTTGTAAAAAAAACTTATATAAATGTATATAAACGTACATAAACGTAAAAAATGTTCTAATTACAACTTTTATAAACACTTGTTATATAAGTTTGTATACATTTTTTTACATTTATATACATTTTCTATTTGCATCGGGGATGTAACGCGTTCTTCGCACGAGCGATGCGAGTGAGAAAAGTCACACGAGCTAAAAATCATATTACGCACCAGTTTCGAACCGTATTTCATACCACGAGAGCCGAATAATTATGTTAAAGTTATGATTTTGAGGTTACAGTGGTATAAAATGTTTAAAGTTTAGTATATAAAAATTTAAAAAAACGTGGCAAGAAGTCCATAATATTCTCATTAAATTATTTTAATATGATATGTGATATCGGTATTTCCAATACCATTTCCACCTAACGATTAAACTATAGAAAATGCGGTGATTAAGGGAATTAAGCCCTACGTCGACACATGATCTAAAAATTTTATGGGAATACATCTTTTACATTTTTCGGAATGTTTTTCCTCTAGTTGAAAGTCTGTAAGTTTATGCAATTTGTTTTTAATTTTTATAGACGAGAATTTTTCTATTATTTATTTTTGAAAAGAATTTTTTTCGTGTTCTGAATAGGTCCCGTTTGTAATTGACAGTATCATATTTGGAAAATATTTTAAACGACTTTATATTTAAGATATTCCTTGAAGGAAATGGCCACATTATATTTAATAAAATATCTATATAACATTTCACCATTCTGATAAAATACCTCCCCTGTGGATAAAAATATGCTGCAGCAATCTCAAAGTAATGGATCAGGCATAAAAAAGATAGTATCGATTTTTAAAATTGAAAAACACAAAAATCGACCCTGCGTTACCAAAATGATTGTTAATTCTACTTAAATTCATGGAATGTTCATTAATATGTTCTGCTCTCAGTTAATACGTGTTTGCATAAATAATTTTAACATATGTTTTACACATTATTTTAGTAATTTAATTTCATTAATTATTTAAAAACAATAGAAATAATATGCAAACTCGATATTATTCGATGGAAATCGAGCGGGAAGGTGGCAGATATTTTCCATCAGGATAGGATAGGAAACACAGGATTATTAGGTTAAGGAAGAAAGGGTGATGAATATTTTTAAATATTCCTAACATGCACTAAAAATTAAAATCTTTTGTAATTGTTATTAATTTCAAGTTTATATCTATTACGTGAATCAATACTGAATTCAAGTACTTTCTGATTATCTGAATAAAGTATTATAATCTGAATCATTTATGAACGTAAATATGGATTATAAACAAAAAGACGATAATTGATATGGCATGACAGCGCTCATACCCTAAGAACTATAGAATAATTTAGTATAAATGCTGTCTTACAATTTAATATAGTATATACATGCAATATAAAAAAAAAATCGTAGTGTATAAAAAGTGACATTATATTTTTAATAATTTTACTTCAATAATTTTACAAAATGAATTAATATTGTAACTACGAAATGGAAATTACTATTATCAAATTAGCAATAAAAATGTTTATACAATTAAATACAACTAAACAAACTTTTTTACATGAAGATCTATGATTTATAAATAAATTATCACACAGCATTGAAAAAAGTGAAAAATTTCTATGAAGAAAAATGAAATTGAAAATTAATAACTAGTATTTTACTTATTTGAAGATAATCATAAATATTATAATTAAAAATCATGCTTTATATTAATAAATGGCCATTAAATGTCACCTTTTATTGAATCACAAAAATAATTGTCTGTAAGGAAATAAACATATATTCATATTAGCTTAAGACAATACAATAAGCGTAACAACTTGTTGAAATTTCATCATGAAAAAAAAAATTATTTCCTTTGTGTTAAAAAATACATATTCTAATTTAGTTTCTCATTAAGTAATATAGACGTTAATAAAATCTAATATGTTCTTTTTTTACTCATGACTCAATTTCTGCAACTTAACATTAGGCTTGTTACCAGCAAAATGTCTTTTTCTTGAATTTTAGCATCTCGCAAATGATAATTTATCCATTTCACCTTATTAAAAATATGAACTCTAACAAAAAACACAATTACAGCCTCACGATGCGATTTACAAGGTTCATCAGTAATCCAAAACTGTGCACGATATTTAAGAATTTCAGCTGTGATTTTATCAATTAAAACTTTACTAACTTCTGTCTTGTAACTTACTTCAGAAAATAGTGTATCAAAAGTTTCAATAGCTGTTATAATGATTCTATAAAAAGCGTCAGAAGGGACGCAAAGATTTCCAAGTTCATTGGTCACATTAAATACTTTATACGCTTTAAAAAAAAGTAATAGATCATCGTTACTTTCCATGTTACAATTATAACTCTAGTGAAAGAAGCTTTACAATCAGAACAGTTAAATTTTGAAATACATTTCATAGCTATATATTCAGCAACATACTTTATTGCTCCCCGTAAAGGAGTACATGAATCTTGGCGATTGTAAGAATTTGTCAAAACACTATTCATTTTATCATAAGTTCGGATGACAAGCTCCTATCTATATTATTCAAATTCTCACTCCCTTCATTTAATGAATTAGATACTTCTTGAAATTCATTATCATCAACATCACCTACAACTGTGTCTGAATCAGGCATCTCTTCAACAAAAGTATCTTCATTTTCATCGAAATGAACAGATTCATTTACTCCATCGAATGAAATTTCACTGCAAACGTCTTCAATATCATCGTTAATTAATTCATCATTTTCATTACTTGCATTTACTTCGATGATACTGTTGTCATTTGCAAGAAAATTACAAGTAATACGATCGGTATTATCGTCAATGTCTTCAGTAAACGCGGGCACAGGATTGGTCATATTTTCTAATGATTCTTGTAAATCAAGCTTAGTACTTTTCGTACAAATTGCTAGTAACGCTACTGTTTCGTCAGGTTCGCAGTTTGTTAATTTCGATGAAGACGTTAAATTTGCAGTAATACTATACTGTAAATTATGCCTCACTTGCATCGCAGTTGGATTTTGATTGTGACCAGAACGACTTCTTAAAACAGAAAATAAATTTTCTAACGGATCTTGATTTAAACGCGTCGTTAACAAATATACTCCCTCGTTTGATGCCATATCTTCCCATTGCAAAAGTATACTGTTAATCGTCAAATAAAAACCGTCAAAGCATGGCGGATTACCGTTTTTATCAACGCATTTCCAGGTTTCGATCCAATTCAAAAAATCTTTCAAATACTGTACTACTTGAGGATTTAAGTTTGACAAAGGACGACGCAAAGGATTAACATCTCGAGAACTTCTACTATTTAAACAATCAAAAAGGTCATTTACTTTTTTAATAAAATTTGCTGTTGCAATGCAATCGGGATGAATGAAAGGTTTTTCTGATGCGACCGCGCCTGCTAATAAAGCTGAAGAAACACTGTTACTAAAAATTTGAGCCGCAAGACTAACGTTCATTAACTGAAAAGCATTAGGATCTAGATGTCTGTCTGTTAGTTTAGGGGCAGATTTAGTTGGAAGATCTTTTTCACGATTTCTTAATTCCCGAATCGCATCCCATGACACGGGTTTCTCATTAATTTCAAATTGACGTTTGCGAAAAGTGTTACGAAGGCATTTAAGTAAATGGGGAGCATCAAAATTGGAGAAAATTTTACGATTGTTTCGTTCAAGAAATGGTTTATTTTTGGTTATTCCCAATTCTTTTATAGCCGATTGATTTTGCGATCCTTGATTGCATACCATTGATTTTAATAGAAAACCAGTACCTTCAACGTAATCTATTACATCTAAAATGATTTTGTGCAATAACTTTCCATTTACACTGTTATGGGGAACATAGTAGCAAATAGGCTGTCTCCAATCATTTTGCCTACCTCGTAACATAAAAACTAAAACATGATTACCACGATTTGCATTGCGACCATGCTTTCCCATATCAGTGTAACCTTCAATCAAATCCTTTTTTGGGTTGTAATCTAACCACGTTTTTATGCTCATTTAATCCCACATTAATACGCACTCGCGCTCTTTTACTGTCATTGTGCTTGATTTTATTTTTAACAATTCAAATAACTTAATGTTATTTCCAGGCTCCAAATCAAGTTCATTAATCCATCTTCTTATCAAACTAATACATGGTAAGGCAAACTTCTTTTGGTCACGCAAATAACAATAAGCTTTTGGAGATTTATAAAATAAAATCACAGCAAATTCTTTTTCATCATTAGACCACTTTCTGAGTTTGACATGATTCATTTGCATTTTAAAAAAGTTTAATACATTTGCATTAAGCTTTAAATACTCGTCATAAAAAGAAACTGCTTCCTTAGATTTTTCAATTTTACGTTTAAGATTTTTAATTTTTTTATCTTTATTACGAATATCTTTAGAAAGTTTAATAGCCTTTTGTTTATACACATCTCTTCGTACACTCATTGTTTTAGTCACATACTGTGCTTGTTTACATTGTTTATCTTTTTTGTTTAACTGCTCTTTTAAACTCGCAATTTCATGTTGCAATTTTTGAACTAAAGTTCCATACTTTTTAGTTTGAACATTTGCATTTAATGATTTTCCGGTAGAGTCACAATCAAAGTTCGACTTGCTTTGCATTCCTGAACAAGATGGCTCTGCTGCATCAAAGTGTTGAGGAATGTTATGACTAGTTTCTATTAAAGAAGATGTTTCTAAATCAATTCCCACAAAGTTTTGTGGCATGTTGTTACTTCTTTCTCTTATAAAGGGTGTTTCTAAATCAATAACTGATCTGTCTTCAGAGGTAGGAGGAAGATCAATTCCAGAGCCATCATGTTCTTCAACGTCACCGGAATCATTCGAATCAGTATCTGAAGCCTTTTGAATAGGTGTAGCTATATTTTTCAATTTTGTCATACCAGAACCGACCACAAAATCGTCAGCAGTAAAATGGTCATTGCAAAGTCGCTTGGCTTCCAGTTGTTTGTCATCCAATTTAAGAAGATTGTCATTGCCTGAGTGAATGATCCAGTCTAGTTGTCTATGTAAACGAAATATATGATTGATAGAGGGAAAATTTAAGTCTTACAAGGAGTGTATCTCAGATCCGGATCATGGATTTTTCTCAAACTTTGAGATCTGTTTTTAGATGTTAAAATATGAAACGAACCGGAGTTAGACCCTCACGCTTTGATAAACTGAAGTTATGAACATTTTTAACTGCATTTAAGGAAATACTGAAAAAAAAAATGCTTGCTTTGTTTCAGCAAAACCCGTGAGCCGGAACCCTGAGCCTCTCCGAGTTAATGAGAGAGGAAAAGGATCGTCTAACAAAACTATCGGAATATATAATCTTTAAAAAGAGCTATATCAAAGCCATCACCTTATAAAATTAATTGCCTAATAATTCTCAAAAATATAGATATAAAAAAGACCACTTTTGCTAAAATGAAAAGATAGGTTAATTCATATGTACAAATAAATACATAAATGCTTAAGGTGGTTCCGGAGCGATATATATGTATATAAATATAAAAATTTTTACGATGATTACTTCACATATTATAATTTGAGAAACAATATAGAATGAAACAATAATTCTTGAAGAAACAAACAAAAAATTTTCAAAGAAATTTAAATATAATTCAAGAAAATATCGACAATTGAAAAAGAAATCAACAAAACCCATAATTCTTTTTCATTTTTCATCCAATTTTAATTTGCAAGGTCTCATTTTATTCTTTGTTCCATTTCAGGGGACGTAGCAATATAAAAAATTCGAAAATTTTCAAAACTTGCAAAGTTATAAGCAATTGTTTGTAGATATGTGACTCACTTTTATAAAGTTTCTAGCATTTTAATACAGTTTTCTATGATTCGCAATTATTTTGTACAATTTCAGAGTATTTACTCCTGACTTAAGAAAAAATTCCCGTGTTTTTCCCTCTTTTTTCCGGTCAGTTTTTGTAATTTTCCCGATATGAAACAAGCAATTTTTATTATAATTTTAAAGAGATCTTCACATTTATAAAAAAAAAAAAAAAATGCAGAAGATAAGATAAAAGGTAACAATTTTTAAACACGACCGCTTCTCAAGAGAGCCTTATATTTTCTCCAGAGTGATATTCAAATGCGGCTCTCATACCGTTTTGTTCGAAGGGTGACATCGGTATACAGGAGGTGGTTGGTACTGTGCGACGTTTTTCAATCGGCCTTTATCAACGTTGGCATTATTCTTGTCACCGAATCGTAAAGATTGTAACCCCCCAAAAACTAGCAATTTACTGTATAAAAACTATTTTCCGCCAAGAATTAGTTCATTTGTGAATTTTCTATCATGTATGTATGTATAGGCATGGTGTGGTTTGTGCACATAAGAATTATGCACATATTTATTGTGCACACTTTAGCATTGGAGTATACACATAGATATAGATATACACCAATGCTAAAGTGTGCACAATAAATATGTGCATAATTCTTATGTGCACAAACCACACCATGCCTATGTATATATGTACGTTCGTATGTAATCAAGTTTATGGATTTTCTCAGAAAATTTTTCATAGATCATACGAATTTTGGCCCAGATACTCGTTTTATTATAAGTAACGGATAGTCCTATACCGAGCCGAATCCATCGGAAAATAAAAAAATGCCCGAGCAAATAAAAATCTGAAAAATAGATTTTGAACATAATATTAAAAAAAATAACTATCAGTCAAAAACAACAAATTCATCTGCTAAAATTAATTTAAAAATAGTACATGGTGCAACGAGGGAGGAAAGTTGACTTTTTCTAGCGAGGGTGATAATTGACGAGTGGTTCTCGAGTGATCAAAATTATCATCCGAATTTGAAAAATTCAATTGCTCTAGGGCTTCATCAATACCAAATCAGAGAGTCGAAGTCGGACGGCAGCTTCGAGTCTGCGCAGTAGAGACTGTCGCGGATTGGGCACTCGCGCTGCACACCGTAGCGCGCGCGTTCAAATGACGAGTGCATTTAAGCTAGAGTCGGGTGTTACGTAGACGTGTAATACAAGGCAAAAAAATTATTTCAATAATACAAGGCAAACAAATTATTTAAATAATTCTTAACACCAAGTAGGCGGGGGATGCGAGTTCAACGCATGTACGGGAGCGCGTCAGACGTGCATACATGCCAAATAATTATTTAAATAGTTCTTAACCCCAAGTAGGCGGAAGATGCAAGTTCCAATGCGTATACGGAATCGAGTCAGACGTGCATACGAGGCAAAACAATTATTTAAATAATTCTTAACCCCAAGTAGGCGGGGGATGCAAGTTCCACGCGTATACGGGATCATCGCCCACCTACTAGGGCTTGAGGATTATTTAAATAATTATTTTGCTATAATACACGTCTGCCTTATTACAGTATAAGCGTGGAACTCGCATCCCTCGCCTATTTGGGGTTAAGAACTATTTAAAAAATTACTTTGCTATGTATGCACGTCTGACGCGCTCCCTTATACGCGTGGAATTCGCATCCCGCTCCTACTTGGGATTAAGAATTGTTTACATAATTATTTTGCCATATATACGTCTGCCTTATTCCAGTATACGCGTGGAACTCGCATCCCTCGCCTATTTGGGGTTAAGAACTATTTAAAAAATTACTTTGCCATGTATGCACGTCTGACGCGCTCCCGTATATGCGTGGAATTCGCATCCCGCTCCTACTTGGGGTTAAGAATTGTTTACATAATTATTTTGCCATGTATACACGCCTGGCGTGCCTCCGTGTACGCGTGAAACTCGCCTCTTCGCCTACTTGGGGTTAAAAATGATTTAAATAATTATTTTGCCATGTATACACATTTGCCCTATTCCAGTATACGCGTGGAACTCGCATCCTCCGCCTACTTGGGGTTAAGAATGATTTAAATAATTATTTTGCCATGTATATCTTATTCCAGTATGCGCGTGGAACTCGCATCCCCCGCCTACTTGGGGTTAAGAACTATTTAAATAATTATTTTGCCTTGTATGCCCGTCTGACACGCTCCCGTATACGCATGGAACTCGCATCCCCCGCCTACTTGGGGTTAAGAACTATTTAAATAATTATTTTGCCTTATATGTACGTCTGACGCGCTCCCGTATACGCGTGGAACTCATATCCCCCGCCTTCTTAGGTTTAAAAACGATTTAAATAATTCTCTTGCTTATTGTTGCACGTCTACGTTATTCCCTAATATGCGTGCACCTCGCATACCCCGGCTATTGGGTTTAAAAATTATTTAAATAATCGTTTGGCTTAATTTTTCATGTCTACATGATTCCCTTATATGCGTGGACCTCATATCCTCCGTCTACTTGGGTTCTAAAATAATTTAAATATTCGTTTGGGTTATTTTGTCATCGTAACTCCCTCATACCATAAGTAAGTACTCAATCTTTATAATCAGTTATATTTTTAAAAGTAAATTCAGCTTGGAACGCGCAGTTTGAACGCGCACCACGATGCGCTCCATGATGCACCCCGCAGTGTAGATACTCCCTTATCACGTTGGCTGCATCAACAATTACTAAATATCTTACGCATGCATACGCGTGCATACGCGTGCACGTGCTTATGTAACGGGGGCCTTAACAAACAGGCACGCTTTTTCCACCTACATGAGTTTCGTGCGTAGGTGAGCGGATGTTTTATAAATTAAAAACCGCTGCCAATTCATTGGCACGTGGCTTCCTCAAAATTAATTTATTGATTCATTTAATTAATTTTTAAAGGCAAATTTGAAAATTTAACACAATAGAACACGAACTGATCGTGCAAATAAAATGTAAAAAAAGAGAAAACGCGATTAATATCGAAGTGCAGTCAAAAGTATTGTTAAACGTATTTCTCGGCTTCTAATTCGCCAGCATATTTAGCTAATTTCATGTATCGGCGAAGCGCGCTGTAAATTAACCTCAATAAAAAACAAAAGTAAGTGAAAAACGCGCTCGCATAGCACGTGTCATTTCTATTTTTTAGTATAGATATACCCGAAAAATTACGATTTGAAAAGAGGGCTAAATCAGTTTTAACCTCGAATATCTCTGAAATTCATAAACGAATTCTTTTACTCTAAAAACACATATAATAAATAATATACACTCTACATCTCCGCCAAATTTTAAAGAAATTAAAACAAGTTTTCTCTTGTTATCAGGCGACAAAGAAAATGACTTTGTAAAATAGGAAAATTTTGAATATCAAAAAGTAATTGTACGATCTTGATGAAAATTCACATACATAATATCTATATCACATACAAAATTGTCTAGAAATCTGGAGCTGATTCATCGAACCGTTCTCGAAAAATTACGATTTAAAAAAAAATTTTTTTAATTTTTACCTCAAATATCTCTGAAATTTATGGACCAATTATTTTCCTCAAAGAACTCGACAACGAACACCTTTAGTCATATTTCTAGAGCAATTTAAAGAAACTTAAAATTTTAGTACTACAAAGCTTCCTCTAAGAGGAAGCAAAAATTAAAATACACAACGATGTCTGGCACTAATTCAGCGTAATAAAGTCTTAAGAAGCAGATTGAAAGTACAGATTTGTGAAAAAAAAACCGCTGACAATTCAGTAACTCGTGGATTCCACAAAATTAATCTACTTATCTCTCTTATTAATTTTTAATGCCCATATTTTAAATAATAGCACCAATTTAACGTCGAACGATAAATCCATTAAACAGCAAATCAGCGTTCAGGTTTCGTATAAAAAACGCGCCATATGATGGTCCAGAAGTCATAGCGACAATAGTTAAGAAAAAAAAATTATTTTCATATGTCGTTTATATGAGCGTGTATGTAAAGGAATGTTATGTAGATACGTAAAAAACATTATTGAAAAATTGCAAATTAAAATTTTCATCTCGATTGTCTCATAAAATTACAAAAATCATAAAATTTAAAAACGTTAAACCAATTTCCCTCCATTGTTACTGTACAACAAAAACAACAACTTTTAAATATCAAATATGTCAAAAAGTAACACGATCTTGATAAAATTTGCACATCTATTAATTACATCATATATAAAATGAAATAAAAATTTTCAAGGATTCGAAAATTATCGTCATGTTAAATATACAATTCATATATAAAAAGAAAATGTTTGTTAACTGGTGACTGTTCCAATACTGGTATAGTCACCCTATACACACACACTTGCAACAAAAATTTGTCAAATTTAAATGGTTTCATTATTACAAAAAATAAAAAGAAAATAAATTTAGTAGCTAAATAATTAAAATTATTTTAAAGTTAATTTATTATTTAATTAATTTATTATTAGCTCAGAAATATAACCTATAATAATAATTTAAATAATTGTTTGCCAGGTCTCGCCCAAAATAACTCTAAAGATTATCAATCAATGTTTGATAATAACAATTTCAATTTATTTAATATAAAACTATTCATTATAAAGAAAAAGTTAATCAAAACAATCTAACCGTTCTTCATCCTTTGGAAAGCGATGAAAAATCAGTGTAGGGTTTTTCGCCTTCGTGTTTGTGCATCCTTCATACGCACAACGTGCTCGAGATGGTGCCATGACTCAAATTTCTCAAAAAACTAATATAAAAATACTTTAAAAGAAAGTCAAGACCCTTGAAGTGAAAGACGCCGTCGGAACTGCAACACTCCTGCCTCCGCTGTCAGAAAGACACTCTCGCCTTATTGCACGCTTCCCGCGCGATTGCCGAAACAAAAACATTACATTACCCAGTTTCATAGAATAGTTTATATTATTTTAAATGCAGTAAAATCTTTTAAATAAATCAAAACAATAATAATTTGTAAAATAACATTTTATTTTAATTCATTATCAATTATTTTATTAGTCTGATATCTTATATACACATGTATATCTATATATACTCTTCTTATACAGGCTTATATATCTATATATATTGGGCGGCAGTCAGCACCATCTCGCGGATGGATAACAGAACTAATCGGCTTGTTATCCAGTGACTTCGTCCAAAAGTTTCTTAAGCCGTACGCTTCTATATGCGTCTATATTCGTTGATTCAGCGCACATCTCGCCTCTCGAAAGCATCCTTTTGTTATTGTTTACATTATTAGCAACTACTGGAAATTACTTAAATTACTCATGTTCCATGGCAATAATTCATAAGTGACAAAGAACGTTGTAAATTTAATTTATCATATAGTTGTAAATCAATAAGCAAGTAAAACAGAAATGACCGATGAAAACGAAATTGTTGATACCTCGAACGAGGAAGTAAGCAAGGAAATCAAAGAGCGAATTGAAAAGAACAAAGAAAGGGCTTTGCTTTTGAGGAAAGCTAAAATTGTTGCACATCCTTATGCAAAAAAGTAAGCTGTCGCATTCTTATATAATCCTTTTTAGTTAATTTAAAAATGTATTAATTCGTACTTTATTAATTTAGAGATACTGAAAGTGGTGTCCAAGGAAAAGTTGTCAAAGTCCAAGGACAGAAAGTCATTGATAGTGGAGCTGGCTTCCTTATCGAAGAAAATGACGAATTAGAAGCAGCTATGGTACCATTCATTATGTTAGCTAGCGTTAACCTTATCTTACCAATTTTAAAAATATTTTTATCTTTTAGTTTAATCTGACTCCTGAACCAGCACCAATTGTTAGTAAGTTACCAGAATGTAAAGAATGTAAAAAGGAATTTAAAGACTCCTTCCTTTTACAGAAATTTGATTATCTAGCATGCGACGATTGCAGGTTTGTTATAAAATCTGATTAGTACTTTTAAATGAAAATGCTCCATTTATTAATTTTTGTATTTTGTTTATTAATCTTACATTTTATATTGGCAGAGATAACGACGGTAAGCATTCTCTGATAACTAGAACCGAAGCTAAACAAGAGTATCTTCTTAAAGATTGCGATTTAGATAAAAGAGAACCACCTCTTAAATATGTATTACGTAAGAATCCACATAATGTACATTGGGGTGAAATGAAACTTTACCTCCAAATCCAAATTGAAGAAAGGGCTCTCCAGGTTTGGGGTACCGAAGAAGCACTTCTTGAAGAGCGCGAAAAACGGGAGGTCAAGCGTCAAGAGACAAAAATAAAAAAATTTAACAAAAAAGTTAAAAAATTGAGGATGGAAGTGAGGAGTTCGCTGTATGATAAAACAAAAAAAGCTTCTCATGTCCACAAGTTTGGTGAAGATAAGTACGATTCAGATGACGATACATATACACATATTTGTACAACATGTGGATTTGAAGAAACGTATGAAAAAATGTAAATCTAGATTATTTTTTAAAAGTAATTATTTAATTTCAGTATTTTGTTACGTAAAATTTTTCAGTATGCCAGAAACCTCATACATGTGTTACATAGATTTATATTATAAGATTTTTTTATACTTAAATTATAGATCATAACAAAATTTCGCTTTATTTTTAATCTTTAAACTCGTAGCGCGCAATTAATAATTTATTAATCCTAAAAAAATGTAGAGATTTTTAGGTACTCGAAACAATGAAGCGCATCGCGTTTCGATTAAAACACTTAACATGTACTTTACATTGTTTCTTTTTTTGCTTCAATGAAACAGTCAAAATAGTTTACACGTTTTCATTTTAAAAAAACTAAGCGCCCATTGTATCCTAACTTTCGAGAACATTGCACTGTTATCAAATTCTTATCTACAAACATCTTCAAGCAGTTATGCAAAATATATGTTCAGTTGAAAGAATTGGCAAGTCTACAGATTTGCATTATACGAATTCGAATCATTTTTATACATTTATAAATAATAAATCATTCGGATTATTTTATAATGATTTTTTACACAATAGTTCGCATCATAGCAACCATATAAGTATACATGCACACTCTCAAAAAATAAATTAAATTACGCATCTAATTATCAATCACTTTGTAAGTAATAAATAAAAAAATAATATTTTGCAAAACTAATTACTAGTTACAATATAATCGGTAATTGAATAAGTAATCTAAGCATTTTCAAGAGTGCTCATGACTGAACAATTGATTATTTTCCTATCTAATACTTCATCGACAACATTAACAAAAACTGCATGATGCATAAAAACGTCAGGTTTTGGCGGCATTCCATTCTTTCTCTTCCACTCTCTTTCACACACACTTTCTCTCCCACAATCATTTTTCATCTCATTTACAGCATTAGCATAGAAAAAACCACCACTTGTCCTTCCACGTGTGATAACAAAAAAACGCGTATATGATCTGGAAGACTTGTGCTCCAAAACCAAGACAGTCCATTTTCTTATATTTTTTTCATCATTCAATCGATCAATTTTTCAAGTCTTATCTTGATTGATTATTTCGCTTTTGTTAGCGATCACTGTCGTGATCGCTAATCATGGCAATCACAAAGAAAACACAAAAACATCCTCAACTATAATCGCTACGAGGCGTTGCTGGTATTTGTACAGGCCGGCTGCAGAGCGGGCAGAACACTTGGCACGGTCAGGTTGACGCCCTGCTCCCTTCTTGGTATTGTCGATGCACTCACTGGATTGCTCACCGTTGTTGACGATCTGCAAAAAAAAATTGCAATTTTTAATAATTTTGCAAATTCATGTAATAGTAAATCTTCACTGCCTTGAGAATGCTTCTGTATAAAGTGAGTATATTTTTATATAATTTTTAATACAAAAAAATTGTTTTTAAAATTTAGAAAATTATGTTCACAAAGAAATGTAATAAAAAACATTAAATGTAATGAAAAAAAAAAAAAAAAAAAAAAATCGCCCAACGTGGGGCTCGAACCCACGACCCTGAGATTAAGAGTCTCATGCTCTACCGACTGAGCTAGTCAGGCATAGCTATTTGAGCTCGCCATGACACTGAAAACGTGAGGGTTAAAGATAGCTCCACAATGGCTTTATATTCACTGTTCTACTTTAAAAACTAATTCAACCATAAAGGTAGTTTTACAACAGTTTTGCATCGTTCGTTTCAAATTATTTTTTGTGATAATTATTATCAATATTCAAAACTTCTCAATGCAATAACTAAAAAAAAATTATTTTGCAAGGTTTTATTTATAGAAAAAAAAATCAATAACAAAAATTTTGTTTACTTTTATACGCGAATAACAGATTTGTCTCTCTATAAAACATACTCTCTGAAATAGTAAAAATAATTTTTTTTTAAATATTACTACAAACATAATAATCTTTACTATATCAAATAAAAAATGTTACAGAACGAAGAATATCTCTCATTCTCAAAGGTTCCTTGATGTAATTTTCCTCACAAACATAATACAAATTTTCAATAAAAAATATAACTATTCAGAATCTATCGAATAATCTTCTCCCTTCAACCTACCTGTTATGCCTGAGATGACTTTTGACTAAGTGTCCAGCTGTGAGGGCAGCCATGAGCGAGAGTTCGCCGGCTAGTACCGTGGCGCAGACTATTCTCGCGAGTTTGGTGGCATTCTGGCCCGGTTCGTCAGGATGAGCGCCCTTGACGCCGAGCATGCCGAGACAGGCGCCCTGAGCGGGTAAGCCGGTGCCGCCGCCTATCGTGCCGATCTCGATGCTCGGCATCGTACAGGACACGTAGAGGTCCTGGCCGTCGGCCCCGTGGGGTTCCATCAGCGTCATGCAGTTGCTACTGCTGACGTTCTGCGCCGGGTCCTGGAATACGTTGAAAGGGTTAATTATAGTTTCGTCTTTTTTTCAGGTGTAGGATAAAAGATTATTTCTTTGATATAGAAAATGTTAAATATTGATTTCTGTCATCTTTCATTTTTAAAAAAGACAAATTAATTTTGATAAGTGATTAGACTAAAAAATTGAACCAAGTGTAATTACATAGTTCACGGAAATTTTCGCAACGAAAATACAAGTTACGACTTTGCGTACAAGTTCATTCACAAATAAAAATGCGTATACGTGCACAAAAGTAAAGTTAAACATATTATATCAAAATTTAAATCGACATTCCACTACAGTTCCCCACAAACTGCGACTGAACATTACTCATTAACGCACTATTTACAATAAAAAATCTTTACACAAGATTGCAACCCCCATCGTATTTTCAACATTTCCCTTCATCTTTCGAAAACAATCGAAACCACGACACGCACCTGGCCAGTGGCAATGTATATAGCAGTGACGATATTCGCCGCGTGCGCGTTGCATCCGCCGATGCTACCGGCGATTGCCGAGCCGATCATGTTCTTGCTGATGTTGACATCGACGATGGCGCTCGTCGACGTCTTCAGCACAGTCGTTACTATGTCCGCGGGTATGACGGCCTCGCAGACGACGCTCTTCCCGCGGCCCTCGATCCAGTTGACTGCCGCTGGCTTCTTGTCAGCGCAGAAGTTACCGCTTATCGAGAGTATCTCCATGTCTGTGAACCGCTCCTGCACCATGTGCAGCGACCTCTCCGTGCCCTTGGACAACATGTTCATGCCCATGGCGTCGCCGGTTTTGGCGACGAAGCGTACGAAGAGGTAGCGACCGGCTATGCGCACGTGGATCTTGGTTAGACGGGCGAAGCGGCTCGTCTCGTCAAAGCTCATCTTCATCTTCTCGAAGTTGTCGGGCTTCTGCATCCACATCATCGCCTCGCTCGCGCGGGCGATGTTCGGGAAGCGCACCACCGGGCCCCGCGTCATTCCTGAAATTTTGCATATATAACACGTGTCAAGCTGTGTTCAAATAAAATGTTATTTACTTTGGCATCGGTCTTCGCGATACTAATGGTTCTAATGACTTCTAGTTGCTCTAATTACTATATAATAAGGTGCACGTTTTTTCCGTTGCAAAATATATTTAGTCCAAAGTGGACTCGACACGAAAGGTCACGAGATCACATACATTGCACATTAGCATTCATGTACTATCTCTGCAGCTGCGTTTGTTTTCTTTATTTTGTTTAACGTATGTCATATTTTCAAATCACCAGCTAATGCAATAACCAACCATCGTATTGTACTACCGATCTTAACAAGTTATAAGCGGCATAAACTCCCACTCACCGTCTTCAACAACGCGACTGGTGACACCGCTGCCCATCAGTGCTCTGCTGCCCCGGTTCGTCGAAGCGACCAGGCATCCCTCCGTCGTCGCCATGGGAACGTGATAGAGGTCGCCGTCCACCTTCAGTGGTCCGGCGACGCCCACGGGCACGGGCATGTAGCCGATGACGTTCTCGCAGCAGGAGCCGAGCACCTTGCTGTAATCGTAGTTGCGGTAGGGCAGCTCTAGGAGGTCCTCGGTGAAGCAACCCGCGGCGCCGATGATCGACCGCCTGATGCCCACGCCGCGTTCCATGTCGCCCACGGCTTTCTCCAGCTGGTAAGGTTGGATGAAGCGGCGCTCCACCAGCTGGATTACCTCGGAGTCGCTGAGGGCGTTCGCGCCCAGCTGTGTGGGGGAAAAAAGAAATGAGCGGTTGAGTAATGTGAAGCGATGGGGTTTGACGGTTTCTCGTTTTTTGAGTAATGATATTTAAAAAATTCATCGTTTTATATCGGTATGCCAAGCTACTTTAATTGAGGAAATTTTTTTTTTTAAAAGATGGGATACGGTGTAAGTAAGGCTGTGAAGCCGAAAAAAAACGCGCTTTAATTTGTGCCGAATCATTATTTCAGCTTTGCTTGCAAAAACTAATATCTGTCATTTTATTCATGAATTTTTATTTTGCATAATATAATGTAAGTAATTAATACCGATCTAGAAAAAAATAGTAAAAATTTTTTTCCCCGATTATATTACGCGCGAAAGCTTTCCACAAGCAAGTTCGCTTGCGTATAGGGAAAGTTCGGTTAAGGATTCGGTGAACTCGGTCAAATAAGGAAGAAGCGAATACATCTGCAAAATCGACATCTAGGGTACGTCGAAGTTCCACGTGAAACCAATCCGAGATATGAACGTCAAAGATATTAGAAAAAGCATATAAAAAGCGACGCACGCGACGTCACAGCGGAATCTACGACGACTCGTCGCACCGCGCACTTACGCAAGCTCGATTTTTACGTTTTTTTGACCTATAAAACAGGATTAAAGTGACCGTTTTTAGAGCAGCGGGCGAAAAAAGTCGTCAGCGGGCGATAAGAACTGAAAAGCAGCGGTCGTTTTTCAACTTTTATCGCCCACAGCTCGAGTAGCGGACGTTTTTGAGCTTTTATTACCCGCTAAAAAATTTTCGGAAATTTTTAGAAAAATAATAGATAGTTATCACAAAATATGTTGAAATTATTTCAATTCAATCATCAAAAATAAATTTTATTGTAGAAAAATGTTGAGTAAATAAAAATTAAAATATTCTACTCAGTGCATGGTTGCCCCGTCAAAAAACGATCACATAAGCCCCGCTTTATATTAAAAAGAATAAAACGCGGAAACGAGTACATGCGTTAAAAAAAAATATGATGTGCACCAAGGGCTGTGAGCTTTTTGACGTTCCAGTAATCGTATTCGGCTCGTACTGCCAACTCGACACTCGGTCCAAAAAAAGGCCACTTTACGCCCTTGGCACACAATATACTATTATTCGCTCTTACAGGAACCATCTAATTTATTTAAATGAATCCTTCAATTTTCGCAAAAGACAAATCCCAAGACACCGAAAATCAAAAGCTTCAAGTAATCATGTGATTTCAAAAAAATGTACACCGAATGCACTAACGCACTAAGCGCATCCTGTGCACCCTAATGCACCAGACACATCATACTGCACGCATACTTGAAAAACAGCAAACTAAACACTCTACTAATACGATCCCAGAATTAACATTCCGACCCCGATAATTTTTTCAGCAAATTCCTGCAACCAATCAACCGGCTCGATTAAAAAAATGTATACAAAATTTACGACGGGTCACCATACAACACCGAAAAAGCGTCCCCCATAAATCGCCATAAAACCGTGCGCCGAATTTCCTAATTTCTCACGCGCTCGCGTACTGCCCAGCCGCCTTTGCTCTTTCGTTTCTTAATTCAGCGCGTGCGTGCGGCCTTTCCTGAATTCGTAATAGCGCCGCGCGCCGCTCTCGCTTATATAACCATCCGCGGGCCCAAAAGCGCCGGATTTTCAAAAAGCCGTTTACGTAAGATCCGTGAAACCTGATTGGGGCAATCGTATATATATACCCATGAAATCGGTACCGCTCTCTGCGCGTGTGACAAATGTCGCTCACCTCGTGATAATTATCATACGTATGATACACGGGAAAACTGAAATTTCACCGGGTTTCTTGTATAGAAATCGTAAATAACCCATCCCGATGTATATAAAATTAAATATACTTTCTGCGGCACTCACCTCAGATCGATAAATCGCAAGGCACTCCTCGACGGGTCGCAGAGTATCCGGCTTCGAGCAGAGCGTCTCGCTGCTCGACGAGCTGGACCCGGTGATCTTGTCGTCGGTCTGCACCTCCTTGTCCTCCATTTCCTTCGCGCTGTCGTCCCTCGCGCCGATCTCGATCCATCCGTTATCATCCGACATGGGGAACAGTCCTGATCTCTCCGTCGTCATTGTACCCGTCGTCGTCGTCGGTCCCATCGACATCGCCGAGGCGAATCTCTGTCTCAGTTTGCTGTTCATCTCGGCGCTCACGTCGTCCTCGCAGATGCTCTGTCGTGTGAGTGGCTCTTCGAAACGCAGCTGACGCGCTATCTCGCCACGGTCCTCGAAGAAGATGAACTTGACGGCTAGGGCGAGCAGGAGGATGAGGATCACAATGTTATCAGCGCTCACCGACAGCCAGTTCATCAGGTAGCCCTTGAAATCGGGCGGCGCCTCGGTTTTGTTGCGATTCGTCAGTATGATGCCCGGCGACACCGTCGACACCGTCTCGTCTATCGTTTCCTCCGCGTCGACATTCCACCATCGGCTGGAAATCATAATTAAATATTTGTCGCTTTGTTCTTTCTTTGGCTTTTTCCATGTTGGGTGGAACAATTATACCATAATAGTTTTATTAGTAAAAAAAAAGAAGAAAAAAAAGAAAACGCGTTTATGTCCAGTCTCATTAGCTGATAACGTCTTATCGCCTCTAAAAACTGCTCGACATATGTTTCAATTACATTCTTACAGAACTGAACCTGTCACCGCAAAAAAAAAAACACCTCGTGCCATTTAGACGAAAAAACAAACAATATATACTTCGCCGCAGAGACGCATCAAACGAATCTTTATATCAAACGAGTCAAACGCAATAAGTGTATACGTGTATAGCCGCGCAAAAAATACACTTTCTCGGCTAATGAATGAGCGTCGGCATACACGCGGGAATCTTTGTTTCTTCTTATCCTCTGCATCGCGCGCTTGCTTTTTTTATTACGAAGCATCAAGCGCAATCGACAGACATCTGCACCCGATTCCGAAGGTGCACGCAAAGACAATTAACTATCTAAAAATATATATAGAACAAAGCGTACTGTTTTCAGATCCTTTGTTTTTTTTTTGTTTCCTCCTTGTTTCACGAAATATTCGGGTCGCAGAGTATAGGTTTACCGAAGGACGTGAACAGAAAAAAAAAGAGAATGAAGCAGCAGCAACAGCAGCAACAAAAGTATTCCCGCAGCCTCGTTCCACGCTTTTGCGCGCGCTAATCACTCTCCCTCAACAGTACCAGATAGCAGCAGTAGCAGCAGCCGTTCGCGGAAAGCCCAGCCGTGAAACTGACGTGTTCTGTCGGCTCACCCACCTCATCTTCGCCGTGAATTATATGCGCTCTCGCGCGAGAAAGATTATTTTCGTCCCCGCGGAATATGTACCCCGCATTATTATTCCATCTTTTCACGGGCGCGCGGAAGGTTTCTGACGTGCACGCAGAAAAAGATCGCCGATACGAACACATGAACGGACGGATCGCCTGACGCTTTTCTAAGAGCGAAAGAGAGAGAGAGACCCTGACTCGCGCGACACTCCGGGTGTGCGGGGTCAGATATGCGCGCGCGATAATAGCCAAGCGACGAGCTCTCTTTTGAGGAAATTCTGCCTCTTTGCGATGTGAAGAAGAAGAAAAATGCCGTAAAGAGGTGCGCGCGAGTTCTAGGCCACCGCTGCCACGCACGTTTCGTCAGAGCAAGCGCGCGCGTATATAATCGAGGCTATGCCTGTAGGAGATAAAGAGAGAGAGAGGGACGCATTTCGCAAGCGTGTCGTAATGAAATTAGGATAATAACGAGCGCGAGAGAGTGCGTCTAAACCGGTCGCAGGGAGAAAGAGAGAGAGAGACCTTGGCGATTTGTTTATCGCGGCACGCGGGAGGAGGATGATGGGAACTCGGTTGCAAGCACAGGTGCGGGAGACAGAGCCGCGCGGCCTGAGAAAACGAAAGTGTTGTTGTTCTGGAGACGCGGCGATTATAGGGATGCGCGGCATATATCAATTGGTGTAGAATGTAGATCTTAGTTCTACATCCGTGTGGGTACGCAAAACGCTCTCTTGGGTTTCACTTTGATGCGCTCGCACATGGTAAAAGTGTATATAGACTACAAGTATGATTATCAATTTCGAAAATTCGAACGTGCGGCTCTCAAAAGTGCGTTTACTGCAGTGTGAAAGTAGAAAGCAAACACAGTGTCCCTCTAAATTGGTGTGTACACATATATATTTATGCTACACATACATTTGAGGATGTACTAAAGTATATGTATTCTATACTACTATGCAAACTTCCACCTTATGTATTTCCAACAAATTGAAAAAAAAAGTATTCCGCTTTGCAATACAACCAAAAGTTTCCACACACCCACACGCATACACACTGCAATGATCCTTATTCGGTACACTTGCATCACACGCTGGCAACAGGATTAAGCAACAACGATATATACATATATCATATCCCATATGAAAGGGGACAAAAAAAAAACTCCGCCAAACAAATCTCAAATTGCCGCACTCAATTAGCGTCATTCCGGTTTCCTTTCCTTTATTCCTTCCTCCACAAACAGTATAGTGCACCGTGCATACACACAATAATAATAATAATAATAATAATAATAATAATAATAATAATAATCATCATCATCACCTGTGCGCATGGACGACGAACAAGCCGGCGATCATGATCATCTTGAGCCGCTCCACCACGGGATTTGGCTTCTGGTCCTCCTCGTTCACCGGACTGCCGTGCGTCATCGGCATTTTGTCGTTGCTGCTCCGCGACAGCTGCAAATGAAGTCACATACGTATACATTAGTTTACACATAAATACATATACCTGTATATGCGTATACGTCACTCTGCGGGCGCGGCAACGTGACAGTGTCAAGTTCGAGAAAGCTTTCTCCCGCGCGCGCGCGCTTCCGATATGTGCGTGTAAGCGATAGCGGCGGCGTTACGTCAGTGAGTTCTCTGTATACATATAAGTATATCGCAACCCGCGTGGAATGTCTCTTTTGGCGAGAGAGCGCGCGCGGTTCTTAATTGGTGACGCGCGCGCGAGGTTTCGCTTCCGCGGTCGTTACGCGCTGTTTATGTTTTGATTATGGTAATTTTTTGCACGACTGTTGGGAGTAGGTACCGTAAGAGCGGCGGCAGCCGTTTTCTTCTTTGTATTTTTGGTATAGGTACAGTGTGGCAATAAAGATATAACGGATCGGATTTTGGGTTTGAAAATTGTATATAAATGAGTCGAACGATTAAACAACGGACGCACATACACTTTCGAATTCCCAGACTCTTCTTATCTTCTTCGCATTTACCGTCTCGTGCGTGTACAACTTGTTTCCGTGAGTATTACAACGATGCGCGTGATTATGCCCAGCCGAGCTCATCGAACGCTTCCCAATTCACAGCTCTATATGCACCGGCCTCAACCCACTTATCCCCATACACCAACCTCTCTCTCTCTCTTTAAAAAAGAAAAGAAGAAACATCCTTTGGGCCAAGGACATGTAAACACTTGACCGCACACTTGACCGACAATATACAAGAAGCAAACGCGCGATAGAAACTTTTTACATATCAAGGAGCGCGGGAGCGCTCCGAAGGCAAGTATCTGTCCAATGTAGAAAAAGCCTGAGGGACGACCGTGATATTCATACATTGAAATGGGTGTGCGAGAATTTCACTAATTTTTTATGTCTTTGCATTATGTTTTATTCTAATTTTTTTTATATCAATGGATAGCTGCTTTGATATACTACATGTATAAAAAATTTCAATTAAAAATATTATGTCGTTTCGAAGTATATCTCGTTTACATATTTTGTGTGGTTGTTTTCAGATTCTTTTTTTTCCTTCTTTTCCCTCTCGATCTACTGTTTCTATTCCGACGGTTGCTCTCTTACGATTGGTCAAGCTCCTATATACGTCTGCTTCTCAGCAATCATTGCGAGAGAGAGAGAGCGGGGGGGGGGAGAGAGAGAGAGAGAGAGAGAGAGAAATTTTAGATTTAAAAGACTATAACTTAAGTTCCTTACAAAGCACATGACTGAATCAAAAGAAAATGCTTATTTTTCAATAGAGAAATAAAAAAAGCGTCCAACTTGTGGGTGGAGGAAGACTTTTTTACGAAAAATTACAAAAAGAGCAAAAATCGTGGACATTTTTTTCGATCTAGAAAAAAAGTCACTTACTATCACTGTCAAATATTTAAGAGCTTTTTCTTTAGAACAAAAGCTTCAATTTAAGCCCTGGTGGCTCGATGTGCCATGAAAAAAAGTCCTAAGATTTTCTATTTTTATGAATTTAGGAGTACAACTTTCTACGAAAGTATACGATAAGGCAAGTATCTTTGTTTTTGTATTCTAAAAAATCAGAATCTGAAAAATCGTAATCGATCTCTCTCTCTCTCTCTCTCTCTCTCTCTCTCTCTCTCTCTCTCTCTCTCTCTCTCTATCTCTCTCTCTCTCTCTCTCTCTCTCTCTCTCATCGGCAAATACAAGCTTAGCTACTGGAAACACTATTTTTGCTTGGGAGCAGCATACCTGTGGAATAACGTTCCACCCGAGATTCGTCGTATGTACGCGCTCCGTGCTTCAAAAACTTGCTCTATTCGTATTTTCTTACGACTACGGCAGTCGAGTGATTTAATATTAAGGTTTTATTGTATTTTATTGGTTTTTTATTTATGTTTTCTTTTATTCTTTAACGTTTTCTTTAAATATTCTTATTTCTATTGGATATGTTTAGTATTTTACCAAAGTTTGTTTCTATTTGTTTAAAATTTTTATCTTTACTATATTTTTTTTCTTTGTAATGTATTTTCCCTTGTATAGGGGATACGCCCCTCTCGTCTGTGATAAATTGTATACTGCGAGTGTACTCATATTGTCTCTGGCTAGTAAGAACCGTGAGTCCTTAGCCAAATAATAAAACTAATCAATCAATCTCTCTCTCATTTTATTTTTACAAGAGCACATTTAGACTATCTACTGGAAATCAAACAAAAGAAAGCAGTGAAATCAATTATCGACAGTCAAGTAATACCACTAACTCCCTCCAAAACACGCCCTTGTGTGGCAAATAATCCGTGAGGCACTGAAAAAAAAGTCTAATTACTATAAGTGAATTAATTCACTTGAATTGACGGTGCCCGCGTGAAAATAAAATATGAGATCTCATGTGAGATCGTAATTAAAATCTCATACGAGATCTCATCTGCGATTTTGTATTTAAAAAATATATATTATGAGATCTCATACGAGATCTGATATGCGATCTCATATGAGATCCCATCTGCGATTTTGTTTGAAAAAAAAATATATTATGAGATCTCATATGAGATCTCATGTACGATTTAGTATTGAAAAAATATTATGAGATCTGATATGAGATCTCATCTGCAATTTTCTATTAAAATAAATTATTAAATTTTATTGACTAATTGAAAACACAAAATACAAGTAATATCTTTCTATAATATCTTTATTATATCAATGTAAAGAGAAAATACATTTTTCTGTATATAATGTAATGTACATGTTAAAAAAATGTTATTACTCATAAACCTGTTGAAAATATTGTTGAAAATAGATGTTTAAGGTATTTTTCATTCTTTAACAAGATTCAACAACAAAGATCCATAACATGAGATATATGAATAATATTAAGTTCACAAATACATCTGGTTGTCAAAAATACATATTATTGGTTTCTATTGATACATTCTACAAGTAAAATGACCATTCACCCATTCGTGAGGTTAGGAGCGAACAACGGCTTAATGAATCTATGCTTTGATGCCGATCCCGTGGCCTTGTCATCTCCAACGAGTCACCAGCAAGCAATGAACGCGACGAAAGGATCGACACCCACCAGGATACCGAACTGCAGCAGCCACTGTCATCGCTCGGAACGCCGGACCAGACACGAATGGCATTGCAGGTGCGCACGAGGCACGGCAGTGCCAACAGATGATTGAATTGACTACAGCTACTGCTGTAGTTCGGTACCCTGATTGAATGAATTGATTGTACTGGAAATAAAGGCTGACCGACGCTGCCGTGCGTGCGGTCTCCTCCGGCGTTCCGAGCGATGACAGCGGCTGCTGCAGTTCGGTATCCTGGTGGGTGTCGGTACTCTCGTCGCGTTCGTTGCTTGCTGGTGACTCGTCGGAGATGACAAGGCCACGAGATCGGCATTAAAGCATAGATTCAGTAAGCCATTGCTCGCTCCTAACCTCTCTAACGGGTGAATAGGCATTTTACTTGTAGAATGTATCAATACAAACCAACAACTTGTATTTTTGACAACCAGATGTTTAAAATTGATATTTAAAAAATATACAATTCTTTTGAAGCGAAGGCTTCAAGCGAAGGCTATTTGAGATAATATTTTTTCAATACTAAATCGTACATGAGATCTCATATGAAATCTCATAATATATTTTTTTTAAACCAAAATCGCAGATGAGATCTCATATGAGATCGCATATGAGATCTCGTATGAGGTCTCATAATATATATTTTTTAAATACAAAATCGCAGATGAGATCTCATATGAGATCTGATGTCTGAAATTCTCATATGAGATCTACATGAGATTTTAATTACGATACAACATTCATTGTTACACGGAGAGAAATTTTAGAGTAAAAATTACCAAGGTGCCTTGGTAGCGCATGGATAGACTGTCAAAAGCCGTGATATTCCCAGGTTTCTAATACAATTTATAAGTTTCCTAGGAAAAACTACCATAACCACTTAAAAAAAATACCAAATTATCGGAATAAAAATTACCAGACACACTGGTAAAAATTGAGATCTAGTCATTTTTACAAGGTAACCTAAGAATTTTTACTAAGAAAACTGATAAATTTTACCAAATAACCTGGTATTTGTGTACTCGCGCATGCGCACTGCGCATTATTGTGTTTCAGAAGATTGATACTAGAGGCGTGCGCGACGTTAAAATGAAAACAATACACATCTTTTCAGTAAGTAATAACGGCGATTCAAATGACTGTTGGTAACAGCTTCCGTGGCGCAGTCGGTAGAACGTCGGACTCTCAACCCAAAGGTCGTCGGATCGAATCCCGCTTCCGTCAAAATTTTTTTTCAGTTTAATGTTTTTCCATCCTTGTTTCTGTTTCTATTTCTATATTAAAATACTATATATCCATGAATATGGATAAAAAAAGTTAATTCTTTTAATTTAAATTAACTAAAAAAAAATTTTACCAAGGCACTTTGGTAAAAAGTTTGAAATTGTCAGTCTGTCCATCCATTACCATAGAAACTGGTAATTTTGTCTCGAATATTTGTAATTTTCACTACAAAATTTCTCTCCGTGTAATGTACCGTATTTACTCTTACAATTAATATACATTTCTTAATTATTAAAGAATATTTATTCTAACATTGAAATATAAGTATCACTTATAATGACTGAAGATTCCTTAAGAGGGTGTGGTACTCATGTACTCTGTTTTACCGGCAGAACACGGTAAATTCTATATTATTAAAATAAATATATCGAATTACGTCTTATAAAGAAATAGTTGCCCTGCGCAATGTAATAATCTACCAGCCTACGCAGTTTTGAGCTCAAATATCAACGGCATCCTAAAAAATTTTGCGAACAAAAATAACCGAAATTTCGTTCGCAAAATTTTTTAGGGTGCCGTTGATATTTGGGCTCAAAACTGCGCAAGCTGGTAGATTATTATATTGCACAGGGCAACTATCTCTTTATAAGACGTAATTCGATATATTTATTTTAATAATATAGAATTTACCGAGTTCTGCCGGTAAAACAGAGTGCATGAGTACCCCACCCCCTTAACAGTTAAGGAATCTGCGTTTCAAACACCGCATTGATGAACTGTCAAAGTTTTCTTGTTTTTTAGTAATATATATAACCAATAAATAAGAAAGTACTGTGTACTGTATAAAACAGTGAATGATTGCTAACGTACCCTTCGAAAAGAAATTACGAAAATAAGGTAAATATCATTAAAAATTGGCGTTTGACATGCATCTAAGCAATACCCGTTTTCTCTACCCGGGACAAAAAGCCCTTCGCTATTTCTGGCCTTCTGCTTGATCTGATGAGAAACGCGCATGCGCCGATGTTCCGGGCCGATACTCAACTGCCGTTCAACTCGGTGATGTATTTCACAATTTCACAAAAGCGGCGATTAGCTCGAGTCGCATAGCTGCGTTGTTTTATTTCGCACGTAACCGTTTTCATATTGTCAACAATAGTGCAGTAAGTACGTCGTGGCAATGGAGGATTTACGTATATCTATACAATGTAATCGAAAATCTAAATAAAAATAATTTTCCTGAAATCGTAATAATGTAATTTGTTTATTAAATTACTTTTCCATACATTTTTTTAGGTTAATCTATTTGTATAATTACATTTTTTTTCAAATGAAATATATGGGTTTTGAAATACGGAATAACTTTCTGATACAAAATACACATTTACTATACGCGAATGATTCCTTAACTATTAAGGAATATTCATTTTCTAGTACCCATACACTTCGAGTACTTATTCCTTAACTGTTAAGTCATATGCAATTATCTGTATATGAAATCACATTCCTTAACAGTTAAGGAACTGTATTTGGTATAAATAATTTCTTTTTTCAGTGGGCCAGCTTTGCAAGCTCTCGTGCCCTTTATTACATTGTTTTGGAGGTAGTCGCATTACTTCACTGTCGATAATTGATTTCACTGCTTTCTTTTGTTTGATTTCCAGTAGATAGTCCAAATGTGCTCTTGTAAAAAATACAATGTCCGTACGACGGGGGTAAGATTTTACGCTCTTCATGTGTGATAAAATAAATAATCCCTGAGGCCAACTTTTCAAGCTCTCGGGCTCATTATTACAACGCGGTTGTAAAATTCCAATTTAAGGTCGAGGTACGAGAAGTACTATATTATGTCCGTCAAGTGAATTTATAGTTACTTGATTATAATAAATTGATTTCAATACGTTCTTGTGTTAAATTTGTATAGAAGGATGAAAAAATTTCAATACATTTTTGAGAAAAGTCATATTGACTATCGATAATTGATTTCACAACATTCTTGTGTTTGATTTCCAGTAGATAATAAAAATGTGTTCTTCTAATTATCAGATAAATTAGTTACTTAACTAAAACTGAAGCATTTCATTCAAGTGGACTGAAGTTTATTTGAGTATCGATTATTGATATCACAACTTTCTTTTGTTTGATTTGTAGTGAACAATGTGAATGTACATTTGTTGAGTATATATTGACTTGAAGAAGTAAAAGATTTTTTCGCTATTTGGTTTTAAAAAATGACATAAATATTATTTGTTATAGATAACAGTATATATCTATCATATCACGTGGATAATTATAAGAATAAATTTATTATATATTATGATTTTCCAGAATACAAGAACAAAGATACTTGCCTTATCGTATACTCCTAAATTCATAAAAATAGAAAATCTTAGGATTTTTTCTATTAAGAGACATTCTGTTTTTAAAGGATGTATTGATTGTTTAAAAATAATATTTAAGCTCTTACAAAAGTTTTTTTAGAGAGCTTAACTTGGTAGAGATTGAGAGCGAGAGAGATATGAATAAAGTTTGATAACTAAATATTGTTATTATTTTACTAGTTAATATTAAATGAATGAGTCAACCTTAAATTAATTTTTTATAACAGTCATTTTATTGTTCGGACAAATATTATTTATGCATGAAAAACAATATTAAATAATTTATTTACACCCAAACTACCAATTCAAATTAATAATATAATAATAAGATATATTAACACTGTTTTTGCATGACTACTACTACTACTACTACTATAGTTAATAACTGTATATATTATATGTACACACAGAGCCAGGATTCCTCAACATACGCTTGTCGCAAGGCAGAGAGAGAGAGAAAACTACTTACTTCGAGGACGAGGGAAAGGCAGGCCGGATGGAGGGTCATGAAGACGAAGTAGTTGACGATGACGCCGAGGCAGGCGTAGCTGCAGAGCACCTCCAGTCTGCGCACGCCGGATAACGAACCGATGCCGATTAGGAGGATCTCGACGAGGGTGTCGAGCGTGAGGGAGGGACCGAGGAGCGACATGCCACGGGCTATGTTCGCCCGAACCTCGTCTAGGTTCTTTGAGTTGAGCGCCAGCTGAGCGAGGATACCCGCCTTGTTGAGGTCGATCACGAGCAGGAAGAAGAAGAGGGCGTCTCTGTAAAAGAAATCGGTGGATTAATTTTTTGTATACAAACGAAAAAAGTGTTTTTAATGTATAACTACGTATACTAAAGAATTCTCTCGAAGTTTGCATAAGTGCGTGTGTGCTGAATTAAATTAAAACAAATATACAGAATTAATCGCGGACTATCTCAAGTGAATATACGCATAAATTATAGATTAGATGCGTTTGTTGAAAATTAACATTTTTGCTCGTGAGAATTTACAGATTATTTCCACATTATCAACTAATTATAAAGACTATACAGAGCAGTATGTGAACTTGCAAAGAGATATACCTATATGAAATAGGGTGTGGCTCGATTGCATTTCGACTGATCACTGTTATGAAAAGTCAATCATCGGTAGTATATATATGTATACTCACTTTAAGTCTGAAATGTCGCTCCTCGCGAAGTTCAGTACAGTCGTGGTGAAGATGATGCTCGAAAACATCGTGAATAGTCCTGCGATTCCTGAAAGCACAATTCGAAAAATGTTATTCGATCGTTCGTATTGTATCGTTCAATATAATAATAATTATATTGATTGATTTTACTTGTAACAACTTTCTTTTTATATTCAATTCAAAATCAATCATAAAACTGCAAGAATTAAGATTACATACATAGCCTTTAAACCATCCGATAAATCCTGCTACAATTTTTAATAAACTCCAAACCTTTAATCTCCATATATATATATATATATACATATTCTTTAAGTTACCGAACATTCAGATCAAAAACCAATCTGCCAACACCTCGCTCATTATACACCCGCAGCATCGCCGCGCGCGCTGGCACGCGCCTTCCTAATCACTCTACCCGAATTTGCATTCCTGCCACACACACAAGACACGCTCTCGCACTGCCAACGATAGAAATCCCATCCCGCGCGTTATAGAAAGCACGCGAGTATAGTGCACCGCGCGCATCGGCAATCATATTGTCGGGTTTCACGCGCGCGCAATTCGGTAATCGGCGATATAACGAAGGAAACGCCACGCGCGCGCGCGCTCTCGAGCCAACGCGTATCGCTTTCTATGAGGAGGACTTTCACTTACGCGAGGCTTTCTTCTTTCGCACGGCGAAAGAGAGGCTTTATATGTATATGTGTATATATGTATCGTTCAAGGTGAACGCGCGTGTGCCACGTGCTCGCGCGGCCGGGAGCAGATGAAATTTCGTCATTTAGGGCCGTTTTATGTGGGATGTGTTTAAGGAGTAATTAGAATGTGGCGAGGAGGATTTTGTAATGGTTCGGAGTTCAGGGTTCGAGGAATTTCAAGGTGAAGAAATTAACATCGTATTAATAGGTATAATTGATACGATTGAAGTGTATTTTGAAGATATTAAAGTTTTGAATGGATATATATAAGTGGGGAATTGGAATGAGAGTTGCGCGAGTTTTGATAACAATCGCAGAAGCGGAAACTTATTTATTTTTTTTTTTAATTCAAATTTATATAGTTGCAGACAAAAGCGGGCGATTTGTTTCCTTACACGAGTATTTTTCTTTTATATTCTGTACTGCATCTGATTAATAAATAAGCCGATTACGTCAATGGGAATATATTAATCTGGAATGCTCTTTGTCTCAACAATTTCATGCAAAATGTTTGTTATTAATGTTTCAGACCTTCGAACACATGAACAAAATCATTCCATTTTAATATAATAATTATTTAGATGAACATATTATAAAGTATAAATTTAAACATTTTCAGCCGGTGTTTGTCAAGTCTGTAATATAAACTTTGAGAAATATTTTTTCGTATTATTATTATTATGATTGTTACTTAAGTAAAATCAAACAAAAGTTTTATATTTTTAAAAAAAGAACAAACTTCCAACGATTTCTTTAAAAATAAACAAAGAAAGATAAAAATCCACTTACCCAGAATGTATTTCGAGCCCAAATTTTGAAGATTGCGGAACTGGTGATAACTGAAAAGAATCGCTAAGCAACGAATCATTGTCATCAGGATGACGTCCGCGGCATTCAAATCCTAGAAACGAGCAGAATATATTAGCAGTCGTACTTTGCGTTGCGCATGGTAATGAGCAACAGCCCATATGTAAACTACGTTTGCTTCAACGACCAGGCGATACAAAAAAAAAGGACGAACGAGCAAGCGACCATTATGAGCAAAATAGAAATCAAAATCGTTGTTGGTTTGGCGAGCTGCTGTAATAAAATAATAAAATGTAAGGATTTATGTAAATGAAATGCATCCACATTTCCATTTGCGTAAAAAAACGAGCCTACAAAAGACTAGTTACATTTTTTTGTATGGCAAAAGAAAATATATGAATTTTTTTTTCTGTTGATACAGTTGATGGAAAACTATTTTCAGAATTATTTTACAATTCAGATGTTCAGAATACGTGAGTCAAGAGGGTGTCTTTATACCGACCGAGACTTTCGTTGTAACAACCTCAATATTTTACATTAAAAATATATTATTATTTATTAGTAGTATTTAAAGTTGATTCATAAAAGGAAACTTTCTATCCAAGTCCTAACTCAACTTCAGACAAATCTAATATAAACCAAAAATAACTGCATAAGCTTTTTAGAAACAGGACTATACTAATCTGAAACCAACTTGAATTTATCGTTCTACGTTCTTATTTCAATACAAATTTTTTAATAAGATGCAAAGTTTTTTCCTCTTTTGTCAAAACATTTTTAACAGCTTAGTTCGTATAGTCTTTTTACCGATAAGCTTTTATTGACGTCAATGAAAAAAAAAAAAAAAAAAAACTGCTTAACTTCGCCTCGCCGAGTAACGAATAAACAATTCTGTTATTGGCGTCATTAAAAAACACAAAAAATAAAAAATAAAAAAATTGTTAAACTAACATCTTTAAAAAAAAAAACCATCGCGACCCAAGAAGTTAAGAAAATATATTTTTTCGAAAAAAGAACAATAAGAGAAGAGAAATACTAATCGTTCGATCGTTTGTTTCAAGTTCGAAATCTCTTATATCTGAAAATCGCAGTTCACTTCTTCGTAGTTGATCTAAAACTAAGAGTACCAACCCTCCGGCCACCGCTTATATCTTTCTGATACTTAATTAACAAATCGCGAGAAAGAAGTCTTACTTTGATTGACACTCCACGATTGGGCAATCAGTGTTTGATGAAAGCGATTGGACGTTATCCTAACCTCAGCCGAGGGGTGAAAACGAATAAGCTAATTTAACAAGTACTAGTACAATTCGGTATTTTGGAAGCGTATCAAACAAATTGATCTAGAATGAAATACATTTCTCGCATCACTTTCAAATCCTTCCGTTGATAGATTCAACCTTTACAACTTATCACAAAAATTAACCTTCCGTTTGGGCTTCACTCTTTAAAAAAGCTCTACAAGTACATTAATAGACCTCGATATTGACCACTAATTTTTTTTTTATAACGCTTAGATTCTCCAAAAATTCCTCTGGTCATAGGCTATTCATAACATCAGCAAGAAAGTAGCACTCCACCAAAGACTTCAAACCTTTTATTACAAACCATAAAAACGTAAAAGCATGGACGAAAAATCCAATCACATATCGTCGTGCGGTACGAAGAAAAGCCAAAAACACGTCTAAGGCCAGTTTGCGCCGTCCCAGACGAAGAAAAGCCAGTTTGCGCCGTTCCTGCGGAGGAAGGAAAAATCCCAACTGACGGTATCTAATCAATTACTAGTTATCTAATTATCTTGACTGATCATATTTTTATCTTTTCATCTTATCTTTTTAAAAAGGGTTTTAATCTTTTTGGTTATCTTTTTATCTTTATCTTATCTTATTATCTGAAAGTTATCTATAAGATACCAACTAAATGTTACTTTTGTTTGCGAAAAGTCAACTTTTTTCTTCTTTTCTGGCTTTTCTTCGTCTGGGAGGGCGCAAACTGCCTTTTCTTCGTCTAGGAGGACGCAAACTGGCTTTTCTTCGCCTTAGACGCGTTTTTGGCTTTTCTTCGCCTGTAACTTCCAAGTTGGCTTTTCTTCGTATCGCGCGACGCTATATGGAAAAATCTACAACACTTTTAACTATAGGTGATTTTTTTTCAAGTAATTTATTGCTGCTACTAGCACATTGACGAGTTTACACCCAGTCTAGTTTCTGTGCTTCGCAATAATAATAGCAGCAATAAATTAGTTGGAAAAAAAAATACTCATACCTATAGTTAAAAGTATTGTGGATTATCCGATATACCGATGGAAATAGCCGATGCTCACAATGGCGCATATTATACTCATTATACACCGCATACACCAATCATTAGATCCTTACGTCAGAGGTGCATCGTCCCTGCCAGCAGTGTCCAGCCGCGGAGACGGGCAGACCACCGGGATCGCGCACCTGGCTGTTACCATTGCCCATCGCCGTCTCCATGTTGAGCATGCAGGCGGTGACGGTGAACGTCGTGACGATCACCTCGAGCGGGTGGCCGGCGCAGAACCGGCCGTGCAACTCGAACACACGATTTAGCATCTCGGGCAGAGCTGTGTGCTACTCCGTCGTCCTTATAGCCTATGCAGGCAGTTGCGTGGTGCTCGGGGGACTTCACAAGACCTGAAATGCAGAAAGAGGGATAGATGCGTGAGATATTTGGAGAAAGTTTGAATGTTTCGTATATGTGTGCGGGTTGAGGGGGTCATGAGATGTAAGGCCTGATTTATTAGTTTCCGAATATGTACAGGACAGTAGAGTTAGAGATGTATATAGGTTTTCGAGAACGGTTAATTTACAAGATAAGACTTGGACTCTGATTTCCGGACTTTGTCCTAATAACCGAGGTGTAATCATTTTGGCTCAATGAAAACCTGTCGTTATCTAAATTATTCTAAAATTTGGAAGTAGATCTTGTGGTTGATTTATTGAGCTGAAAAATCTATAATTTATGAAACTGCAAATCGATACTGCCGAACATCTTTTTCTTATGAAAGTCCGCATTTTAATATTGCAAAATGAATAAACGAATTTACAGTAAGAAAGTACAGTTTAACATTAATTTTAAAATTCAAATTATCGATATGAATAGATCAAGCGGGCAGATCAACAGTTTTTTAACAGCGTGAAAAAATGTGTTTCTCCAAATGTGGGAAAATTTTATTGTCTCCATAAAACTGCTGTATAAAACATAGCTTTGAATCCCACAAAAACATTATTAATCGTACTCGAATTATAAAAAATTTATTATATTATTTACAACTTATCAGATAATTATACCATTCATGCTTTTAAACAGTCATCTTAATTTCATATCCAGAAATTTTATCACATAATATTTTTTGCTAAATTATTTTCACGTGTCACATGTTCTGTTACACACGTGTATCTGCATATAGTCACTATAAAGTAATACCTTCCATTTACTATCAATGAAATGAAAAGTTAAAACAGTTAACAACCCGTAAAACTACACAAACTCTCTTCCAACTTGAACTTTCAACCTACATGCAGGCTAGGCCGAATCGATCCTTGCCAACCGAGAAAATGCTCTAAATACCTTCGAACGTTTGAACCGACACCCCGAGCTTTACAATGTACCATTTGCCAAATGGGCAAAAACTTTTCCAACCCGTTTATTATATCTATTAAAAGCGCAACGGCGAATTATTCGGTTTGGAGAATAATGGCCGAAGATGGAAGCTCGTTACGAAGTTTTCCAATCGAGAGACATATGCGGAGGGTCGGATAATGTAGCCTGCGCAGATGATAGAATCCCCTCCAACGAAACGACACGCTCCTTCAAGTTTATCTCGGGATGATTTGCGTTATTGGCAGGTGAAACCTTTTGGAGGTTCGACAAATTTTCTCGCTGAATGTTAAAATTTTATGATTTTATCTATAAGGGTTTTGAGATCGGTCTAGACGTATATAATTATATATTTGAATATTTTTATAATTAGAGAAGAGGTAAAATAAATTTATAGCACGGTGTAACCTAAATCCGCACTTAGGTCACGCCTATTCGTGACTTAAGTAGTCGATTATTGCACCGTGTTTATCGCACTTGCTACGCTTGTGCGCTAACCCCACGGTGCACAAATGGACTGCTTAAGCCACGAATAGGCGTGACAGCGGACTTAGGTAAACGTGCTATAAAATATCATACGACACTAGTGCCTTCAGTGGCCCATTTCACGTCGTAAAATAATGGGACACTTAAGGCACTAGTATCGTAATATACTAATTGCTATACGTGTAAAGGAGTTGGCTTTCGACCCTCTTGATAGGCTCCTGCGTAGACGCACTAAGATCTTCTCTCGGTGATTTTTCGATTCTGTTAATACCCGCGACACAGGTTACGTGGCTTTTTATACTTCCTTCCGAAAATTCCTCCATCTTTATTCTTAAACGTGAGTGGGGTCTCAACTGCGCATTAAATTTGGCGGTTTTATCGATACCGATTCTATATGCATTTGTTACCGCATCGACCGATTTGACCAAGCTTAAATTTTCGTTTTGGCATATTTGTGCAGTTGCATCATACCGCCAGATATTTTAACATAATGCATATTTAAAAAATAAAGTACTCTACTCACAATTATTAGCTACACTGATACGCACTTACATAGCCCTGCCTGATTTTAGAAAGGACCATGAAATGCGGGTGCATTCGAGAGAACTTTTTTTACGGTCGCATTCCCCGAATTCTCCTGAAAAAAAGAGGGGGTGCGCGTGTTCGCAGGTATATGGGCAAATCCATAATACTTTTAACTATTGTGTAACTATTTGTTAAAAGTAATTTTTAACTATTTTTTGAAACTAACTTTTAACTATTTTTTAAAAGTAATTTACAACTGCTATACAAGCCTGCCGTGCTGAGCACAGAAACTAGACTGGATCAAAAATCTTTTACGGAAATTAGAAAACAAGCCCTGTAATTGGTATGAGTGTGCAACGCACTGCGCAATGCGGGGATGCATAAAACTGTTAAAAAAGTTGCCATTTTCAAAAAGATACTTTTTTTCGATAGTTTTATACATCCCCGCATTGCGCGGTGCGTTGCACACTCATACCATAATTACCAGGTTGTTTTCAAGTTTCTGTTAAAAATTTTAGATCCGGTCGTTTGAAGAATTTTCTCGAAAATTTGTATCGTGTAGAAGTAACGTGGACGAATATTTAGTGCTCCCCTGATGGTGTTACTATAATCGGTTAATCAAATCGTTTGGCATTGATGTGTCGTCGGCAAATTTTCTATGAATGAAATTGCGTTTGCGTGTGATATAAGGCATTAGTCAATAATGATTTTTTTATCTCTCTCGCTAGAGGAAATCAATCTCGCTAAATTTTAACTTGTCACTGTGAGTCGTACATTTTGACGAGATGCTGCGCTGTAAAGGCGTTGGCGACTCTCCGGGAGAGTTCGAATTTTTCCTGTAGTTGTAATATCCGCGGGTAAAACGATAAAACGACTTAAGTCCATTTTTCTCAAATTTGAGTTTACATAATAATTAATATTATGTAAAGTCAAAACAAACAAGAACGTGAGGGAAGATCCAGATCTTAGCAAGCAAGTCGACTTAAGTCCTTTTCGTTAAAAATTGTTCCTGGAAAAACGACTTAAGTCCACGTTTTCTACATCAATTACTTTGTAACACTCTTAATTGACTTAATATTGCACATTAATAACAAAAAAAGTTAAGTTATTGTACAAAAGAGGCTTCGTTTTGAGATTATTTAAGTATTTATTTAATTACACTGCAGATAACATTTTGTGTAATATTACAAATATTTAAAGATGCAAAAATAACCTTGTCATTGTAACGACCTGATAGTAACCATTCTTTTTTTTCTTCCTTCTCTCTTAAATAATTTTTTTAATTAAGAAGAAAAGAATTGAAATAAGATAAATAAAATTCCTTCTTGAGGACGAGTCGCGGTCACCAAACTTAAAAAAAAAGCCATACATATTGAGGTTTTGACAAGGCCACGGTCGGCGCGCAGCATAAAGGCGTAACGCGTATCACACTATCAGCCCTCATACAGGTGCTGATAATGCGCTAACTCAAGATTGACCATGCCCGTGATTTACAACACTGCGTGCATCGATATTGGGCTCCGAACTATCGGAGATCGATATCGACCCCTAATGTGGGGAGTACGGTAATTCACACCTAAATAAATAGTGGAAATCCTCCGGCCGCACGTGGAGTCTAGAGATATTACCCAAATTGATACGCGGCAGGTGAGCGCTGGAAAACTTATTATAAGGGTAGCGACCCATAGCTCATTCTAAATTTCGTCCCCCGAGATTGCGGATCAGTCTTCATCGTATAACACAAAATCGTATATAGTAGTTATAGTAAAAGAGTAAATAATACTCAACCAAAATATTGTAAAAGAGTAAATAAAACAAGTTGTTGTAAACGAGTAAATAATACAAGTTATAGTAAAAGAGTGAATAAGTGATTATAACAGAGTAAAAGTGTGTAAAAACGAACGAGAGAAGGAGAGATAGAGATTGAGAAAGAGAGAGAGAGAGAGAGAGACAACATTTGTAAAACCATCACTTGAGGACTAAATAAAAACCTCCGTCTACCAAAAGTAAGTTTTCAGCTATTTATTTATATTTCTCCTAATATTTCCTGTCATACGACTCTCGAGTCTAGACGAATCCCATCCACCCTCCTTGCCTTCTCACGCCACGCTAAAGGAACATTCACTCGCGGAAGCCGCTCGGCGCAAAGTGGAAACTACGCGGTCTCGAAAGTCGGAAATTAATTAGATAAATAAATTAAAGTTCACTGCTCGGGACGTCACATCATATTAGAATACATATAATATTATAAAAAAAGCTTTTAGGACGCCAATTGCAAGATTAAGATAAGATTTAGATTCTTGGACTGAGCCAAAAAAGGCAGTGTACATGTTGCATTGATACAAAAATATAAACATGCATGTGTGTGTGTGTGTGTGTAAGTTGGCATGGGGGAGACACCTAGAGGTAAAGTGCCGGAAATTCATCGCAGCTCTATGACAGCTGCGAAGGGCTGTGGGCAGGAACTGGGGACTAAAACCAGTAGCGATGAAGTGGCTCTATGATGCAATTCTAAAACCCAGACTTACCTATGCAGCGTTGGTCTGATGGGATAGAACGCGTCTGAAAACAGCAGAAGGTCAGCTGGAAAGATTGAGAGGCTTGGTACTACGATGCGTCACCGGAGCGGGGAGGTTCACGACAACAGCTGCTCTAGGGGCTGCGCTATGTATGGAGCCTCTCTACCTGACCATTGCTGCTGCTGCTGCAAGAGGGGTGCTCAGGGTCAGAAAGGACTCTGGGGAGAACTTCCAGAGCATAATTCCAGAGGTCCTGAAGTCCGAAGGCGTCTTCCTGATGCCCCGCGATAAGATGACCAAGGCATTTATGCCAGCCTGGCCGATAGATCTGACTGGGCAACGGGCCGGGAGAAGCTACCAGCCAATGGTGAAATCTGGTATACAGATGGATCCAAAGGGGTAGAGGGAACAGGTGCCGGAGTCTACCGCCGCAGGGGGGAAGGGAGTGCACCTTTTCACTGGGGCGGTACGTGACGATACTGCAAGCTGAACTGGTAGGGGTGCTGAACTGCGCTCTCTGGGCAGAAGCAGAGCACGGTGAAGGGCACCTACATATCGACACAGATAGTAGGAGCGCCATTGAGGCTCTTAGAGCGTACACAACCACCTCGAGACTAGTGTACAACTGTTATCGGTCCCTGAATCGGCTGGCAAAAAGCCGTCCACTAACCATTTTCTGGCTGCCGGGCCATACAGGAATAGAGGGAAATGAAATAGCGGACAGGCTGGCTAGGTAGACGAGGAAGGAGGTCTTAACGAGACCAGAACCGGCAACTGGAATATGCGACACTGTAATCAACACAGAGATTGACAGATGGATCGCTACAAACTTCCGCCTCGTGTCCGTACGCAGCCAGCCCAATCTTCTCCGGTGGAGGGTGATGCGATCCCTCCATCTTATGCGACATACGTACCTAACACATGCGTTCTGCAGTTTTTGTAGCCTGACTTTTTGCTCGTTCGTAGCGTCTATTATAACTGCGGAGCAATAGTCAAGGAGCGGAAAAATAAGTGACTGCACTAGCCGTCCGCGAAGCAATTCGGTGGTGCAAGATCGAAAGAAACGTAAAGAGTACAAGACTTGATTTGCTTTGTAGTTACATGATCGAAATAAGTCTTCCAAGACAGCGTCCGGACACACCCATATTAATAAGACGATTGATAGTCCAAGAAGATGCAAAAAATATGGCTTGGTTTTTACCCGGATTGAGCCGAAGACCAGACGCCGTCGCTTAGTCAGACACGGCCCTAGCTGCCGCAGACAGCTGTGCAGCTCCGCTCTCCAACTCGTCATATGGCACTTGTGTGTATACTTGTAAGTCGTCAGCGTATAGTATGTGGCGTATTTTATTGTCATGAAAAAGGTCTTGTACGTCATTTATGTATAAACAGAACAGCGAGGGTCCCAACACCAACCTATACGGAACACCGAGATTAGTAGTGACCTAATCGGAGGAATCACTTTTATTTAAAACTTGCTGCTTTCTACCTAGTGAATACGCACGTATCCAGCAGAGAACCGAGCGTCATAGACCCATGCTGCTCAATTTGCGTAATAATGTCGAATGAGAGATAGTATCGAAGGCTTTAGAAACGTCAAATAATAATGCTATTGTAACGAGTTTTTTGTCGACGCCAGACCTGATGTCATCCGTCAATTTGAATAAAGCCGTGGTAGTGCTATGATTTTTTCTAAACCCGGTTTGAAGTGGATCGAGGATGCCTTTTCGAATGATGTATTCTGTTAGTTGTTCATGGACTAATTTTTCCAGGACCTTGAAGAGAAAGCAGAGTAAGCCGAAATTCCAATGGAGATAAAGGAGCTGCCTTTTTTTAAATAGAATTAACTGTGTTTTCTTCCAAGCGCCTGGAAGCGTGCCTCCGTCGAGTGATGAGTTGAATAAATTAACTAGCAATGAACCTATGGGTGGGAAGAGCTTTAGCAACACTTTGCGGAATCTAGTTCTCCCCTTTTTCCTGCGAAGTAAAGTAAGCGACGGCAAGAATAACGTCACTAAGTGACACGTGGTAAAAGGAAAAACCTTCCACAGGCGCAGAGTTAATTGTTTCCGTTACTTGGTCGATGGTTTCAGTAGGGGAGCACGCAAAGTGATTATTGAGTTCACTCAGTGAAAACCCGTGAAGACCTTCTGCTGACTTAGGAAGAAGTCCCAGGCTTTGCAGTTTACTCCACAAATTTCGGTTGTTGTCCATCGTCTTTTTGAGGCTACCGTTGATGTAACTTGTACGATTCCGTACCGTATCGTTCGTTATGTCTATGCGCAGTCTAAGAAATTCATTCAGAAATGAGCGATCACGTGTTCGTTTATAACGTCTCATAGCTGTTTCCCGTTTGCGATGAAGAAGTTGGAGTTCACTGTCTATCCAAGGTGGATGTCGTTTTTTTGGAATGAATCTCTTTCGTGGTGCCAGTGTGTCTATAGTATCAGTAAGGTTGTTCGTAAGTTGCGTTACCATGTCGGTCAGATCTGGCGCGTCAGAGTTAAATGTCGATCAATCACAACCCTTCAGTAGCGTATTCAGATCAGAGACATTAATCTTGTTGAACGCCCTGCAGGTGAAAGACTCACAGGATGGTTTTGGTGTAAATCTGGCAATGGTAACACCTATGACGTTATGGTGGTTGTAATAGGGTGCGGGTCGGGTTTCTGTGCCAGTGATCGTGTCGTTGCAGCCCACAAAAATAGCATCAATCCATGTGCCGGGCGTGGTGCGAAAGTGAGTGGGTCCATGTTCAATTACCTTCAGGGCTAACTCGCTAGTGACGTTCCGTAAGTATGTCGCGCCACTTGATGTTAGTAATAAGTCAGCATTAAAGTCACCCATAATTATTTTTTAAATGTATTCTCCAGAATGAAGCTTAAGATGGTCTGTAAAAAAAGTGTTGTTTGTGAAAGGTACGTCAGAAAGTTTGTAAACTACAGGGAAAAATATTGGATCGGATTTGTCCACATTTATGAGTTCCATGATACATTCTGTAGTCCCGGTTTACCTGGGCCAGTAGTGTCAGATGTAGCATGCGCAGTAACCTTGAGGAAGTCACGTGCGTATAAGGCCACACCGCCCCGATGCGTATTGCGGTCCTTTCGAATGAACGAGTAGCCCTTGATGTTTACCACTGAATCGTCTATACATGAACCCAAACGAGTTTCCGCCACACCAATAGTCAATACCAATACCAAATTAGAAGGACAGAAATTTGAAATTGTTACAAACGGTGATAAATAAAACGGTTAAGGGTAGACTGAAGTAAAAATCTAAAATACAGTTATCATAAACAATTTAATAGAAAAATAATTTGTCTATATTTATAAATGAAAATGTATCTTTTGCTACATTTTTAGCTTAAAATATTAAAAATTGTGCCAGCAATCTCCTTCAAGGTACACAGAATCACAGGAATTTACAATAGTCAACTGCGTTAAAATTTTCATTGTATACAGTCTGGAGTTCGATAGAACTTTAAAAAACAAAATTATGTTTGAAAAACTTTAGTTTAATAATATCTGACAATTTATACTTATATTTTTCATAATTTTAATAATTATTTAAATAATTTTTAATAATTCATAGCATGCATGTAGCAGTGATACACAGAGTCTTAATAAGAAAATTAAAAATAGCCGCAATCTTATATTATCTGTAAATATTAGAAGCTTAAATAGAAACTTTTCTAAACTTGAAATGCTTATTGAAAATCTTATTACAAAACCAAGTGTCATAATATGTTTTGAAATCTGGAACTTGGAATATTATTAATACTACCAAATACCAGGATATAACATTTATTATAATGAAAGTAAAATAAACCAAAACCATGGCGTTGTAATGTATGTAAAAAATAATCTAATTGTAGCTACTGAAATAGTAATTATTGTTAAGCTAAGTATATTAAGCGCTGAAATAAAACTTGGAAGCAACATATTTGTAAGAATATCTGCAATGTACAGATGTCATAATATAACAAAAACCGAATTTAATTACAATCTTAAGAAATATCTAAAAATTAATAGGATTAAAAATACAAAAAATCATATTCTTGCTGGTGATTTCAACGTAGATATTTTGCATAATAATATTAAGAATAACGAAGCGACTGATAATACAAATAATCAGGAATTTCTCAATAACTTATTAGAAAATGAATATTCTCCATGCTTCATAGGCATTACTAGACCTGGAGATAATAACAGAGGATCTTGCATTGATAATATATTCATTAAATCTAACACTTTTGAGACTACATCTTACAAACTAACAAGCCCTATTACACACTACTTGTAAATATAAATAATATTACATTATCAACTGACACCTTTCAGAATTTGAAACCTATAAATTACAGAAAACTAATACATATTGCAAATAGTACTAACTGAAATGAGATATTATCTATACAAGATCCTGAACTTGCTGTAGAAAAATTGATTGAACTAATACAGGAATGTACAGATAAAGCTACAACAATCAATAACAAAAAACGGTACAATAAAAGTCTAGTGCCAAGAAAGAAATGGATCACAAGCGCAATAATGAAATCCTGTCAAACCAGAGAAACATTGTATACTTTATGGAGAAGCAATACTGATAATGTAACATTAAAAAGTGACTACAAAGCCTATGTCAAACTGTTAGATAAGGTCATAAAAGATGCTAAAATTAAACATGAAAAAGATCAAGTGAAATCTTGTAGTAACAATCCCAAAAAATTATGGAAATTTATAAACTCTAGCTGATCTAAGAAAAAAAAAAAGAGGTAAATAGTATAAATAGCCTCACAGTAAATAATGAAAAATTAGATAACAAATGTGATATAGCTAATTACATGAACATATATTTCTGTGATATAGGTTTAAATTTAAGTAACAAAATTAAACGTCCGACTAATGCAAATATAAAATTACCTCGAACAAATCTAAAAACAATCTTTATCAATCCTACAAATCAGCTCGAAGTTTATAAAATAATTAGTGAAATAAAAGATAAAACAGGAGGGGTAGATGGCATTAATAGTAAGACCTTAAAAACGATCTCCACTTATATATCGCTACCTTTAAAATATATTTTCAACTTATGCATTGTTAATTCCAAATGGCCTCGGGTATTAAAAACTGCAGAAGTGGTTCCCATATTTAAAGCTGGAGACAGGTCATGTGCCTCCAACTACAGACCTATTTCACTTATTTCAAACATTGCTAAGATCTTTGAAAAAATTATATATAATCGATTGTATGCCTTCTTAAGTGCATGTAACATAATTTCGGATAAACAATATGGTTTTGTTAAAAACAGGGAAACTACTGACACTTTAAGATATCTCACAAACATAATCTATTCTAATCTAGACAAGAGCATACATTGGTATTATTGAATCGCGGCCTTTTTGGATTTGGCAAAGGCTTTTGATACGGTGAACCATAAGATCTTATTAGAGAAACTTGATAGATATGGAATAAGAGGTAACGCTCTAAAGCTATTAACTAGCTATCTTTCAGATAGATTGCAAAATTTTAAAATTAATGAATACATAAGCCCTTATAAATTAATTACAACTGGTATTCAAGGAACTATCTTAGGTCCTCTACTATTTATACTATATGTAAATGATCTACTAGAAGATATGCCAAAAGAGACCATAATGTCATATGCTGATGACACTGTTGTCATATCAAGTGACAACACGTGGACGTCAGCTCAAGGCAAAATGAACAAATATCTTGAATATGTTGCTGATTGGCTTGCTTGTAATAAATTGTCACTGAATGTAAATAAAACTGTATATATGACCTTTGGTCTCTACTAACAGTGTGCCCAAAGATCTATCTATTAAGACTAAAAAATCAACCAATTAAACGAGTCGAGTTCGTTAAATATTTAGGTGTACATTTTGACTATAATATGAAATGGGATATACATGTTCAACATATTATAAAAAAACCAAATATCTCATATTTATTTTTGCTAAAATTAGAAGTAAAATGAATACCAAAACCCTTCTCATGGTTTACTATCCTTTATACCATAGTCTCATAAACTATGGGATAATTGCTTGGGGTGCAGCAGGTAAAACCCTTATACCCCTAGTACAAAGAATACAAGATAGAATTATTAAATTAATAAATAGAAATTTTCTAGGCGTTTTTTTACTTGTTTATTATATCATTACGAAACTCTGAAGGAAATATTTATAAAAACAGCGAGAAACACTAGGTACAAAACAATTCAATTACCGACAATGAACAAAGCTGTCAGCGATAAGAGAAGTTATGTGGCAGCCATACACGCTTTCAATGATCTTCCAAACGAGTATAAAACTCTATCTAGTAATAAGAATAGTATTAAAATTAAATTAAAAAAATTCATGAGATCTAATTACGATGTTACAAATTATTAAAATGTTTATCAATTTGTTATGTGCGAATACACATTTTATATGAATTATGTTTTGTTACTGCGAAATTAAAGATTATTATATTTATTTTTTAGTTTTAAGTATTTAGTTTTGTAAGTATTGTGCCAACCTATGTACAAGTATCTCGCATACTTCTACAGGATTTACCTATGTAAATTTAATTTTGATGAAATAAATAATAATAAAATAATAATAATTTATTAAAAAAAAAGATTAAAATTTTATACAAAATTTAATTATTGAAGAAAATACTGATATTGCAACATAACTTTGTAGAAAAAAGTATTTTAAAAAAGATCTTACAAGGGCAAAATATTAAAATAATTATTTCAACTCAAGCGCTCTTTTAAAATTCAACAAAATTATTTATGAAAAATGAAGCTTCAAACTTATTCCAACATTTCTTTTTTATTTTTTTGACTTCAGTCTATATTTAATATATGCCTTGCGAAGGCTCTTAAAGATTTGTAATCTTCGATTAAATCGATTTTATTATTAATTTCTTTTAGCTCTATAAAAATTTAAAAGTTTTGCAAACAAGTATGCTCCAAATCTCCAGTATTCCAAAACAATAGTATACGCACCTAGGGAGGAAAAAATTTGGACAGTCCATAGCTCGTGTTTGCCACCCTCGCCTTCGGCTCGGGTGTCAATTTATACGAGCTATGGGCTGGCCAGTTTTTCTCCCATGGTGCGTATACTATTTTTCGTCATACCCGGGCCGAAAATACCGCATTCCCGTTTTTGCGCCGGAAGGGAATGTGGTACTTTCGGCCAGGGTATGGCGAAAAAATACTATTTTCGCTTAAGTCACGCACAACTAAAACCGCTGAACTCTTCGGCAGTTTCTGCCGAACTGTCGGGCAACAACAACAGAAACTCGGGTCACGTGACCTTTGGCGCTTGTACGTGAGCTCGTCGCTACGGCAGTATTTGCCGAAGCGTCTCGGTAATAAAAAAATTCTAACATAAGTTCTAAATCGAACGGTTTCGGTTGTTTTGAGCAGAGATTTCGGTGCGGTTATAACAGATTTTTTCTCTCAGTGTGGGCTTGACGCGCTACTGCGAACACAAACGGTGGAAAAAGGGTTCGAGAACTCTCGCTCTACACGACGGTGTCGAACTAAAAAACTTCTTAACAGACGAAAAGGTCTTTTCCGCCTTTTGCCATCGCTGTTCACAATCACGAGCTTAATCAGTTTGTTTTTACTATATATGGCGATACTATATAGTCTTTACTTTACGATGGCGCGTGTCTAATAGCTCATATTTTTATAGATGATACGAAATTTCATGTATTAGATTGAGTTCAAGAATTAAGTTCACGTTCCCACAATAACAACTTAAGTCCAAACATTGCAGTATTTCTGAAAAGGTAACCAACCTATTTTTTGTCTAATACAATCGTTGAGAAGATGCCCAATACTACACTTAAGTGAGCAGAATTTCTAAACGCAACTTGCATTTATCGATCTAGTGTTTAATGCAAACATAAAAAACGCAATTTCTCAAAAACATTAAAAATGGACTTAAGTTATTTTACCTGGAATCCACAGATATATGATTTGAAAAATGATTGTCATAGGCGATGTTAGTTTTTATTGATAATAATAATATCAACGTTACAATACCTATAACATAAAACCTACATTCAAATTTTACCACTAAACTAAACATTCTTATACCCATACTCGCTATACGACCCATCAACATTGCCAAAATTCCAATCATTCTCCACTTTAGAAAGCCGCTTCCCCTTCACACAATTCAATTATTTTCGTCAACCAATTTTCCCATCCGAAAAGAGTTATTATTAGCCGGCTATTAAATCAAACCAGCGGTGGTGTGCACAGATCAAAGTCTACTTACACTCACCGCCGATTTGTTATTCCAGCATTCTTCCGATCAGCAAAGCCTCGAGCACGAGAATCCACCAAAGTCAGATCTCACTCGCTCTCTTTTCTTGTCCACACAAACATCCCGCATCTAAATCGCTTTTTCCCGGATCGTATATTTCCGCAATAAAACGCTTTTGAACTTGAAATTCACACGCGCGCATGCGGCCAAGATCACGTAGATCCGCTTTCTGCGCATCTTCAGCGACCAACGCGTTTATATATACATACATATAAGTATATCCTTTCGTTTCGAGGTGAGAGTAAACGACGTGGACTCTCTTATATATGTATATGTATGATGTGACACGCAACGCGTCGCCTGATCAATGTAATTATTAATAACCGCGCGCGTCCCCTCGGAAAAAAAAATCTCTAGCAATTATTATCGCATGATCAGGGTTCCCGTCGTGCACGTTTTTCATACCGCGCTTTAGTTACCATCAACGTGACACCGACACGGCCCTAGCGCAGAGGTGTCACACCGTGCGAGTGACGCTAGAGTTTGAGACTTTAAATCATTAATAATGATAACTGATGTTACGTAGCAGAAGAGGAGGGAAAAGATAGCAACGCGGTTGATTTTGATGCGATAATTCCCGCGTAAAAAAATTGTTATTTGATGTGTATGGGCAAGATATAGGCCATTTCTTTGCATGTTATTTTCCATATAATACCCATAATGTTCCATACTCTAAGAAAACAATATATGGGAAACAATGTGGCCGATATTTGGGTCCAAAATATTGCCCATATATGGTGAATATGGCCCATATATTGCCAATACTATGTCTATACAGGCCAATATATAGTCATGTAGGCAATATATTGGCTACAAAACCATTTTTACGCGGGTCGCCATTGAGAATTCACTCCGTGTATAGGGAGAGTGCGCGCTTTTTATTGACCTATCGCCGATCCTATCGCACTCGTCTCGAACTCGGGGACGATTGGCACGTGGAGTTACTTAATCGGCGAATTTGAGAGATAGAGAAAGAGAGAGGGGAACGTTGACACGAGGCGTCGACGCGATTTAAATATACTTTCTATATATATTAGCGTGATTTGAATGTGCGAATGGAGAGATGTGTGATGGTTAGAAGTGGGAATTAGATAATTCCGGGTGTGTTAGTTTTAGGTGGCCAATTGGCGAGTGATTATGCGATGATTTTTAGTATGTTTTTGCAAGGAAGCCGCGAGGAGAAATTTTTTTTTAAATTTAAAACGCCGTAAAAATAAGTTTTTTTAATTAAATAAAGATACTGGAAAACAAAATTTCCAATTGTGTATTTAAATATTTATCTTGTCGTTAAGTCTGTGAGTTCCCGGTAAAACGACTTAAGTCCATTTTTCATGTTTTTGAAAAATTGCGTTTTTAAGGTTTGGATTGAAACACTAGATCGATGAATGCAAAATGCGTTTCGAAATTATACTCACTTAAGTATTGGGTATAACTTCACAACGAGTATACTATAGATAAAAAATAAGTTGGTTTTCTGTTTAGAAATACTGCAATGTTTGGACTTAAATCATTATTCCAGTACTCAATCTTATACACGAAATTACGTATTATTGCACTAAAAATATGAGCTATTATAGGCACACGCCAAAGGCTTGTTAAGCTCGTGATTGTGAACAACGATGGCAAAAGGCCTTTTCACCTGTTAAGGAATCTTTTAGTTCTGCACCGGTGTAGAACTGAAGAATTTTTCAACACTCTTTCTGCGGTTTAGGTTCGAAGCAGCGCGTCAGACCAACTTGCGATTTAATAACGATTTTGTTTTGCAACATTGGAGATTCGGAGCATACTTGTTGGCAAAACTTTTATCATCATTTGTAATTTTAAAGTTCTGGTCTCCTAACCTTGTAATTGACTTCCGAAAAGCTTTTTAAATATGTATTGCAATGGGAAAAGATTATTTTTTTATCTTTAAATATTTGCGATATTATACAAAATGTTATCTGCAGTGCATTTTAATATTCAATTCGTCTCAGAGCTCTTTTTTTGCAAACCGGAGCCTTTTTTGTAAAATAATGAATACACAATATTAAGTTGATGAAGAATATTAAAAAGTAATTGATATGTGAAACATGGAATTAAGCTTTTTTTACAGGAACAATTTTTTACGAAACGGGCAAGTTGCTTTGCACTCACTAATATCTCGGTTTTTTCTTGCATTCTCGATTAGTTTGATTTGCTACGTGAAAGAGACGTATCTAAACATATAAAATATGATGCAATCTCAAATTTGAAAAAACGGGCTCAAGTGGTTTTACCAGGAGCCTACAGATTTCATGTACTTACGACAATTAGACAATTAGCATTTGAGAAAATTTAATATTTTCATATTGAAAATTTTTTTAATATTACACACAGGCGCGCGCACGCACAGACACACACAGGCTATACATAATTTAACACAATTTAAACGGAGTGCAAGGTAGATGTTAAATTTCATAGCTCATACAATACATACAGTTGCGTGCATATCTTTTTGCCCACCCTACACTAAATACTAAATATTAAAAGTTTTCTAGCTCCGTTAAAAATCCATGCTTTTAAAAAAATCCACCGCGGCTCTTAGAGCAAAGCAACACCAATCGAACTTGATAAGGGTGATTTTTTTAAACAAAAAATTGCATAACTTTTTATCGGCTCGATAGAAATGGACCATATTGCTCTTATTTTAAAGACAAGACGAATACATATCGATTCCAATTTGGTTTTTGAAAATCCGTCGACTGCTTCAAAAGTTAGAAGAATTTTTTTGAGGGGGGAAAAAATGAAAAAAACAGTTTTGGATTTTTTAATGTAAAAAATGACATTTTAATTTTTTTTTAAACGGACGGGATATGAAAGGTGTTGCTTTACTCTATAGAACCGCGTTGGACTTTTTTAAAAGCATGGATTTTTAACGGAGCTAGAAAACTTTTAATATTGAATGATTTTAGTATAGGGTGGCCAAAAAGATATGCACGCAACTGCATGTTTGCTGTATCTGTTTTTATTTCTTATCTATTACCGCGTCGTTTTTTTTATTTTGTAATAAAGAACTTTAAATGAAGGGCTATTTTAGCCTGTTGAGAAATTCTACTTGAGTCATGTGAATTTTGAACCCGTAGAAAGGGATCTCTTCAACAGAGGATGAATCATCGTTAATAAAGCAGTTTCTAAAAATAAAACTAAAATCTTATTTCCTTTACAAAATTTACATTATATACGCGTTCACAACCCTATAAATTAGTCTATAGCAAAAGTGGATTTCAGATCATCTGACCGAATTACTAATATTTCCTCAATAAATCACATCCTCAAGGAACAATCTTCCTCTAAAATTGAGTTTCGCCATGACTGGACAGCACTATAAACTGTGTTAATCAAACTATCAAATTGTAATCGAGGGGGGTTACACCGCACCCTCTAATAACTCGATTCGCCGACTCACGCACTCCATCACGAAATTTTTCGTGAAGGCCGAGCTACATTGAGTTACTCAATGAGAAATTAGCACATATATACCTCCCGCAAGATGAATGTAAAACGACTAAACCGATTTAATTCACATAGAATTCCACAATTTCATCTCGGAGCCGAATAATTAATCAATTCAGATGCAAATGAGCGACTTTGTGAAGACACTCACGTGAGTTACTGTTTTTCTCCTATTTTACTATTTTTGGACATAAACGATCCCGAGGCGCGAGCCCGAAAGTATGCTAATAAGAATCGTGTTAGTGGCACGTGTTCCAAAACGCGCGAGCAGCCGAGTTTTCCCACTACCGATTTTCCATCGTAAAACTAGTTTCTACACCGGAAGGGCAACGTCCTACTATACTCTTTCTCCGGTATACTCACAAAAAAAAGAAAAAAACTATATACAACAAAGTAACACCTGCAACATTAATTGCTCACATTCAGCGCGATCCCACCGTCCGATAAAGTAGTTTCGCAAGCCAGTTTTGCATGTTTATTGTGTAGTTTTTTATTTAACGCGAGTGCGTGAGCGCCGGCGCCGCTGTAACACCTTTTAACAGCGCAGCACACATATCTCATTCCTTTCGAAAAATTCCTTTTTTCATAAGTATACCTTATGTACGCTCTCACTCTCGCGCGCGCTCTCATCTCAATGTGAAAAGGAAGATATACCTATGCAGACGCAGCGGAGTCGGTGTTTCATCGTGTACAACGCGATCGCTACATGTATAACTGTGCTTCAGCGTAACGATAATGAATGATTTAATGTGCCGATTAATTTTGACGATTCGGCGATCGCCGCGTCGATTAATTCTTATCGATAAAGTGAATTTTAAAGTCTTACCTTGCGGATATACAATTTACTACCACGCCGCATGTTGAACATTCATAAACCACACACTCACACACAGCTTTCCAACTTATTATAAGAAAAAATTCATTTGCGTTACATAAAAAAAAATCACACGCTCGAAATCCGCCCGTAAACCAACCACCATCCCATGACGAAACCTCTTTTTTATTAAATCACTGGTTTCTCTTACATCAGCCGCCCACCAAAAAAAAAAACGACGAGCAGCTGAGAGAGCTTCAGATGTTTATCGTCAACAACCAACTCGGCGCATCGACTCGTGCGCAGAAAGCGAGTACGACGACCGCGAAAAAAGCTTTCTCCTCGCGCGCACGAGAAAGCAAAAATTGATTTCCTCGCTGCCAAGTACTTACACACACACACACACACACACACACACACACACACACACACACACACACACACACACACACATATATATATATATATACACACACATACACACACACAAACACATATATACACACACAGGAGTACAAACACAGACGCGGACGAGTTTAAAAAACCCCCGTGTTTACACGCGCACGGGGCAATACACGTGCGCGCTTGTATATCCTCCCTGATCGATTGACAATGCACACACATCACGCACGTGCATATCTATACATACATACGTACCTATGCGTATATCTTACGTAAGCGCCGGGACGAAAATACCCGTTCGCTCTAAATTCACGTGCACCGGGGCGTCCTCCTCATCTTTTCTTCGCGATCGTTGACTGTCTCCTTCCTCCCAAAACTCTCTCTCTCTCTCTCTCTCTCTCTCTCTCTCTCTCTCTCTCTCTCTCTCTCTCTCTGTATATATCTTCTCCACTCTTCCACTCTCCGAAAACCCCCAAACTTCGTCCACTCCAAAAGGTAAAGAAAAAAAAAAAGTAGCCGAACGATCAATCGATTAATAGTACTTATAACAAAAAGTATAGTAGCGCGACAAAACGATCTCTCGTGTGCACCGCCGGCTCTTTCTCTCTCGTTGAGAACCCGTTAGGAGGGGTGAACCGTCCGTGTCGAGCGCCGCGGCAGGACTGACTGTAAAGTGTTCTCACTTTCTTCGGCCGTGCAGTGATGTGCGTCTGCCGTGCGCGCGCGCGCGCCGCTGACTTCCACCACCACCACCACATAGCACCGGATGATCGCCCGGCACGAGTCTTCCCGGCGAGATTGTTGGCCCTTGAACATGAGAGACGCACGCATATTTTGTAAGTTAGTCGCGAGTGTTTACTTTTTTTCTTCTTCTTCGCCGCGACGCTTCGGATTATTGAAAAGACCTTACGCGTTAATTGATTATTTTATAGAGAATGGTATGTGTGTATGTTGGTGGACACGTGGCAAGTGTCAAGTGCCTGTAGCCTCGACCTTTAGGCAAGAGGGTACGGGAGAAAGAGAGAGTGGCGCGACGAAATATGTTCTTGTCGTTATAAAGAAAAATGTTTGCCTGAGGTTAGATGGATGACAGATGCGTATTTCGGACGATTGTTGGATTACCAAAGTACTATGAGTATAAAAATATGTGGGTATGTGAATGTGAAGATGATAAGTATTCTAAGTGTGCGCGTATCTGTGTTGAGTATTAATCGAAACGCGGGCTTTTATTTAAAAAATTGCAAATTGAATCAGCAGAGAGGTCGATTCAAGTTCTTTTGAATCAATTCGCATTTGCGTGTATTATTATTATACTCGTGAGATGTGTACACACGCGGCCGGTTGGAAAAATTCTCCAGCGTTATCTTCGATACATTCAGCGATATAAGAGAGGATATTATCATTAGGTACGCGGACTAATTGAGATAGTGTGTAGGCGTTGCGTGAGAAAATCAGCGTCGAGATAATGCATTGTATTAAAATTATATCTGTATAATAAAGTGACCGGAGTACAGAAGTCAACAGTTGTGCACAATGTAATTGCACTTTATTGGAATTGCGAATTATCTTATTGATTGCAGATTTTATCTCCTTGCTGACAACTTTTTCGTTTTAACAGTTTAATTTTATGAAAGAAAAAAAAATTAAACTTGTTTTTGTTACATGCCTGTATGAAGATGCAAAGGTACGACAAAATAAAATTAACTCATAGGTATATCATTCAAAATGTTGGATCATGTGTCATGAATGAAATAACGTAAAGAAGAGCAAGATTCTCAAGAATGACTCAAGAAATGATACAGAAAGTAGAATTTTCGCTCATCATTATACAATGTTTTGACAATTTTTATACGCTTCTGCACAAGATACGATAATTCGAAGAAATCGCATCAACGGCAAAAGAATAAGTGATGTAAAACTGAATCGCAGCCTGCATCAGCTTATCAATGTAAAATATGTTTTTTGCGATTAGTTTTATAAAAACAACTAATAACATCGACATATTGAAGAGTAAAGATCGTTCATATTTTTTTATAATTATAACTTATGAATTTCAAACTTTTTTTATTTTTGTATAATGAGAGAATTTCCAGATAAAAATTATTCTGAAACTCACAAGTGAAAAAATTATTGACGATTACGTAATTTTTTGCGTTTCTTTTACTGCTAATTTAATGTAATAAAAATTTGTAGTGCATTTCATAAATTTTTACCGTTACATTAAAAAAAAAAAAAAAAAAAAAAAAGAAAGAAAACCGCTGCCAATTCATTGGCACGTTGCTTCCGCAAACTTAGTTTACTGATTCCTTTAACCCTTTAGTGCTCAGGGTATTTTTCGTTAAATTAAAGAAAAAATCTGCGGGAATAAAAACGATTATTATTATTATTTTATTTTAATTGTATTAACCACTCTTTTTCAGGTCGAATAATACGATTGGTTAGTTTTCAAATCCGTTTTATTTCATTATAATCAAGTTTGGGAGCCTGAAAGTGCTTGGGCGAATACTTCCAAATAGGGGCTAAAGAGCTAATTAATTTTTAATGCTAAAAGTTTAAATTATTACACCAATTTATGACACAATTCTAATGACATTCATTTATGAAGATTCAAAAGTAGTAATTTTTAAATTATGTATAAAATATGAATAATATAACAGGTATGACTTAATTTTTAAATTATGCACAAATAATGAATAAAATAATTGATTATGTTTGACTCAAATGAATATTCTCTTAAGAGGATGTCTGAGCTTATCTGGAATTAGAATTCCTCACAAAGCATCTCTTCTACAGCGCAAGTAAATATTTTATAGAAAATTTAAACTTATCTGATATTATCGCGGTGCTGTTCATTACAGGTTCTCGTGGAAAATGTTTGCATCTTCTCTAGACACATACATAGAGAAGAACTTTACAGCAAAAATATGTAGCGAGTTGAAAATATTTTGAGGTCTATAAATGACTTGAAACTAGTTGCAGAATGCTCTATGTTCACATTGTTCACACATTAAGATTGTCGTTCAATTCATGTTGTTTGGACTAAATATTTTGAAATTGAAACTATTCTTGAAACTAGTTGCAGAATGCTCTATGTTCACATTGTTTATACATTAAGATTGTCGTTCAATTCACGTTCTTTGGACTTCAAAATATTTTTATCTTGCTACACGTTTAGATTATAAAAGTTTTCCAGAATCCCGAGTGATTACAACCATTTTCGACGAGGAACTGTAATGGACAGCACCGAGATAATATCAGATAAGTTAAAATTTTCTATAAAATATTTACTTGCGCTGTAGAAGAGATGCCTTGTGAGGAATCCTAATTCCAGATAAGCTCAGGTATCCCCTTAACAGAATATTCATTTGAGTCCTATTTGCAGGTTGGAGTTTCACAAAGCTCGACTTTTTGTGTCTCCAAAAATTAATAGATCTACAGATGTCGGTGACAACGGTGACCATGGGATTGCAGCAGAAGAGTATCAGCATCGGTTTCATGCAGGAGGTGCCGGCGTCTATAACCTCTATATACACGGACCATAAAGTCTGGTGAAAAGTCTTGGATAAAGTCTGGGCATTTTTTCAAAGACCTTTTACGCTGTATGCTAAGTTTGGTAAAAAGTCTTGAATAAAGTCTTGGGATTTTTTCCAAGACTTTTAATAGACAAAATAAAAAGTCTGGCAAAAAGTCTGGGATCGTTCGACAAACGAGATTTTAGCCAGACTTTTGAAGCCAGACTTCTGCAAGACGTCGCCCAGAATTTTTTTTATACACGGGTTTATTCAATTTTTTATTTTCATTAATTATCTTTGTTATCCAGCGTTCGTTAACTGAATACAAACATCGGATGACTGAATTTAAATAATATAAAATTCGATGTAGGAATCTGTAATTACCTCCGATATCCCCTTTAATACTCAATCTCGTTTTATGGTAAACGTTGCGAATCTTGATTGTAAAGTAATCATTTCTTAATTGTTAATGAATCGCTGTGATACTTTTAAAATCAATACGGTTAGGAGAGCGCGCGGAACGCGTTTTCATTTTTATTAAATTAAAAAAATTAAAATGTAATGTATATACTGGTGCTCGGGAACCATACAGTCTTCGTTTATTCAAGACATAATATAAATTGGAAAAAGATAGAAAATATCTTAAATACTTATTATTACACGTTTGCAACCAATACAACATAATGATCGCGAGATAAATTTACCGTTTCGCTGTCACCCAAAAAGTAGCAAGACGATAGATTCTCTCGGGGTAAATTTTACTGCATGTCAATTTCCATTGCGTGTCTTGGTTCGTTTTTAAAAATACAGGTAACAAAGAAGCTAATCAACAAATGTAATTTAGCAATTTACCATTTTTCTCTTCGAGCGTACTACACTGAATACGCGTGAAGGCAATAATTTGTGCAAATACTCTAAGTTCGAATATGTACTCGGAGTAAGAATTTATGTGTGCACTCGTAAGCGTAATGTGTGTTTTGAAACGTAACTATTTCGAAAATATACATATAAGTCATACGCATGTATATTCTTGGCGTGGTCGGCTCAAATAATGTCACGTTTCCTTGCGAATAACGTCACAGTTCGATGATGAATGACGGCACAACAATGGAAGAAAGTTCCTGTTTCCCTTTCACTAAAAATCAAGTAGATATCCCCGGCTTTATTTGCTATTTGGAGTGGCATTGAAATTAAAGAAAATTTATGCGTTAAATGTTTTGGCCAATAGTGCAAATATTACAAGACAATGCTTCGCCGTTTAGTTACTTAAACAACCGTTTAACTTTCTAATCTCGTGTAGCATGTATAACATTAGAATAACAATCTTATCGCTATTTTATACAACAAAGAATTAAGTAAAATTATACCGATTAATTGGTTAAAAGCGTTTACGCTATTTTGCATTGAAAATATACTAGTTAAATCAGTTAGCCGCGATAACTATTCATTCAGGATAACAGTAAATTTGATACCAACGAATAACAGGTACACCATCATATATTAAACCATCATTCTCTCCATGATGTAAAGAACGTAAGGTGCACGGATAGAATCTTTCTGGAAAAATTACCGTGAAATTCTCGTCAATCGAGGTACAGCTAATTTTTCTGGAAATTATTACGCGTGTTTTCTATAATTATTACTATATAGTTTTAGAAAAGTTTAATATCCGTACGTTAATTTTTACCGGAAACCTCTCGGTAAATTTTTCGGTTGGTAAATTTTCCAGCGAAAGTATTATAAAAATTATAGGGATTTATGGAATTTTTTACCGGACTGGTATGGTAATATTCACTGCCTTTCTGAACAAATTTTACCCTGACATAAAGAGAATATCGGAACTTGTACGTCGGTGGCGCTGCTCGCGCCGCCGGCGACTAGCACGTGCGACACACATAACCTATAAATGCATGTAAATCATTGACTTTACAATACATTGATTGCTATATGTTTTTTGCCAAATAAAGAGTAAAATATTGTTAAAAAACTAAAATTTTGCATAACATTGAGAGGCAATTGAACAAAGCATGAACAAATGCAATTAAATAGTTTAGTATACTAATTTTTTGAAATCCAAAATTTTTACCGTGACATCACGGGAAATTTTTCTGTGCGAACCATAAAAAGTTTCGGAACGTATTCGCTCCGTGCGTGACCATGGAGGGGATGAAATTGACTAGCATCAGCGCACGAGGTGGCAAAAGCGGGCAACACATTCGGACTTTTCCGCACTGAAAACCATGGGTCCAGTTAAAAAAATTAATAATACTACGTGTTGCGTAGTTAACTGCAAAAATACTGGCAGAAATAGTGCTTGTAAATTTTATGCTTTTCCGAAAGTGAAGCATAAAATACAGCAAAGAGAAAAGTGGATTGAAGCTGTGCAGCGAATAAAGTAAGTACCATAACCAAACTTTAGCGTTTACGCCAGAGTAGACTAGTAGAGTAGTATGCAAATGCAATGTAAAATATTTGTTTTCAATATTTTTGTGTAGCTCTGGTAATTGTCTATGGTTTCCAAAACCATGGCATCTTATATGCAGTTCCCATTTTATTAACAATAAAAAGTCGGAAGAAGAGTCAAGTCCCAGCTATGTCCCAACTATATTTCATAATACTGACAAAGTTGAAGTAGCCAAACATAAAAATAAATCTGCAATTGAAAGGTATGAAATTTTTATGGTTTATAAAAAGATAGTATATATGTCTATTTCTTAAAAAAAAAATATATTTTAGACATGATCGTTTTATGAAAAGGAGACAGTTTAAAATAAAAATGAGTAACGCATCAACGAACATTAAAAAGAACATTGAAAAGGACCCTGTGGTTCTTGAAAGTAACGATACAGTAATAAATGCTGTTGAAGAACAACTTCATATAAAGACTAAAGACGCAGAGTGTGATGTAAATATTTATTTTCATTGTACTGAATCTTCTGATTTCTTAACAAGTGTAGAGACAACGTTTGTGTGTAACAGATATTATTTATGTGGTACTTATTGTGATAGTGAAACTCAAACAAATATAATTAATTGTCGTTCAGTTTTACTGCAAAAACAAAGTGTCTATGAGACTGTGTCCAAAGAAAAGAAACAATGTAAGAGCAAAAAGTGTGGTACAGCTCACATATCATTTATCGATAAAGCTGTACAATTTAATGTGAACGATATTACAGCTAGTGAAAAAGAAAAATATTTTAATGGTTTCGAGTGTATTGAACGTGATGAGCACTTGTTAGATCTTGCTGGAGTACACATCGATACTTTTCAACTTCTACTAAAGTTTATAAAAGATAATGTTGAAACTGAAAAAATAAGTTGTCCGTTGAAAATAGACTTTTAATATTTTTAATGAAGATGAAGACTGGTATGACATTTTCTGCCTTAAGTGTGTTGTTTCGTGTACACAGATCCAGTATCTCAAGAATATTCTATTCAGTGCTGCAAATATTATCACATTCAACATCTAACTTAGTTTTCTGAAGACTTACTCCGTTTGATCTGTGTTCCTCTACGTATAAAACATGGTTAGCTTCACACAACGTTTTTCCTTTGGGCATTGTTTCAGGTTGAAATAAAATATCATAAGTAACTTTTTCAAATCCTGTTCTGATGATTATATTCATTTGTAATTGTCATGAATCTGAAATGAAATATAACCTCTATACATACTGTATAAAGTTATTCATGAGTATTTTTATTGGTCAACTTACAGATTCCTTTTGTTTTAAAAATAGAACTAATTATAATTTTATCACATAAATAACACATAAGTGAACAACACGTCTTAATTATTAAAATAACCCATTCTACAGAATATTTTCATAAGGCTTAGGTAAATTTCGTCCGAATTTGTCGCTTACTCCATCCGATAGAGGGCTTCACCAGACGGCGTTACTGGTCATGCACGGAGCGAATACGGGTGCTCCGCATTTACAATGCTTACGGTAATTTTTCCAGAAAAATTCTATCCATGTGTGTTCTTTCGGACGTCTCTCAACATCCGCCATGTTTAGCCCATTTAAAATTACATGGGCTAAACATGGCGGATGTTGGAAGACGTCCAGAGGAACACACCATACGTTTTTTACATCACGATTCCATCTGCACTACCATCATTAAAATTCCCTAGCCACACCATCCCAAAATCCACCTCAAAGCCTCATTACCCACCTAAGAGATTTACAAAATCCCCATAGCCAATCGCACACGAACAACGAATTCCCCCTCCCCATCCCCTAACCTCAAATATTTAAACCTGCAAAATGTGGCCATAACAAAGGAATCCCGACGTCTCGCCAGCGGAATATCGATGAAGCAACCCATCAACAATGTATCCCTTGGCCGGTCGCAGCGTCAGTCGCGTCCATTAACGATAACGGGCAATACGTGTCAAAATCAGTCAACATAAAGCGCGTGCAGCCTATATAGCTGATGTTTACCAATCGCCGTGTCTCCCTTTCAACCACGACGTCGACGACGCTACTACACCACGCGGCCTTGTTCAAAAGCAGATAAATTTATTAGCATAAATTAACGTACGCGCGTGCGGCCCATCTCGCGCGCGACCGGACGTTCTGCAATACAGCGGTGTGAGAAGACGAAATGCGCACCACGTCGCACCTTGCGCAACTTGTACGCGGCAGCCCCGAGATCCACCATTTTCACACTACACACATTTTCGTATACATATACATATATATGTATAATCTTGACACTCGCTGATGATTTTCCCACCGCGTAATTTCGACACACGCGCGAGGAGTGTCCGTATATACCTATACCTATAGCACACGCGCAGGGGGAGGGAAATGCGCGCGTGAATTATTACGCGGCGCATCGCCGTTTTATTATTAGCGCGCGCGTACGCACTTTCGCATCACAGGTGTACTTATATATACTGCACCTATGCGCTCGTTTTCGTAATCGGAAAAAAGAGAGGTGTAGGTACGTTGTTGTGCAACAAGTGCGCACGCGCGCGTGCGACATTTTTTTGTTGTGCTGCGATGGCATTGTATTGTGATGTTTGTCCACGGGTGCGTTAACCCTGTGGTGCGTGGATTCGGGGGGTTTTTCTGGGAGGGCGACAGGCGTGGTTTGTTTGGGTTGACGGCGTGAGGCATCGGCGCGTGGTTACTGGTTGTCAAGGAGGACTGTGTTTATTGAGAATGCATGTTTTTTTTTGACGTGTAATTTAATGAGCACCTGGTTATAATTATATATACCTTCTATAATTAATTTTATGTAAATTATTATTTCTTAGACCTATATTCGATCATCTAATCTAATACAATATAATTACACAAACCGCTTGTGGGAAATCATTACTTAATAGCGAATTCTGCGTAATGATAGAGCATAAAAAATTATTATAACTTGTATACTTCTGCGGTAAAATACACTCCATCATGTAATACTTATACCATTATAATCATCTTTTCGCGCGAGTGCGCATTCCTCGCGCGTTATATACGTATTAACATGCAGCCCTCCTCGTGCACCAGAAAAATAAATGTTTGTAAACAAAAAGTATATCTGTTATTAAATCAACCAGCATTATTATGATTCGCAAAGCAAAGCAAACAAAAGTATGTTCGATAAATTTATCGAGATTTCCTAAGTATCTACCAGAAGACAGCGTTAAGAGACTAAAGGATTATACGGTGCGATTAAGTATACATCGACACTCGCGCGGGTGGCGACACGTGAATTTCGCGCCGCCGCCAAAGATGAAATCGATAGCGTTACGCGCACATACGGCGAAGCGGATAAAACACGCGCGTGCGTAAGTATATATGAATGGAGCACTTCATGTGCGGTCGACTCAAAATAGTTGCATAATTAAGTAAATCTATACTCTTGGGCTCGCGCGCGTGCATGCATGCGTATATAATAAGCAAGTAGTAGGCCGATTAGATCGGTTTTATTGCGGCGTGGTGTATATACGGTATAAGGCTGCGGTAATTTTAGTGGAGTTTTTACACAATTGCGTTTATAGGTATATAAATTGTATATGTAACGCCCGCATATATATGGGTTTTTATATAAGCTGCAATGGTTCATTTATTTTACTCGATGGGTTGGAATCGAGGCTTTTTGCGCAAGAATGCGAAATTATTGTTTATGTTTGACATAAAAAAAAAAATATTTCGATCTGCGAGCATATATATTTCGACAGATTCTTACATAAACTCTCGGCGCGATTTCAGGGACGATGAAATTCCATATCGCGGATTGTAAAACCGGCAACCGAAAAAAAAAATAACAAAATACCTTAAAAAAAAAGAGGACTTGCAACACTCGACGCGCGCCAATCAGCGCGAATTTATCGCATTTCAGTAGCTCTAAACACACACACACACACACACCCGAAGTTTTGTTTCCCACACACTATGGAAGAAGAAGGAATTTCTAAAGACGAGTGTATAATTCTCTCACGGCGCCGTGGCGCGAGCAGGATTACCATTCGCCTCTTCAAAGAGAAAGCAGCAGCAGCAACAGCAGCAGCAGATAGGTATACTTAGTCGCATTGTGTGCGCGAGAAAAACGTATAGAAACGAGTTTCATCGATTTTTGTGTGATGCGCGCCGCTCGCCGAACTTTTCTCAGGGAAACTGGTTTCGGAATGATTTTTTCATTTCGGAAGTACTTGTCTATATACATATATATATACTTTGCCTGTATACACGAATAAATTGGGCATAGTACGGGGAAGCGCGATGAGTCGGCATAAAATTCGCGCATCAGATTTATGTATATCGAGGGTTGTGTATATAACCTCAATTGGTCTGGAAAATCCAATGTTAATTGCATTGCAGAAAAAGAGCAAGAAAGAATAAAGGACGCGACTAATCGAATTTAAGATCCCGCGCCTCTCCAATATTATAATATACTATCTCCGTACCAAAAAAAAAAGTCTAAATACACTGCGACAACCATCGACTATACACCGCTCTAGAAACACCCGTGCAACGGCCTCCGTTCATAGCGATTACAAAACGAAAAGGAAAGTCGAAAGCCATTAATCATCGGCGTTCATTGCGATTTCTCTCAGCAGCAGCCGCCGCCGCCGCCGTAGCCGCGCCGCAGCCTCATCATCATTATCATCGCTGCCGCCGCCGGCGCGCGCGCGCGCGCGGGTTGACTGCACGATATTCAGGACTCGAATCGAGCGAAGGTCGCGCTTCTCTCTCTCTCTCTCTCTCTCGCGCTTCTTCTCCGCTCCTCTCGCTTCGTACGCAAGGTCAAGGTCCGACGGTCAGAGATGAGAAACCCGCGCGCTGCTATACAGTCCCTTGGGCCCCAATATAATAACGGTTTATGGTTTTGTACAATATCGCCAATTGATGCGTTTTGACGCAAGAGACCGCGCGCAGATTACTCATACTATGTATATATGTGGTCAAGTGTAAATGGTGATGAGGCGTCAAGTTCACGAAAATAAAGGCTGAACTCACGGTCGAAGTATGTGTGTGTGTGTGTGTGTGTGTGTGTGTGTGTATTAGTCGCTGACACTGTCGCTGATGACTGTGTAAGGAAAAAAGAGGTGTGATTTCATAAGTTTGGAAATGTGAGAAGAGATAAGAGAAGTATGGGTTTCCTAAGGGGTCTCGTGTATAAATTGCTTTTTGAATTGTCAATTTCGATGACGAAATGGAAAAGATAAGACATTGTATAATTTGGGAAAATAATTTTTCTATTGCAAGTAGGCGATTGGTTCTATTCGAAAATGATAATTGACATTTCTTCCTGTCTCTTCACATTCTTGACATTTTGGTATAGAACATCCGGAAAATGGCTATACACACTGAACAAAACTTGTACTTTCAAGGAGAGATTTCAAACTCCGAAAAACGAATTTTGCTGAGGCTTTACGAGGCGTTTTCTATGGTCCTTAATATAAATTGAGCGTTCGAGATTCGTTCGGTTTCCGAGCGTTTTTGCGAGGTATCTCGAACTCTCGAATCGATCTCAAAACTCGAAAGAAATCGAGAAACAGCGAAGAGAGGGCGCGCGTAGCGCGCCAAATTAACGCTAGTAGGGACTCACAAGTTTCCGCAATATTTGCGTGAAATAATTTTGATTTGTAAAATATAAGAATAACTTATTGAAGTAGCGACACTATATTTGGGCTATATTGGTAATGTTTTGCAATTGTTTATATACATTTTACATTGCCAATATATCAGCAATATATGGAGGCTGTACAATCGCCGCTATATTACCAACATATTGGTAATTGCATGTCCAATATGTTGCCAATATATTTCTAATATATACATCCTATATATATTCAATATATTGCCCATATTTTCAATTTTCAATTCAAGGAGATGATCAGGGATGCGCCGCCGATGCGGGTCCTGTATTTGGCTAAAACTGTAGGAGGTACTTCTTTATGAGAAGACATGTGTCTCGGGGTTTTTCTGGACGGGCGTTTTGTTCCAAGACCCAAGCTATTTTATGTCTTAAATGAAGAATTTTTGATAAAAATGGGGTCTCTTTCTTTAGTTATAGCTTTTTGAATATTTCGGTCATATAAATGGACTAAAAGGTTTATAAAAGAAGGCAGAAAACGATTTAATTTAAGATGTGTTTCGTTAAAAAATGTCGATTTCTCAAAAAGTTATAGGCTATCAAAAATAGAGTAAGAAGATAGCTCAAAATACAACCCGTTAAATGCTTGAAAAAAATGAGAAATTTTTAGTCATCTTCTTACTCTATTTTTGATAGCCTATAACTTTTAGAGAAATCAACATGTTTTAACGAAACACAGATTAAATTAAATCGTTTTCTGCCTTCTTTTATAAACTTTTTAGTCCATTTGTATGGCCGAAATATTCAAAAAGCTATAACTAAAGAAAGAGACCCCATTTTTATCAAAAATTGTTCACTTAGCATAGCTTGGGTCTCGGAACAAAAGACCCATTCACAAAAACCCCCGAGACATGTGTCTCATTATTTGTCATAAAAAAGCGAGTACCTCTTACAGTTTTAGCCACATCATCTCCTTGTCAGTTTAATCTCACAGACCCTTTTTCCAAACACAATGTGAGATGTTATATTACAAATACATGATTTTCCAATTTAAATTGCTGTGATGTAATTGGGTAAATATTTAAAAAAGTAAATAAAAGTAAACGACAGGATATTTAATTATCTTTTTTTGCGTATCAAAATGTTGATTTGATCAAAGTTGCATAATAAAAATATGGATGAAACTGGCTTATTTTATGTTTTGAAAACCTTTTAATATATTTATTCATGTTTTTATCTGTAACTTTGGTAATATATAATTTTAAGCCAAATCAACATTTCGAGAGCAAATTAAATCACAGATATTAAGAACATGGACAAATATTAAAGCGTTTTCAAGCCATAAAATAATACAATTTTTATGTATGATACAATTTTAAAATAATATATAAAATAATACCATTTTTATGTATGATTTTATCTGTAACCTTGATGATCTATATAATTTTGAGGCAAATTTAATATTTTGATACACAGAAAAAAGCAAATTGTAAAATTTACTCAAACCAGGTAACCACTTAACAATCCTTCCTCGACCGTAGCAAATTGATTTCTAATAAAAAATCGTAAAAAAAATGACCATTAAACAAACGAGAGGATTATACACTAATATAGATTTTTACTTCCTGCGATCCATGACGCGTGAGACCATTACTTACACATATTAAACCTATTTTACAACCGACCGCGCGCATCTTCATCAATTCAAGCGAATCGACCGACGCGCACTCGCTCCCAAAAAATAAAATCATTCTCTTGTTTGCGCGAGAGATCAAATCATCAAAAAGGTACAATAATGCTCTCTCAGCGCGCGCGTCCGTGACACTGGCGTAACCCGAAGTGACCCATTTTCACTGGCTGGGGCGACAACCTTAGATGCGCGCCGATCCTTTCGAAAATCTAATATTTCTAATGGACCAATTCGTGTGTATATATATAGTATATATACGAGAGTGCGTATAACAGCGCGCGCTATTCATTTAACCGGATAATTAATGTGCGCTTCATTGGCCGAGCGACTTTGTCGGAAGTATAGTGTATATATGCGTATAACGGGGAGTGGATAGATGATGATTTTATATAGATAGAGAGAGAAGAGGCCGTGAAGTGGATATGTGTGCGGAGAGCCCAACAGCTCTATTAAGCGTGATGCATATGTATAACAGAAGACGCGAGTGTGTGAAGCTTGCGAGGTTGATTGAGTTTGTGAGGGGCAAAGTCAAAGAGCGTCGGTGCGATGCATGTAAATGTATAACAATTGTTACAATAATAATCTATTGCTGATAAAAAATTAGGAAAGGTTAATGCTTAAACCACGATGATCACCATGTGGTCCAGTGGATCCCACGCAACTCTGAAGGTTGAAGATTCATAAGAATCCTTCAAAATCGTAAATTACTTTTTTAAGTAATTTGAATATCGACATAATTATTATGGGATCATCATTTTTTATGTTCAAACTATGTTTAACAAACTTTTTTTTTCAAAATAGTTTATTGTACAATGGCCATGATGTGGCAATGATTTAAAGTGTATAAATTCTCATAAGGTTTGACCACCGAGGTTTAATTATAAACGTTAAGGAATAAAATAAAAAGAGCTGCCAGTAGAGAGTTTCATTAAATTTGATGACTGTGCAGTGGCGCGGACATGGATTACAAGAATTTTTAGAATACACTGAAAAAAAAACGCCTATTTCTGCTCGGGACCCCAAGCTGCGTAAAGCAATTTCTGCTCATCGACCCATGCAGTTTTTACTTGGCAGTGAATTGAATATTTGCTTGGCAAAGGGCAGGTAGAATTAACCTAAGAAACAGTCGAAAACAATGGATGTACATAGCTCACGTCTATGCATCGAAACGTATCCAATGCGTCGTCTACGTGTTCGAAGTCGCCGATAATGGAGTCAAGGAAGTGCGTTCCGTAGGTTTTTGCGTCTAGGTATCGGAACGTACCCAATGCGAGGTCTAGGTATTCCCGGTGACCGATGATAAAGTCTAGGTGGCGCGCTCCGAAGGTTTTTGTGTCCAGGTGGTGGAACATGTTCAAGGCATGGTCTAGATGTTCGAGGTCGCCGATGATGGAGTCTAGGTGGGGCGCTCCGCAGTTTTTCACGTCTACGTGTCGGAACGCATACAATGCGTGCTTCAGGTGTTCGTGGTCGCCAATGATGGAGTCTAGCAAGCGCGCTCCGTAGGTTTTTGAGTCTAGGTATCGGGACATGTACATTCTGACACTTAGATGCAAAAACCTACGGAGCGCACTTCCTAGACTCCATCATCGGCAACCTCGAACACCTAGACAACGCATTGAGTACATTTCGACACCTAAACGCAAAAACCTACGGAGCGCACTTCTTCGATTTCATCATCGGCGACCTCAAACACCTAGACAACGCACTAAGTACGTTTCGACACCTAGACGAAAAAACCTACGGAGCGCACTTCCTCGACTTCATCATCGGCAACCTCAAACACGTAGATCATGCATTCGATACACCTAAACGCAAAAACCTACGGAGCGCACTATATAGATTCCATCATCGGCCACCCCGAACACGTAGATCATGCATTCGATACGTTCCGACACGTAGACGCGAAAAAATGCAGTACTCTCAGGTAAAATATGCTTTAGTACCGCCCGGTCGGTAACGCTTTGAGAGTTAAGTATAGATTACACTGGAGACACAGGCTTAAATTGCTTTTATGCCAAAAATTGCTTTGGAGGTGCAAAGCAAAATTCACGGTGGGTCTACGGCTATTTTAACCTTCTGACAGCCGGCATGACGCCATATGGCGTCATTCCATGATCGGCCCACATATACTATTACTTAAGAAACATTTATATGGAAAATTTCGAGAAAGTTGTATACTATAATTTGTCTATACGCACAGCAGATTTCGTTACAAGGAATCTCTTTGTGCCTAAGCAAAATAGCTCGATCAAAGCTTAGTGTATATATGTATATACACTTCGAAAAAATGCTCGAGCAAGTGTATGTTATAGGTGCAACAAATCCACCACTAACGTAATTCGAACCAATAATTACGTCACGCTTCAACCATCACTCAGCTTGCCAACCAAGTATGCAGAGCCCACTATACACATAATAACGCATCCTTCTGTGCAACGAACACATCACAAATCATCTTGAAAATCCCCCGCAGATACAACCCCATCGTCCAAACCTTCTCCTCCTATTCCCATCTCTCTTCTCTCACCACATAACCGCGAGAACTAAAAAAACTCCCCATAAACAACCGGCGCGATGCCGGAAGCGCGCATTTTAACTACCTAGTATATACCATTGTTCCTCCTCGCGCGTAGGTATATATCGCGTATGCGCGCCGCGTCGCTTTCTCGTAATCGCGCGGCGCACGGCGACGTAGAGATTCAGCTGCATGCGCGCGTGCGGATGGTATGCGGCGGCGACGGCAAAAAGGATTCAATGCCGCGGCGCGCCGGCGGTATGGGTATGATGCATTGTGTGCGCATGCATGCATGGGATTGGGTGCGGGTTTTGTATTATAGGCAAATTAGGGGGACGAGTGCAGAGTGCGAGTTGGATAAGTTTGGCGCTGAAATTTTTTAGTTTGTTCGGATGAAAGGGTACGCCGAGAAAAATTTTTTGTACTAAATTTGAATGATACTGTGGCATTTCGTTTCAGCAGTCATGAAAATTAGTATCTCAAAAGTAAAGTAAAATTTGCTACGAAAATCATAAAGATTATTATTTAAAAAGTGGAATTTGAGATAAAGAGTGCGTCCAGGCGCTACTGTGGAAAATAGTAAATTTTTTTTATGAATGTAAAGTTTACAAACAAATTTTTTTCCGTGTAAGACAAAAAAAAACAATACCTAATTGTTGGTGGCGGGGGGGTCCAAAGTTTCAACGATTCACTATAAAATCGAGCCAACTAACGATTTTTATAAATTCGACATAAGTCGTTGTCGAATGTACATAAGTCCGAAATTTTAAATGACGAAAAACGTATTTTCGAATATAACAATTTACCTACTGTCCAAAATATCGAATTTCAAACTACAGAATTTTAATAAGGAGGATATTTCCAAATAAATCATTAGAAATTAGCTACATCTACATTAAAATTCTGTAGCTTGAAATTCGATATTTTGAACAGTAGGTAAATTGTTACATTCGAAAACATGTTTTACGTCATTTAAAATTTTGGATTTATGTACATTCGAGAACGACTTATGTAGAATTTATAAAAATCGTTAGTTGGCTCGATTTTATAGTGAATCGTCGAAACTTTGAACCCCCCCCCCCCCTCTAATTGTTTAGCGATAGTAAACTGTTTCTGAAAAAGTATGGGAAATGACCTAATAGCTATAAATAGTATCGTTAAAAAAGTTCTAACCTTCTTTATAGTGACAAACATTTTTAAAAAATTTATAACAGCTTTAGTATCTCATGATAAATGAATAAATCTGTGGGAAAGTAGATCCTTCTTTTTATTTTAATCAATATAATTAATTGTCCAATTAATAGGAAGAAATCATAAACTTTGCCTTTCAATTATGAATGGAGCTTTGTGCAAAAGACGTTAATTTTACTCTTCTATGTAATTGGTTAGTATCAATAAAGAATTAAACGGGCGATTTATTCAACTGAAGTCAATTTTCTGATATACCAATGAAACAAATTCTATGTATCGTATCCGATGATTTAACGCGCGAATTTACAATATTACTCAAGTGTTATGAAATATAGTTCATCGTATATCAATGTGGGCGTCATGGTGATACGTATCTAAACTAATTGCGACTGATAAAGTTTCTATCGATATTATCGAATGTATTTAATGATGTCGTAATGTATACGACTACTATTCACGATGAATAATAGATTAAACAATAACGTAACGATTATCGATCAATACTTCTAACGACGTGATTCGCATCTCGAGCTTTAAAGCTTCGCTGCACCCTGCATCACAATTCAAAGTTTCAAAAAAAAAAAAAAAAGATAAAATTGAAGTATATATAATACATCTTTATCCTATATTGATCTAACTCTCTTTCTACCCTTTACAAAATGTTCAAGGACCGCCTCAGAAACTTTAACGGAATACCAAAATATTAACTCTTACTTTCTGTTAATCGACGGAAGAATGTACAATATCAAACGTTCTATCAACGTTCTCTTCTCCCCCAACCGCATCGCAGCCGCGGGCGCGCGCCACACCTGTAAACACCAATCACGCTGCCCTAAAAGGACCAGAGGGAACTATATCCCAAGGAAATCTGAAAATACACCACAGCAATTTAACCTTCTCTCTCTTTCACTCTCTCATCGCGTGCACGGAGGCAAAAACGACCGACTATAGTCGCATCAGATTCATGACTGCGCGATATCGCATTCCACGCTCAGCGCGCGCAGACAAAGACAGAGCCCCACGTTCGCGCGACAGATCCACTATCTCTACACATAAACTTTGCGCGCGTACATACGCGGACCTTGAGAAAGAGAGAGGAGAGAGAGAGAGAGAGAGAGAGAGAAAGCTTAATTTGCTCTCATAGAGTATAGTATATCTGGCGTCCTTGCGCCACGAGGAAAACTCCGGTGGTGGTGTATTTTCGCGACGGATGTATTATAATGAGGAGGAGGTGTATACAAGATGCGCCGCGCGCGCGCGTGGGGCAACTGGTTTTGGGACGCGCGCAAAATTGACTGTAAAAGGAAGGATGAAAAGGGGGAGAGAAGAGTGTGAGAACGTATATATATTGGGTTACCGAGAAGCCGGCCGCGGGGAGGATTTCGCTGAACGGCGGGAATTTCGCGCATTGATTCGCCTCGATTGGAGCAATTAGAGAAAAGTGTTGCGCTGCGCGCGCGTGTGTGTGTGAATTAATTATATATGGATCGTATGCGCGATATGTACACGCAATGAATGATAATCGCGTGGGTCGCGCGTGCGCGCGTACACGTCGACGACTTTTTAATTAGTCGGAGAGCTGATTTTGGCGGCCTTCGGAAGTGTGCATGTATATATGTATACATAAACTTTTCGAGTTAATTGGTTCCGTTAGTGTGCGTCAATGGAGCACGCGTGTGCGCGAGAAGAGAGAGAGATAGGGAACAAGAGAAACGATATGTATTCTTCCTGCATGCGCGGAGTGACGAGGTTCGGGTTCGGTCTCTCTGCAGGGAGCTGCGATGGCTTATCTCATTGACAATTCGGGACCGAAGTACTTCGCTTCGAAATTATAAGCGAAAAGAAAAGAAGGAATGATACGCGTACGGTTAATTTTTCCGGTTTGTATCGACAGCTGTTGCCGAGCTACATTTTTTTTTTATATATATTAGTAATGCGCTTGTAATTTGCAATCAATATTTTCGGTAACACATTGCGAGTATATTTTTCGCAAACTTATATCGTTCGATTCGTCGTCATAGTTTTTTGTTATCGCTTTTACTCTATCTTTAATTTTTTTCAAATTCATAAGAAACCGTTACAATGTATTATTTAAAAAAAATCTACGTTATAAAACAAACCGCAATTATCGCTCGCCGCCAGACAGACGCCGCGCGAGTTTCACCTACGAAATATGCGCTGACGATATTATAACATGATGATACCTGTCGCATAATGTAGCCGACCGACCCTGAAAAGAATATTCTCCGAGAAAAAGTGCCGGCATCGCTATCAACCGAACGTGCGCTTCTGCACAATAATATCCCCAATCTGAATTTTTTACGCGCTAAGTAGTATATAATACACGAGTACACGGAGAGAAATTTTAGAGTAAAAATTACCAAGGTGCCTTGGTAGCGCATGGATAGACTGTCAAATGCCGTGATATTCCCAAGTTTCTAATACAATTTATAAGTTTCCCAGGAAAAACTACCATAACCACTTAAAAAAAATACCAAATTATCGGAATAAAAATTACCAGACACACTGGTAAAAATTGAGATCTAGTCATTTTTACAAGGTAACCTAAGAATTTTTACTAAGAAAACTGATAAATTTTACCAAATAACCTGGTATTTGTGTATTCGCGCATGCGCACTGCGCATTATTGTGTTTCAGAAGATTGATACTAGAGGCGTGCGCGACGTTAAAATGAAAACAATACACATATTTTCAGTAAGTAATAACGGCGATTCAAATGACTGTTGGTAACAGCTTCCGTGGCGCAGTCGGTAGAACGTCGGACTCTCAACCCAAAGATCGTCGGATCGAATCCCGCTTCCGTAAAACTTTTTTTTCAGTTTAATGTTTTTTCATCCTTGTTTCTGTTTCTATTTCTATATTAAAATACTATATATCCATCAATATGGATAAAAAAAGTCAATTTTTTTAATTTAAATTAACTAAAAAAAAATTTTACCAAGGCACTTTGGTAAAAAGTTTGAAATTGTCAGTCTGTCCATCCATTCCCATAGAAACTGTAATTTTGTCTCGAATATTTGTAATTTTCACTACAAAATTTCTCTCCGTGTATGCGCACGCAACTAAAATATATGTGTTTGTACGTCTATACATATAATACATTCTCACTATGCAGTGGCGCAGTCGCGGGAATTCCCAAGCCATGACTTTCTCGGGAGGATGTGGGCTATATGGGGAGAGAGAGACAAGAGCGTGAGAGTGAGAGAGAGAGAGAGAGAGAAAATCGTGAAAAGCATGCGGCAGCGCGTGAGTCACCGAGAGTTAACAGTGTGCGCGTATAATATATACCTAGCGTAGAAAAATATATTACAGGGTGTATACACGCGAGCTTGTGTATGTATTATGAATGGCTCCTGTCGTCGTCTTCGTAGTCGAGGAATTGAATGACTTGTCTGCGGTTTTTTGAAAAAGTCGCGTGGCATACAAAGTCATTGGTATACAATGGGTTGTGTGAGCATGCAATGTGGAAAATAACGATGGCGCATATTGGATGTTTGCCTCGCACGATTAACGCAAAAAGAGAATTTAAGCTCAAGGGTCCAATGGTGTCAATTCCTTATTTATGTGACACGGTTATTCGCGGCGTTCGGTTCCTTCTGTAACGTATTATACATAAACGATAACAAAGAGAGAGTTAAAAATATGTACGTGCATATAAGTACGCAGATGCGCGGCTCGGCTGCCGAAGTAAACATTTTCATTCGCTTCAATTACAGCGATTACCGATGTGTACACATATATACACGGTTTACCTCCATTTCGATGCGCTGAGATAAGCCGATAACGAAGCTTATCGGAGCTGAGTACGATGTTCAACGGGAAAGTGCATTCACTTTTCGTAATCGCGATGTAATTATAATTGCTAATTAACGGCTTCACCGAAGAATTTCTTTAGAACAAACTGAATCAGAACGTCAATAGCGAAATTTCGCCGAACCGAACATGATCCCCCACGAATGGGTGCGCCTGTCAATCTATATTTAAAAATCCGCGTTATATACCCGCTTCACTATTCTGTACTAGCGGACTAACCCGCCGAGCATTTTCGGCAAGTTGTTCATTGCCAAAAAAACATTCCCTCTCCCATGGCTCCCTACGCAAATCGGTTCCGGGAAGTTCGTATATATTCGCGCGGCGAATCCGGATTACGCGCGTACAATTTGTTTTTCGGGGGTTTTTCGGATTATTACCGGACGTCTCTATCATCCTATAATTTTCACGCTCTCGTGAATCGGTGATCACGCAAACAGTGGTATATACGTTACTCATCACGATCAACAAACGGATTTCTGAGAACGGGGAGTAGCCGTCAATCGCGGCTTTGTTTTTCAAACCGCCAATTTATTTATTCGAAAGTGCGCGCACGCGCGAGAGCGGCCGAATAATAAAGGTGAGAACGATCGAAGTAGTAAGTATGTATATGTAACTCTTCGATGGCGAAAAAGAAAGCAAACGCGCATATCACAATGCGCGAGCGCGATTATGCGTGGAAATAATCGCACACGTGCATGCGCGCACGCACGACTAAAATCGCACCGAAATCGAGAGTTACGAGAGCGAATCCACTTTCACCCTTTATATGCGAGCGGCGAGCATGAGACGGAGAGATAATGTAATGTAAAAGCGCTCGTGTCTCTGTTTTTGAAACGGTAAATAAACTGCGTTTATTTATAGAATTTTTTGGGTGTAATCGTTTAGCAGTTTTTGAAACACTAGGTATATATTACCTTCGCAAAAATTGTTATATCCGGAATTTATTTAAACTTTTGGCGTACCTTCCGGGCGCCGTTTTTCTTCTTTCTTATGTCACAAAATATACGCGACAAACCGTGTACAATTAAAAACGTCTCTGTCTCACATTTTTTTAAAGGTTGAAATTACGAAAGAAAATGGCAAAAACGTCCTTTTCTTTAAACCTCAGCCATTTAACCCAGAAATGTTCTACTCAAAAGTTCAAAAAAGAAATTGAAACTAGCAAGAAAGAGCTTTTATTTCCTTTTTTGAAAATTAATAAATGGCGATTCCTTTAAAAGTTATAAGGGTTTGAAGTTGAACGTCGAAAAGGCATAAAAATGCTCTCAAAGTCGTTACTGCCGATTCCTGCGATTTCTGCATTTTCTAGTTTAAATTTTGTTGAACCTTTTGAGTAAAACGTTTATGGGCTAAATGGCTAAAGAAAATGGCTTTGCTGTCATTTTCTTCCATAATTTCAACCTTTAAAAAAAATGTGGGATAAAGACGTTTCTAATTGTACACGATTTTTGCCGTATATTTTGTGACATAAGAAAGAAGAAAAACCGCGTCCGGAAGGTGTGCCTTAAAAAAAATTTACCGGTTTTGGGGACGCCAACAGTTGAAATAAATTCTGGATTTCCTCATACATACAACGTGTATTTTTTAGAATTAGCACGAGGAAGTGGGAAAATTTGCTCGGTCAATATATGAGCAATATTCTATACGGAAAATTGACACTTCGAGGGTTTAAAAATATAGAACAAATTTTGAAGGCACACGTCTGCAGTAAATTTTTTCTCGTTCTATATGCCACACGATAGAAGAGAAAAATATCCAACCAACAAAAACAGTATTGTGGCAGTGTTTCAACCGCAGATCAATTTTTCTTATTGAAATTTAACGTGGGGAAGATGGACGAAAAATGGACGATTACTGGTGATTAACCAATATTAAGCTCCCAAAGGTGCGTACAGATTTTTTATTTTAAAAAAAAATCTCGAAAATGACAAAAAATGATCAAAATTGTAAGAATTGCATGAACTTGCGAAAAATTGCTCAGTTGTTGTCATTAATTGTGATTTTCAAATCCATGTAACTTTGCACAAGATCTTTCAATTTTAACAATTCTTAGCTTGAATTAAAGCTGCGTTCGCTTACCTCAATTTTCTTATAAAAAATTAGCTCGCGTTTTTGGGAGCTTAATATTGGTTAATCATCACTCTCTAACTGTAAAATAGTGACCATTTTTCCCACGTTAAATTTCCATAAGAAAAATTGATCTACATTTAAAACTGTGTCACAAGACACAAGTTTTTGTTGGTTGGACATTTTTCTCGTCTATCACGTGACCTATAGACCAAGGAAAAATGTATTGCAGAGGTGTACCACCATTTTTTTTTTTTTTTTTCAATTTCTTTGAAGCTCTTAGAGTTGTAGCCTCTAAGTAATTTCCTGCAAAATAGCTCGTATATATATGTACGAAATCCACTACTCAAATAATATCTTTTTCCAATTAAAGAACGCGTGTACAATCGTTACCAATGTATATAATACGTGTGGAACAACAACAAGAGTCAACGCAAAAATAACCGATAGCTTATAGAAAATTCCGAATGCACCGTTGCCCAACGCACTGATGGAAATAACACTTTAATCAATCGGGAGGCTATGCAGGGTCGTTTACCGTGCACGTGGCAGCGTATATTACGCGCGACGAGCGCCGGCTAATTAAATAAGAAAACACACAGAGAGCGGACGCCGCTGGAAGTCAAATTTGCTCTAGGTACTATGACATCAGCGCGGTTCGGACGAACGGACGCGGCGCTGATTGTTCTCTCTCTCTCGCGGTTATAACACGAGGCACGCGCGCGTCTGGCGCATCGGGATATATTCTCATATACGCGATGTGGTTGTTGTAATTGTTTCGAGCGCGTAAGTATTGGGTTTACGAAGAATCTTTAGTTTTGAGAATCGTTCAAATAAATATTGGTCGCGATATAGTATATTTGATTAATAGAACAAATACAGGTATATAGGAAATTTGCGCGTACTGGTATTACATTGCAAATATGCTAAACTTGTTAACACTTCGTTCTGAATAACATATTTCGACGTTAATTTGTATAAAATTATTGTAAAATAAATAACGCAAAAGTGTTTATTTAAAATATTACCTGCTACATTTCCTCCAGTCCTCCAAGACAACAATATTAAGAGCGCGTGAAACTGCTAAATAACAAAATAGAAGAAACCTCGTTAGCAAATATTTAACCTCGAGCACGAATCCACACCCTCCCAATTACCGCCCTCGCCTACGTGAAAAACCTCACGTTTCCGCGTACACACACACATACCCATGTCGCACATAAATCATCCTCGTCCTTCTACACCCATTGTTACCCATACGACTGCATTCATCGTGCGAGCGCGGAGGTCAGACTCCTCTACTCGCGCCGTTGCAGAGTTCGCGAGAGATCATCTCGCGTTCGCAGAATCTCTCTCTCAATAAAGCCAATAATTCGCACCTCGCGCTATACTACACACCACACACACACACATGCGCGCGCGGCGAGTGAGCGTGCGTTCGGCCCTGGCCTCCTTCCGTCAACTTTCAAAGTTATGCGAGAGAGAGAGAGAGAGCGAGCGGCCGTTATGTTATATTAAAGACAAATTGTGATTAGGGTGTGAGTGAGAGAAAGAGCCCGACGGCCTTCGGCGAGCGCGGTGGTGTCGTCCTTTTTCGCTGCCGTTGATCTCGCGCGGCAAGACGACGACACGCCGACGACGTTGTCGTCAATGGTAATTAGTGCGCGAGGGGCGAATGGACGCGACGAGCGCGCAAGAACCTTCCATTGAGTGATGAAGCGCGTGCCGAGGGCATTATTGGTTATTGATGGGAGGGATTGCTGGAGATGGGATTGAGATGTTTGAAATTTATCAAGATGATGAGAGAGAGAGAGAGAGAGAGAGAGAGAGAGAGAGAGAGAGAGAGAGAGAGAGAGAGGAGCGATGGGAAATGAATTGCAACTGGGTGCATGCAGTTGGTTGTGAGAGTAGGGGTTTGGAGAGATTGCACACAAGCGGAATTTTTCGGAGGTTTTCTGGTTGAGATTGTTTCTAAAGCTGCCCTCTATAATGTAAATTGTTTCATGACATATCCTAACAATAAAGTAAAATAAATGTTTCTTTTTTTTTACTGAGCATAATGAAGCTATTAGTATAGATGAGCTCAGAGCAAAAACGGGTTAAGTTGTGAGTATAAGCATAGAACTCAACCCATTTTTGCTCTGAGACCCAAAGTTATGAAAGTAGGAAAATATAAAAGCTTTTAAATATATTATTATTATTATTATTAAAGGATTTAATGAACCTTTTTTCCTGACATATCAGTTTTCAGATTGGAATGTGTAAATGAATCTTCGTAAAAAATTTTCACAATTTTAAGTCTACAGTCCGCATGAGCCACCTTAAGGAGGTTCATGCGATTTGAAAATGGGTTCACTATTTAATTTTGATGTCATAAATTATTAAAATATAATAATGTAAGTTCACTCAGATATGAAAGGCAAATACTTTCTGAACCGAAAAAACTATTGTGATAAAAAAATTGTTAATCGAACACGTATCAATGAGTATTGTTCAATGAGTAAAAAAGTTACTTTCGCTATTTGCCAAATTTTTATTTTTCATTAGATTTTAATGTTTAACGTCTCATTTTACTCCTTAAACATTTGTCTACAACCCATCCAGGCTTATCTTATGGAATAATTAATATATACAAAGCCATATGTAATTGTTTACAGTACAATACAGTATAAACTTGAAGTTTACTGTGCCTAAACTGTAAACAATTACATGTTGCTTCATATATATTAATTATTTCACAATATAAGCCTAGATGGATCATAGACAAATATTTAAGGAGTAAAATGAGACGTTAAACATTAAAATCGAATGAAAAATAAAAAGTTGGCAAATAACGAAAGTAACTTTTTTACTTATTGAACAATATCTACGTGTTCGATTAAAAATTTTTTATCACAATAGTATTGACCCGGTTTAGGGTTCAAGCGATGTCCCGGTTCTGCTCCGAGTTCAACATATTGGGTCCTAGTGGCTTAACAGTCTTACACACATTTTTTCAAACTTACTTTTTTAATATAAATAAGCATGAAAATAAGTTTTTCTTTGCATACATTAATTAGATGGATTACAAATCAATATCTATATGTAAAAGTTTAAAAAAATTTTACTTATTGGTTTTGCAAACGTTATTTCTTTATGATTCTGCTCAAAATCTGTCTAGGTAATGTGTACCTAATCAGGATGGGAATAAAAGCGTTACGCTCAATTTTAGATCTATCACGTCGGTTTTATTTTATAAATAAATTTTAAAATTGAAAAAAAATTAAAAATTTTTTTTTCTTTAAATAAATTGGAAATACTATTAAAATTTAAAAGTCCGTGTAATATATTTAAAACAATAGTTTCTAACTCAAACGAATTTCCGTGTAATTTATAATTATTTTTTTTGTCATTATTTTATCCAGATTTATTTTAAAGTTATATTGAGTACCTCTATTAAGGTAGTTGCCACACTTAAGGACGTTCTCTTGGTTGAAATGACGTGTTCTTGTTTATGCACATACTGATTGTGCACATATTAATTGTGCACACTTTAACATTGGTATATATCTATATATATAGATCTGTACCAATGCTATCTGTGCACGATAAATATGTGCACAATCCTTATGTGCACAAACAAGAACATGCCGTTGAAATAGCAGTTTTCGAATTTTTAACTTTTAAATAATGTTTAATTAATTTAATAATCCAAAAATAAGTACATATATAACAAATATACATTAGAGGGAACATAAAACAATTTTTTTCAAACGAATTCAGGCAATAGTTACTATGATATTGTTAAAATTAAAGACAAAAACTTCAATAAGTTACCTAATTTTTTTTGTTTCTTAACCAATCTTAAGGACGCTTGCTCATTGCAATCGTATAGCCAAAAGTACGCAGAGTCGAACGCCTCTCAAAATTTCACGCGAGACTGTACACGTACACATGGCGCCGCTTCATCGGTGTGTACATTCACATCGAAGCGCTCCGTCTGTGTAGACACATGCGTAGCGCGCGGGCACGCCATTGGTTTGTTTCACGCAACAAGGACACGCGCGGCCGAAGTTACCTACTTTAAACAACTGTATCTCGAAAACGGTGCTGCTAGGCTTTCTGGATTTTGAAGAGCTTATTTAAAATATCATCATTAGTAAAATATCTCTTTTTCGTTCAATTCTATAGAAAACTTTTGGCGTTATTAATGAAAACGTTCATTTTTTCACGACTTTTTCATAAGACACTGTATTAAATTGTCTAACTTTGATAGCTTATATCTCATGAACGGTGTTGCTAGGCTTTCTGAAGTTTGCAGATGTTGCACATAATAACAATAAGAATCTACCCTGCAAGTTTCATAAGATTCTATAGAAACTCATTTTGTGAGCAAGCGTCCTTAACGAAATAAAGCTTATTTTGTTCGTTAAGAAATTTCAGAGGGAGTATCGATGGGAAAATTTATGATACAAGTTACCAATACGACGTAATATCAATTTGTTTATTAAAACTTGACTTACTTTTCTTAAACAAATTGATATTACGCCGTACTGGTAACTCGTATCATAAATTTTCCCATCGATACTCCCCCTGAAATTTCTTAACGAACAAAATTAGCTTTATTTCGTTAAGATTGGATAAGAAAGAAAAAAAATTAGGTAACTTATTGAAGTTTTTGTCTTTAATTTTAACAATATCATAGTAACTATTGCCTGAATTCGTTTGAAAAAAATTGTTTTATGTTCCCTCTAATGTATATTTGTTATATGTACTTACTACTGGATTATTAAATTAATTAAACATTATTTGAAAGTTAAAAATTCGAAAACTGATGTTTCAACTAAGAGAACGCCCTTAAATCAAAAGTATTGGAAATTGTATGAAATTTTGTACAAAATTAATATAGGCATCAACAAATATATACGTATACAAAACCCTGGATCGATTGACCATTTTGTTGTTGTGACATTGTCAGTCAAAATTCGCAACTTTTACTATAATACTTGTATTGGAGTAATGACAACGGCACGTGAAAAATATTTTTCTTCGGCTATTATAATAGCATGAGTATTGGTAAATACTTAAAATTTAAGACGAAACAAGTATACAAACTATAATAATTTTACTCGATCGTCGCCTTTTGGCGCTATGTCGTTATATTATACGTTAGGTGAGATGCGCGAAGATAAGTAATGATGATGCGAAGTTGTAGCGTTTCTTTCTCAACTCTGACTAACCCGAGTATATGAGAATGAGAGTATAATTTTTGGTAGAAATACTTATTTTTTCTTTTTATAATATAATATAACAATTAAAATTCAGTTTTTTTTTAACAATATAGATTTTTAATACAGAAAACGACTTGTACTTTTGTACAAGTTTTTGTACTAATATACAGTTGGGTGACAACTACATTAATATATCATTATGTTGGTGACGTTAATTATTTGAATGATTCTGAATTTAATAGCAGATAAATTTCTTATTAAATTAATACAAAAAATCTGTCATACAGAAATCAGAAATGAGTTAATTAATTATCTTAAACTATAAAAAATTTCAGAATGCAAATGCAAGTTCATTGACTTGCTAATCGCTTACGGATTAGAAGATTGTATTAGAAGACTTGGTATGCGAAATTTTGTGAACTTTACACCCCGAATGATAAGATAAGCAAAATCTAGAATTATATCCAGAAAAATTAAATGATTATCTTAACGTATACGCGAAAATCGCCACCGCTTTCGAATGCACACCAAAACAAGTGTTTCAGTTCTTCTCATCTACGGCAATTAAACAATAATTATTTTGGCAATGACAAACGTCAAGGCCTCCCTACGATATTTGTTAACTATACTCTGTGAACTTGATGTGACATCAACTACTGAACAATCACTATAATCATTTGAGCGATCTTTTTAAAAAGAGTTTTTATTATTATTAATAAATATGAAATCACTTTAAATAATTTAATAATTATTTAATAGGCAATCGCGTTTGCAATTGATCAATTATAACCTTTCTTACCCTCTAATGCAATTTTAATATGGGTCTGAAGTTTGCAACGTTGGAGTGCAACGAAGTAAAATAAAAAATTTATTTTGCTTAATGGTTTTACTAATTAATATTAATGTCGTATGTAGATTCAGTGTTTTATAGAATAAAATAACTTTATAACAAAGGTTTAGATGAAATTTCCATTATTTAATAACTTTAGTTAAATGCAAGAAATTATTTCGTTGCATTCCGACGATGCAAACTTCAGACCCATATTTTAATATGATATATTAATGAAACCATTTTTTTACTTGACAGCATTACCGTTGGTATAATTAATAACCCTCATTTAAATATCTACTCTTACATTTTCAAACTTATTTAATGAATAAAATAACGGATGACGCTACGAACTTACTTGGAACTTATTCGCGACTCATTGAAAATAAACACACATTGAATTGAATTACATTGAATTGTAAAAAAACAAAGCTGAGAATCTTCGTCATAATCGTACTTTTTATATGCTTTGCCGTATATACTTGCAAACCGGCAATTATTGCGCTCCACTTTACAGAAAGCAAAAAACAATACATATATTAACAATAATAATTGAAATTGACGAGCGGCTCATCACTAAGGCAAAAAAACACATATTTTTATCAATACTGTTCTACATTGGAAATTGCATAACTTATGTAAATATTCATTACATAATCGAGTGAACCAAACTTAAAAAACCTTCGATAGCATTAAATTTGAAGTCTAGCTAGTTTGCGTTCCCGCGCTTTCACATTCTCTCATGGGTAAACCCGTTTTGAAGTTTAAATAGCATTAAACTCATAGAACAAAACTAATTTATATTATATTAAAAATGAACTTGAAATTGTAATGAATTTTATTATCAATGCATATTTTAAGATTTATGAAATTAATTAATTTAAAGTATGACGTTCTTTATAATCATTACAAATATGGTCGCAACAACCAGGAGCAACACTGAATAAGCAAGTAAATAATCCCCGGTCATAAACTTGTTAAAGTAAATAAAATAGTCTAAATTTAAATAAAACTGTATTGTACTAACGCGGTAAAACGTCATAGAAAGTCAAGAATTTCATATATACTTTGGATGTTATTTCAGTTTTATTGTTCAGCTGTATTTTTGTTAGACAGTACTTATACTTACGCGCCTTCTTAAAATAATCGCCAAAACTCTTGTCAAAAAACGTGCAATCGCTTGCAAGCTCCAGTTTGAATATATTTACATTTCGCGCCCTAACCTCAAATGGTGAAACAACAATATCACAGTGTTCTATACCTAACAAAATCAATTCTTTTCGGCAGTTTCTGAGATAAAATATAATTTCCTTTGTTGCTAACAATGAGACGCATAAAAAGATAATTTCAAACAATGCAGCAGACTCAAAACTCAACTCCACCGCTATATAAATTATTAAAAGATCACGTAACCCCCGAACTATAACCAACCCTCTCGACCTCGTCAGCCTCTCGACCCGATCGATGAGAGACCCGGTCAATCAAACCTTGCACTTGATAACCCAAAAAAAGATGTCTCTCTTTTTGCACTTATACCCCTAAACCCGAAAATTCGGAGCAATCCGTTTGCTCGCACTTATGACACATATCAGCCGTCTGCCTGACATAACCTTAACCCGTCCGAAAGCAGACCGCATCGGACCCCTCGTTGGCTCGTTCCATCCATCAGCATCGCATACACACGCCCGTATACAACACACTTACTTACCCAGAGCTATGACGACTCCTCTGTCTCCGTCTCTCTCAGCTCGAGAGAAAGTGCACATACACCGATGGCGCGAGGACTCAGACGACTCCGGGCCACGACGACGACGACGACATCCTCGTCTGCCGAATTATATTGTGTGTGCTTTCCCGAAAGACCTCTATGTATCTCTTTCTCTCTCTCACACACACTCGCGCGGACGCTTGCTTTCGAAAAAAGTCACATAACGCCTCCGACAGTCTTGTCTTGTATACACGTAGCGCGTATATAGCAGCTGAGCAGCAGCACTTGTTCCGTTGCTCGACACTCGCACGCGCGCGTGCGGGCTGTCCCCCACTCTACACCGAGGAAAGCACTTTCACATTGAGTGAGAGGGGGAGGGAGAGAGACGCTATAGGTGATGTGGTATACACATGCGCGAGGTAAAGGAGATTAGGGCTCGAAATCGAAGGGTTGAATAATGTCGTTCTGGTATTATAGATTGAGCCGGAATTGACGACTCATAATGATAAGGTAGACCCGCAGATTTTTGTGTATTTTAGAGCGAAATTTTGGTAATTTAGTTTATTTATACAGTTTTGATGTTTAAAATTGGAGCAAATATTCCGTAAAATCGATTTACGAATGATAGCACGAGTGATATAAGTAATATGGATTTTTACTTTCTCGCGCACTTATTTTCTCGAAACAATTAAAAAATTAAACTGAAAATTATTCTACTATAATTGTCTATTTAAATTATATAGACTATATGCAGAAAAATTAATACTTCTGTTACAAAATTTTATGAACAATGCAAAACCCTTTTAAAATATAATAAATAATTTGCTTTATTTAACGTGACTTCATTGATTTCATAGACACTTACACAGTATTTAACACCATATTTACAATTGCAATAAGATCAATACCATTTTAAATAATTCATTTTAAAAAAGCCTAAAAAAAAAGTAAATAGAAATTTTACATGAACAGAAATGAAAAAAATCACACAGTATGATCAAATAAAGCTCTCTCACTCATAATTACAATTTAGTACAACAAAACTGTACATTATAAAGCACTTAACAAGTGTAGCGACAACAAATTAACTAACTCCACCATAAATTAATTAGTTCTCTGTCCCTCTGCGCTAGAGTGCCTTGCATGATTCATCATTGATTCAACTCGATTTGCAGTCTCTCTAACGACATCAGAAATATCATCCGGCAATGTAGGTATATGAGCAGAAAGCCTCTTGTACATTGATTCTTTATTGCCCTCTGTCTTTTTACGGCGTTGCTCTTCATATTTGATTTGTTGTTTGTAAAAAATAGCATTCTTCAATAGCTCCAATGTACTATTGAAACTCTTGGTGGCTCCATCCATGTCTTTGATTGCACTAACTGCATATTCAACATCATAGCAATGACCCTGAAGCTGTTGTCTCAGGGCCAGTACCTCGACCCTTTTCTCAACCATTGGAGGCAAGGCTTTTCGAACGTGCTCTTGTAGCCTATAAAATGCCAAGGATGGTTCATTGGCGACAATATGCATGTTTTCAGAAATTCTTTCCGTGGCTGAAAACAGAATAATTTTACAATCAATTGATATATAAACATGTACAAACATGTAAAATTTGAAAATGCAAATCAAAATATATTGAATATTTTTGAATATGCACATAACCTTAATATAAATTATATATATATACACACACACACACACACACACTTTTTTAAACTGGTAAAGACAAACAATACCTTTTTTCACCCTTGTCTCCAACTCCTGATCAGGTTGATACACTTTTGCCGACATTTTCGCACAATTACCTTAGAACTTCGTAATTATTTGATTACAGGACAACATCAACAATCAATAAATAAGAGTCTTCATCATCTTCGCATAATCACACCCCTATACTGCAAAGTAATCGTCAACACTTTCATTGTCGTTTCTTCTCAATATACACACTATACCCAATGTGCCACAAAATCCAAATATACTCAATGAATTCTGCTCCGAAACTCCGAAAAAAAAATACACTGGAGCCGAAAGATAAAAGGAGTGTCAAAATCAGCTGATCGACAGTTCGGCGCCGAAATGTTGTCGGCCGTGCGGCACGGAAGTCGCGTTAGATTGCCCCCTCTCAAAAATCCACGATGATGATGACGTGCAGCCTGCGCGCGCTCGCCTCTCGAAATCGGAGTACGTGGCAGAATACGAGAGCGGCGCTGGCTTCAGTCCCGTAAGCGTACCGATGCGCCACATGTGCCGTCGTCGCTGCTAGTCAACCCGGCCATTTGCTCCGTGTTTATTCGCAGGTTAGCCAGCGCTCCAAGGCAGGTAGGTGAAAATCCTTCTATTTCACCGTTATCTTTGATTTGTACAATGAAAATTGCCTATTCATTGTGCAATGTAAGTGCGTGAGTTTTCATTTTTTCACAAAGTTTACAGTCCAAAAGGATATTGGCGAGTTCGTTGACGGTACAAAGTGTTATCTGGTTAAGTGTAAGGTGGAACAACCTGTGAGCGACGCTCCGTCGAGCCGAAACATACGCAAACGATTTAATGCTTATTTTGAATGAATCCTCGGATTTGCGAACGATAACAGTCTCTCACGGGATGTTACTCGGCGGTTTTTATCGCTTTTCGGGAAAGCGCGAGGTTGGGAAGCTATTTATTCGAGAAATAATCAAATCGGAGCAGACGTTTCTGGACGAGCTTTGCTGTTGTTTCCCATATTTTTTGTCGGTTCGTTGACTTCTTAATTATCTCTGATGTGACGACTGTTTTCTGTTTCAGCATGAAGCTCCAATTTTTACTTTGTGTAGCAGCTGCAGTGCTGGTTGCAGTATGCGGTGAGGAGGAGGAGACGGAAGGAGCACGTCTCCTTGTGGCCAAACATGTCCACAACAAGTACCTTGTTGAGAACATGGATGTTATTGTTAAGGTAGATATGCTCATTTCGTTTATTCACAATTTGTTTGTGATATCTTGTTCAAAAACAGAAATTTTCTTTTATAAATCAACTTCAAAAGGTTGATTAGAAACATTCTTATTAAAAAAAAATGCTGTTTTATATCAGTTACTTAACATAACTCTTTTACATTAAAATTGTTTATTAACTTATAATTTTTGGATTTCAGTATACGGTGTACAACATTGGTAGCTCAGCTGCTCTGGAGGTTGAAATCACCGACAACTCCTTTGACCCGGATAACTTTGCCCATGTCAGTGGTGAACTGAGTGCCAGGATTGACCGTGTTCCACCAAACACGAATGTCACGCACACTGTTGTTGTTAGGCCAAGGAAACCTGGTTACTTCAATTTCACTTCTGCTGAGGTGCTGTACCGCAGGAAAGATGATGCTCCCAGACTACAGGTTGCTGCCAGCAGCGAGCCTGGCTTGGCATACTTCACCTCATACAAGGAGTATGATAAGAAGTTCTCCTCACATGTGGTATGTTCAAAGATCTTTTTTTTAAACTATATCTTTGTTTATATTTTTAAATTATCAAAATTACGCTTAAATTTAAATTGCACTTTAAATTGTAACAGAAAATTAATTATAGCAGTTTATAAAATCATTATTAAATTCCTTGTAAATTTCATTTTAAAAAATTTCTTCCAGATTGACTGGGCTGCATTCGCAGTAATGACTCTGCCTTCCCTCGCGATTCCATTTGCCCTCTGGTTCTCCAGCAAAAGGAAATACGAAAAGCTGTCTAAGAGCACAAAGAAACATTGAATGTTTACAAAACTCATAATCTTAAGTAGAACATTTATACAGAGAAGTTATTTTTTGCGTGATTGTGAGAGGTGCGACTGTTCCGTTGTATACTTCGAATTTTGTAATAAACATTATTTATAAAGATTTACTTCAAACACTTTATTAAAAAAGCCCTTGTTCATCAATTACACTGACACTTTTTGAGTTAGAGAAAGTATATTTACATAGATAAGTTTCAATCAATTTCTCGTTCATACAAAGTTTACTGTTGAAGTCTTTTCTATCACTTTCACTAATTTTGTTAGTTATTTGTTTATTGATCACATTAAGTAAATGCTTATGTTTTATAGTTTTGAATTCAAAATTCTATTCCTATAATTCATTTCAGAAAATTAAAAAAGAAACGGTATAAAAATTTAATTAAACAAAATAAAACAATTCTGTAAAACACGAGTATTTGATTAACCCTATTAAAATTATTTAAATTTAATGATTATATAAAAGGAACGAATCAATGAAATTGAAAAAATAGCATATTTTAAAGAATAAATTAAAAAACTAAGTAATCTCAACTTCTTGGAATTTTATCATTACTTTGCAATGAGAGAAAATGTTCAATCACTCAAATGATAATAAATTGATTACATTCCTTCAGCTGCATACAGAACTATATAAGTCGCACAAGAAAAAAAAACTCCATCGCATTTAAAGTACAAAGTTAACATTGAGTTTTAACTCACACCCGTTCATTCGCCTATTTCGATTCGCCGTCAATTAATTGACTGTTTCATTCTTTTATCTTTCTATCGTCTTAAAGTCCCACTATAATTACACTTTATATACACTCATCAAATATCATGTACATCACTGTATAATGGTAAGTCTTGACTTCTGTTTAAACGTGAGAGTACTACCCGTAATAAAATTATTACAAGAAAAACGTTAGTCTTACAAAAATTATTGAAAGGTTTAGGAAATTTGCACATCGTTTGAGAACCTTAAGAAGACGAAGATTCACAAACAGACAATTTACAGACAAGTTCTATTTCTTCTTGCGTTTGGTGTGAAACGAGGATCACCGTACACTGGCTCAAACGCAGAGAATGGCCTTAACGGCGAACCGGGACTTCCTGGACTAGATGAGGTTGATGCATTGTTCATCGACGTTGATCCTGGTGGTGATTTTTTCAGCGGCGGTGAACACTTTTCAGCTGAAGAAAATATTTCATACTTTTAACAGAGCTTCAAAAAGTCATTATTTCACGAATTTTTCTTAAAATAATCATCTTTGCAATTTTATGAATGAATTATTCGAATTTTTACAGTATTACTTACCAAAAACGTTCTTATTCTTTACTGACATGTCAACATTTGCCATTTTATTTTTCCAAACTGTAAATATCGTATACATAGTATAATATTTATAAAAGTTAAATATAGAAATCATAAATAGTTCAACTTACAGTGGAAAAAAGATATTGTTAGTATAACAAACGTTCCTAAAGTATAACGATGGAAGTACATGTAATCTACCCAATGAATACCCGAAATTCGTGGGAATTGGTCATATTTAGGCACTCGGATTAAAAGCTGTAAAAAAAATTAATTTTTGTGTTAAAAAAAAAAAAAAATATTAAACAGCAAAAAGCTGTAGTATTCATACCGAAACATTTTGCTTCGTCAGCTCATTTGTGATGATAATTTTACGACCTTGAACCTCGTCTTGATTCTGCGTTAAACTCAGTTTGTATTGCGCCACATTTTTCGTAAGAAACTGGCGAGCCCCAACACTAACTTCCTCGGGAGCTTCAATCTGTATAAAATTCATAATATTTTGTTTAAAATACAAGATATGATAACAATATTTGTAGTTTTATAAAATATTACTATAAATTATGTATAAAAAAAATCATTATTATTATCTATCATCTATTATCATTATTATCATCTACTCACAATAATGTGCTCCAAAACGTGTGGAAGACCATAAATGTCTAAATTAGCAGTGGGAACTTCCTGTCCTAGTGAACTTAAGAATATTATTTCCCTCGTAGGAATATACATAGGTGGGAGGTACGATATTTCAATTGGAGTTCCTTCTAAATCACGACTTAAAGCATTAATCCTTAATCTAGTTTCCAGTGTACTAGATAGCACCGATGGTAATCCCATAGGAATAATGTCGCAATAGTAGAACCCTAGAATAACCCAATATTTTAATTAAAAATCATAAAATATAGGGAAAAGTTACATCAGATGAACGAATCGCCGAAAAATAACTCACCAGTCACCATGTCAAACCGTGGCTTAGCATAGAACAGATCCTTGACGCCGACCATCGAGTGTATCGGAGCAAACTGCACGGTGCAGATGAACGGGTAATGGCTCAGAGAAAAGGACGACAGAGTTCTGCAACCACCCAAACCCCTCGACAGTATGTTGTTTTCCTTGATGGTCTCATGTTTACCCTTAAGTATCAAGGGCACGCTAAAGATTTCTGTGCCAGTCACGTTCTTGCCCTTCAACGGGACGAGCGTCATTTTGCCTATAGGGTTTACGTCGACTTCGACTTCATCACGAAGGTGCGTCGCGATGCTATGTTTTACTCGAGCGTTGCCTGGACTTCGGGCTCGTCCAATACCGGTGATCGGATCGACGGACAGAACTTCTGGCGCTGAGGATTGCCAATAGCCTGGATCTCCGTCCGAGGACAAGAGCGGCATCGAAAAACAGACTACGTCTCCGACGGTAAGGGTAGTCTAACATATTTTAAAATTGAAAATTAGTAAGTTTAATTCACAATGTTGTAACAAATGTACAGTAAATTGATCTTCATACCTTTGTTGGGAAAAGAACGTCCCCGATTGCCATATGCACGTAATCAAACATCAAATTAGGATACTTTTCACTATATACTTTCACGATAAGTTCGCCATTCTCGAGGAATTTAGCGTTCACTGTATTCGCGTCGCTTTGAGTGAACATTATCAAATCAGTGCGACTCGATAAAGTTTTAAAATCAATTTCGGCAGCGTGGAATTTAGCGCCAACGTTGTCGTAATACTCAAGAACATAATCCAAGTCCATACCTTTTGGCAACATCGTCAATTCTTCGCCAGTTCGGATGCGAACGTTCGATTTCAAGGATAACATCACGTAATGTATAGGTTTAATCTAAAACAAACAAAATAAATTAAAAAAAAAGTACGATTTTAAACATTAAAAAAAAAGAACAAAGTAAAATTGTATGACTCACATAAACAGCAATCGTAAGAATTTGCTTCGAGCTATAGGCTTCAACATTTGTAACGGTAACAATTCCACTTCCATAGTGTTCACCCGCCTTGAGCACGCCGTTCTTATCAACGCTAATAATGTTAGGCACGGAAGTCAAGGCGTGCGAATCTGCATCGGACTCCCCGCTGATCTGCCCGCTTGTCAGCACCTTGTACGTAGTCGATCCAAACTTATCGCGATTGGTTCGTAATTTAATCGACGAATTAGGCGCCATGAGTAGGACCAGTGACTCGGAAGCCACATTGTCGTTGATCAGTCGCAGCTCCTTGAATATCTCTACTTTCACGGAAGAACTGAAGCTTGGTTGAACGCGGCAACCGCCGAGAACATTACAGGGTGTCGTCGCTGTCAACACGATCGTCGCTATGCCGGGCTTGATGGCCTTCGCCCTCAGCGCCACCTCGTTCTGGTACCTGACGTTGATTCCTGTGCCCTCGTACATGTTGTGCAGCGTCATCAGTTCAGAGTCGCTCGTCGACCAGGTGAACACCAGAGGAGACTTCATGGAGCCGATGATCAATGGGGTTAAGTGTTCGGGGATACCAAAGGCCCATACGGGTAGCACAGCGCCGACTTTCACTCTTAGCGTGGGCACCACGATTTTCACGCCCTCCAGTAGGATAACGCGGACTAGCGCGTGGTCTTGAGAGAACACAACCTTCTTGCCCTTGGAATCCTCGCCGACAGCTTTGGCAAAGATTGTCGTCTCGCCTGTAGTTTTTCCTTCGATCACACCGCTGCCGTCGATCTCCAGAATCTCTTCGTCGTCCGCGGAGAACTCGATCTGCGCGTTCTTGGGGCCACCAACCGTGGAGATCTGATAGATGGTACCGACGAGTGTAGTGAGGTTCTTAGGGAGTACTTGAAGCGGCGGGAAGACTTGGATAAAGACAGTCTCGCTGCGGACCTCGTTGACACCCTGGCCGCTGCTGAACACCACCTGAGCTTCGCCTTCTTCGAGACCATGCACCTGGTAAAGAATCTTGTCGAAGGGCGCACCGCCCTGCTCCTTCGCGGGCATACGCTTGAGGTCGATGTAGCCGTTTTCTGTCTCCACCTTGATATCCAGAGCATCGAGAGAAGGTAACATCATGAGGAACCCATTGGTATCGTAAAGTTGAAGCTTGGCGACGATGGATTTGCCCTTCTCAACTTTATTCACACTCTCGACTTCGAAGCTCGCTAGTTGTTGCACTTCTATCTCTACCTCGGCGGGTCGCGAAGATAGGCAGAGATCAATGAGTTCGATCCTGAGGGTTCCCGACCTTCTCGGGATAATGCTAATGGTGCGCGTAGGCTCGACGTACCGCACGTCCGCTACTTCTTCGTTACTCAGAACGAGGTCGTAGTAGCCCGAGCCCTGACTGACCTGCAGATAGTATTTACTGTTCGGGTCGTTGAGAATTTTCAGTCTATTTGGGGTTATCACAGTGTCGTTCACTAAGAATATGTTGACGCTGGCTTCGATCAACGGCGTTACTATGGCACCTTTCTCGTTCTCCGTAGGGAACGGAGGATATTCCGGAGTAATTCTATACCTGTAAAGGAGTTAAGTAATAATATAATTACAGAATAATTTAAAAATAATGTAATGTTTGAATTTTGGAATTTTAATTACCGTTGAAGAGTATTTTTCTGATACCCGGTCACTTTGGCTTTCAAGGTCAATGAATCGATGTATCGCTTAGGTATGAGCTGCTGATAATGATTTTTCGGTAATATCACGTTGTACTCAGAAGTTGTTTCTTCCAAGCTTCCGATCGGGATCTCAAGCGCGGCACTCGCAGATGGTTTCATGTTCCAGTCGATGCTCAAGCTCGTCACGTTATCGAAGCGTCGTCCATTATGGTCTTTGACTATAACGAGCAGTCTCAGCGACTCCTCGCTGTGCGCAACGATTCTCTCGGCATCTTGGTTGACCGGACAATTTTTCCCATCCTTGAATTCCGGCAGCAGGTAAATAAACCGGGGTTTGGCACAGAGAACCCTGACGTTTGCAACCGCCTCGACACCTCTGCAGGAGGGCAGTATCGGCTCGTTGTAGACGCTGAATGTAACGTAGCTGTCACCCAGGGATTTACAAAGAACTTTAAACACGGAAATTTCACCTTCGTTGACCGTTTCTTGCTCGGATACTTCGAGGATGCTGTTGTCAGAGACACGCGCTTCTCTTCGGTAGCTATGTCTTACACCAGCCCAAGGTAGTGGTCCACCTCTGAAAATTATGTTTCTCGAGGAGCCGACCGCTAGGACAGTTTCAGCTTTAGCTGGGTGCATTACTACAAGGGGTTCGTAGGCCGATACAGTGACGTTGTCAGTTAAGGTCCTGCCGTACGTTACCGAGACCTTGGAGGCACCAACATTTTCACTGATGATCGCAACGATAGCGCAAGCGTGATTGACAGGGTGAATGTTCTCGCTCTCGGTTTCCACGAAGTTGCCGTCCGGAATGTCGACATCGAAAGACAAATCTTGACAATCGTTGAATGGAACTAATCTTACCTCTGATCCATCGTGAAGCTCTCCGTAAAGTGCGATATGAAGGTGGATAACTTCACCAACTGCTGCCTCCATGTTATACTGTACGATTTCTAATTTGGAAGGGACCAAAACGTGTACCTTTGCTGTATCACGATTGTGAACGTTGCGAACAAGTGATACGGTTATATCGGCAGTTCCTTTTTGCAATATTTTTAAAGCTCCGTTTTGCGATACACTGACAATTGCTGGTTGACGGCTGTTCCAATTATATGAGCCATCACCACCACTTGCTTTGAGAGCTACATCATATCTATAAATAGAATAAATAGAAATATAATAACTTAAGACTTTTGATTCCAAAGTACTCTAATTTATACATTGAAAAGATTAAATATTTTTTTTAAATTAAATAAATATTTTGGACTATAATTGGATGTTATTGCCTTGTTTTGACTTTTGGATCCCATGGTAAAGCTAAGACCCTTGGGTGAATTGTCACTGGAGAATGGACTACGAATTCTGCTTTAGCAATAAGTTCTGGATGAATTGGTATTCTTTTTCCTTTATTATTGATTACACCATGCAATGTTGCTTCTACTACAGTTATTCCTGTTGAAATTGGTACAGCAACAACATGAGTTCCATTTTGGGTTGTTAATTTTTTATCAAAAAAGTTGTCATTAACTTTCATTGTGACTTCAACACCTTCACCAATATAAAATTTGTGATCCTTGCTAAAGGTATAAAATATTCATTAGTTCATGTTTAAGACTTACTGTCTTCAAAATTATTAGTGAATCTTTAAGCTTTACCTGTCAAAAAGTTCAACAATTATTTCATGAGTATATCCTAGAATAAGTGACCGACTTCGATGAGGTAAAGCAGCAACTGTTATGTAGGAAACTTCATTCACATTCACTGTAGCAGTCGGTAGAATAACTCCATATTCTTCATGAACATTTTTGTCATATAAAAGAACTTTTGTTTTTCCACCCATTAAAGCATAAGCACTTGTTCTAGCCTTATTGATTTCCAGAATATGAGGATTTTCAGCTTCCAGGTAGTATTGACTTGTTGGAATATGTATTTCTTCAAGACGGCCTTGATGAACCTATACGAAATTGTAATAATTACTTCTATTGAACATTAATTTTTAATTCAGAAAGATAATAAACACTGATATTTACCTGTACTATCCTGTATATGAAACTGTCAAATGGCATTATTGTAACATCTGATGGTATAATGATCAAATTGGCAACAACAATGAGTTCCACTTCTACAGGAGGTACATGTTTATACTCCGGATGTAATAATTTCACAGCAACTTTTGCAGTTCCAGTCTTAACACCTTCCAATAAGACAATATTTCCTGTTTTTCCAATTGCATCAAGCATATCCACAGAATGAGGAGTTTCATAAGGTGACTCTTGGAAGGTCATGAACCTTAGCACATTGTTTGGTGCAGTATTAATTTGCAAGCCCTTCTTGTCAATGTTTCCTATCTCCCAGGCGAATTCAATACCAGCTAATGTAGTGAACTCATTTCCTTGCTCATCATAAGCACGCACTTCAAAAGCTTCTGGAGCTTCTTCTATAAATAATTCTCTTGTAGTAGTAACCATGTTTAATGAAAATATAGCATCTACTATGACGTCGCATCTTAAGAAGTGTCCAGTGCTTACATCCTCTGCAAGGATGATAGCAGTCTTTCTACTAGAGTCTCTGGTAACTGTTTGTACTATAACTTGTACAGAGCATGAGTTATCATAATCCTCATTAATGGGTATCAAGCGTACAATGTCTGGCCGAGATGTAGACCTATTAAAATGCAAATACAACAGTACTATTAATTTAACAATCCATTTATTTTTAATATACGGGTAAGTAAATAAAAATTTTAATTCAAACGCAATGACTATAACGTATCTTCAAAAAATTAATTTTAAAATTATTCATGAAACAAAAAGTTAGGTTATGTTCAAAAACTCCAAATTTTTCTTGACTACCGAACAAAATAAAAATCCAAAGCAAAAGACATTTCAAAGTACACCAAACGAAAAACCGGTAAAAAGTCGAACAAACATGCACTTCTTTCAATAATCGTAGGAAAATCTTACCATTGATAGCAACCACCCTCGGTGACTTCGAGGGTGAAATTCACGGGGAAGTCGTTGAAGACCGGCAGCAGGACACGGGGCACGTTGAGCCTGTCAGCCCACGTGAAAGGCAAGGCAAAAAGCAGGAAGCATAGCGCCGTAATACAGGGTATTTTCAAGAATTTCCGCGATCCCGCCATAATCACGGCCTACATGTGTTTTTGCAAAACGGCGGTTTTTGGCTCGCTCTCTTTCTCTTCTCCGAAGCGCGCACGCATTGATAATAGTGTCTGCCTCTGCGCACTATTATACGCGGCTTAATAAGTACGTCGTCCGCACAGGTTTGGATGAATTTTCTTCGTGCGGTGATATCCGTGTCTCGTTGCTCGATGATTACAATTACGGATAGCTAGTTGTACTTATATTGTAGATAAGGTGTTGTAGAATGGTTTAGGTGGCGATTGTCGAATGATTATTTTTAGATTCAACGAATTATTCGGCTGGAAAGATTTGAATGTCGGCGGTCAGCGGCCATTGCTCGCGCGCGCGGGATAAAGATGGCACCACTGCAAAGCTGTAGCGGATGGAAACTGGAAGTGTATTTCGTACATGTGTGTGTGTGTGGCCACTCTGTGCAGCTGAGAGAACGATATTCATCACATCACGCCAGTGGCCCAGCGCGGATCGGGTTGTAAAAAACACAAAATCGTGTCTCTACCAAGTGCCGCGTCGACGACTGGTGTTGATAGTGTTTTAGATTTAATTAAATGTTTCGGCAGGCTCGCTCAAGCATAAAACAGCGCGGATACGGTGAGAAGTGAAGATTAAAATGCAAATTTTCATAAATTCATGACGATTTGCGTTATTAATATACGTCGAAACAGGATTCCGAGACATGACGTGTTGAGCTATCAATATTGCCATTCAGTAAATAGTATAGGCATTATATTAGGTCATTCATGGTAAGAGTTACACTGGATCACGCGAATACATACAGTTTATAGATTAAAGAATAATAAATAAAGTACTAGGAGGATTTTGTAAGTCTCAGAGGCATGAGTATAGACAGTATGAGAGTAGGAGGAGGACGTTGTCCTCCCCTTCTTGTCGGCGGACTTCTTATTGCCTGCATTATGATGGTTTGCAACTGGTGGACCTTATCTTCAACAAATTATGAACTTGCCCGACAAATCGACGACTTGACTGAAGAATTAAAGATGAGGTACTTTCCACTTGTGTACTCTATTGTTGTACTGAGTTAACCAAAGTTTCTTTACATTTTATTCATGATGGAAATATAAATATTTACTTTGAATTTTTAGTGGAAAAGAGAGAGACCAGTGTATGACACAACGCTCTGAAATTGACAAAGAAGTTAAAGATTGTAAGGACGACGCAAGAACCACTCATGTTAAGTTATCACAAGTGGAGGATGCTATGTCTACGTGTACTAAGGAAATTGAATCTTATAAAAGAACTGATTTGACCAAAACTGCCACTCTAGAAGCACTGAGATTGGATAAAAAAACTATAGAGGTGCAACTAGATAAACAAAAGGAAGAAAATAAAAAGCTTGAGGATGAACTGAAACAAGTTAGTTTTAAAGTTTCTACTTAAGAATCATTTTTATGTCACGTACAAGTTTTCTATGCAATTATCAAAAAGTTATAATGTAAATGTAATTTACCTTTAATTACTATTTTTATAAACCATAATGATATCTGACAATTCTTCTAGGTGAAAGATGATTTTGAGAAGTTTAAACTTACAATCAATGCACCACAACCAAAGCAGGTACCTGCATTACCTATTGGTAAGTTTTTTTTTAAATATTTTAATGTTGATAAAATTTGAATTTGAAAGCATTTTGGACTCTACTAATTTAGCAAGCAGCATGGTCATAAACTCAGCGCATTTGGGTCCAATTGAAATATCAGCTGTTCATGTTTCTGCATGGGGTCAAGAAGGAATGCATTTTCATGGTGTTCCCATACTGCCTCATGATCCACCTGGCGCAGTGCGCCTGGCTCCTCGCTTTTCTGTTACAAAATTAAAAGATTAGCTTATTGAATCAGTGCAGAGTGTTTTATGAATGAGTGGTTTTTTATGAGGTTTTTGTATTACTAACACTTAAAATTAGGTAGCAGTGTCATATTTTTCAGATGGAGACATAGACTAATAAAAAAACAGTTGGATCTGTTTTTAATATTAATTTTTAAAATGTTTTCATAATATTTATTTGCGTTATAAATGTTATGTAGTTTGAAAATTCTGTTTATAAAATATACTATTGTTATGAAATTAATTTTACTATATTTATTAATATAAACTTCACATAAGTTAAAAGATAAGACATTTTAATATGGGAAGAAAATAAATAAAATTTATTGTGAAATAGTAAATAAAATATAATAATTTTCAGCTCGTATATTGGAAAAATCTCAAGCTAATAAAACAGCAGTAAATGTTCAGTTACCTCCTCAAGTAAATGCCCCACCAAATGTGGCAGATGCTGAACCTCAAGCACAAGATAATCAGGACAAAGATAATAGCAATATGAGGGGTAAATATATTTCTAAAATTTATGAATGATATTCCTCAGAACTTTTATTTTTATTATATTTCATTATACTTATTATTTTTATTATATCTTTTACTTTACATACTAGATTTGATGAATAACTTTTTTTGTAAAATTTGTATACAAGAAGCATGTACATAATTTTAAAATAATAGTTTCAATATTAATATTTTAATTGTTTTTGTTTGATATTTTTTATGAAAAGTATTGTAAGCTATCAAATATTTAATTTATATCTCAACTAAAAATAACTTAATATTAAACATTTATTTATTCGTAACTTCTTTTTAGAAGATAATGCAGCAGAAGTCAATGGGATTGATGGGAATAATGCAATAGATTCGGAAATAAATTTTAATTTAATGTCTGATCCTAAAGCTCGTGATATGAAAGAGTGAAGGATCATTACTGTACCAGCTATCAAGAAACATTCATTGTTTAGAGTATTATCGTTTTGATGAACCAATTAAATAGAGATTCATGTGAATTTTATTTCAACCCGGGACTGAGACTGAAAAGTTTCTAAGCTTTTGAAAGATGTAATAGACAATGAGAGCATTAGCTTCATATCTATATCACTTTTGTAACTGTGATTAGCGTCATTCTCAAAACATATTATCCTTAAAAAAGATTTACTTTTTTGAAATTCTAAAATTTATTTCGTTATATAATGGGTCAATTACCTACATCGCACAAAGTGCGTTTGGAAATAATTGTGGAAAGCTATTTATCTAAAATGTCTAAGATGTATAGATATTTCCGATTCTCTCGAAAATCATTATAACTAAGGAGAGAATAAGAGACAATTTTTACCGAAAATTTTATTGTGTTAATGTTACATGTAACTAAATTGTTTGTAAAACTTTTGTGTATATTATCATGTGAATTAGGATAAAATTAATGCTATCGTTTGAAATAAGGTAGAAATAAATAGACTATAAGATTTTTACATAGACTTTTTATGTTTGATTCGCTGCGACGATATAACACAAAATGAATCTTACAAATTCGCTCACACTTTGGCCTAAAGTCTAAAGGTTGTTCCCATAAATAGTACGATCGTTATTGCTTACGTTCTCACGCATGAATAAATCACTACATTCTAAAATGATTTTCAACTGATTAAAATCATGCAGGCAATTTGATATACAATATCTTCGTTCTGCCAGAGCATGAAAAAGTGATTTTATATTGTCAATGTATAATATTCGCTTACTAACTTTGGATATTAAAGCTGGGATTCACATAAATTGCGTTCTGTAGATGTACAAAACATTTTTTTGTATTAATTTAGATAATGGACAAAAACTTTATATTTCTTAGTTTTCAACCGAATACATAGGTTTTATGACGATAAATTCTCTTTTCATATAATTAACATCAACTTTGCATTTGCTAGATGCAACATGATATAGTTATAACATTCTAATAAATAAGTTTACATAATTTCTTTTAAATATTTGTATATATCAATTGGTGATTTTTAACATAAATTTGAAACATAATTACAATTTGTAATGAATTGTACAATTTCATGACATTTAATGACATGTACTTTATAAATATAATTTTTTTTTATATTATCTTTCGCATGATACAATATTTGAAATATTCTTCCTGATGCACTTTATTTCAATTTTGTATTATATCCAATTATTTTTCATTAAGAAGAATTGGAAAAACAAGAATAAACGTATTAAATAACTTCTTAAATAATATCTTAATATTATTTTATAGGATGTAATTATAATTTTAATTTTGCAATGGTATATAAAGATTTAGTCGTCTCTTACAATTAAATGTAGTTCTAACTTACTAACTTTAAAATATATTTTCTATTTTAAATTAAAAATGAAAATATATATGCTAATATTAAAATACTTATTTAAAAAATAATTCTACATACATTTTTCATAACTAGTAAAAAATATTCGTATAAAACATGTTGTCACTTAATTACTTGAAAATAAACTTATTGAAAATTTTGGAAGTTTATGTTTGCACAGTATTAAAGTATATATTTCTTTAAATGGAAGGCAATAATCTCATCTAAAAAATCATTATTTTATTCAACAAAATGCAATGCTTGACTAGGACACGTTAAGTAGCGACTAGATATATCATTATATACTGAAGCTTATTTATATTTCACTGTTGCGCTTTTTTATTTACTTAAGGGTCTACAAAATACAAAGGGTTTCTAAAATTTTGCATGATGTTCGTATATACGTTAAAGGCCGTTTCTTTGTCTTTGGACAAGGTTACAAACACTACACCTAAGCAGAGAAACTTTCTCTAGCAAAAAATACTTTCTGGATTTTTTGTAAATTTGTAATAAAATAATTCCTGTTAAAGTATTTCTATTCTTTTATGTAAAAGTGTGCAAACCAATTTTGTTAAAAGAAATGCCACTACTTCTAAATATTTGGTAACAGGGTTTTCCTATTTTAAAATAAATTAATTTAATTAATGAACATTTAGATATGTAACTGATTTCATTAATTTTCTCTTAATTGCATACCTTAATTAAAAATATTCTGCAAATGAATAAATTACATATAAAATTTAAAAATAGCTCAACATTAATAAAGTTATATACTTATAAAAATTTCATTTGGTTATTTCTAAAATAGATAAGGTGCCTGCACCTAAAATTAAATTTATAAAATTTTCATCTGCTGGGAAGACTCACTCGACTCACAGATTTCGTTGTGTTCGCACCAGGTATGTTTCATATGATAGCTGCCTTTTACTATTTTCTGTTTATTTAGGGGGAGTAATGAGGATTTGGTTGACGTTTTCTTCTAAAAATGAATGCAAAGATTGAACGCAATCTCCACCATCGACTGTGTTTTCGTGGAGTAGTTCGAGATCTCTCTTTCATTCGTATTTGTCTAACTAAAGAATAAAATGCATCATCAATAAACTGACGGAGAGCTGCAGATGTCTCATAAAAAGGACAACCCAGCTGATTAGCCAAAGCTTTTCCTTCATCTGTGGTTACCTGTAATAAAAATAAAAATTAAAATAATTGAATCAATAACTTAAAAACCTAACTAATTAATTGCAATAATATTAAAAACATAATAGTATTGAAATCAAATTTTACTATTTACCTCACGTTGATGCTGCAAATCAAATTTGTTTCCCACAAGTACAAGAGGAATGTCTTCATTGGCTCGAACACGAGATATCAACTTACGATATTCAAGAACTTCTTGAAAACTGTGTCGATCAGTTACAGAATAGCATATCATAAAACCTTCTCCACACCGCATGTATTGATCTCTCATCGCTGTGAATTCCACCTATCAATGATATCAAATACATAATCTTAATGAATGCTTATATTTACTGTATTCCGGATTTTATTAAATAAAACATCTCTTCTCACCTGGCCAGCTGTATCTAAAATATCCAGCAGAGCAGCTTCACCATCTATAACTGCTTGCTGTTGATATGAATCCTCTATAAAGTGATATCAAATGTTATCATATTTTGAACCATATTAATTGTTGATAAACATTTTCATTGATTTTTAATACAAACTCACCAATAGTTGGATCATGGTCATTCAAAAAACTGTGACTTACAAATTGTAAAGTAACAGCTGTAAAATTTGAAAAACCATTTAGAAACAATACTGATGTTTTCACAAAAATTAAAAGGTTGAAGATTACCTGACTTGCCAACACCTCCTTCACCAAGAACAACAATTTTGTAAACTCTGAGACCCCCTCTTGTTGTTGGCTGTGACACAACAGGAATATCATTTTTACATTCAGAACCCTGAAACCAACAAAAGTAGATTATTTATTTATCTTATTGTTGTAATTGTAAACAAACTTATAAGCATTTAGTATTGAAAAAATTAAACACAAATGAACTTTAAGAGAATACTGAAATAAATAGACTATTGTTAAGAAATTTCCCGGCAATGAATTAAGAGTACCAAAAAAATAATTGAATAACAAGTAACAATCAGCTGCCAATCTACTCTAATCTTGCTCCCAAACAACGCCAATTGCAATTCCAAGGAACTATCTACTGTCATATCTCGTTCTTTCTTTCGCTCTCTCACACACACCACACACACACACACACACATACAATTGCCATTAAATTCGTATTGATCAATTAAAACCGCGAGCGAGAGGTAAAGCAGCTGTATAAGCACCTATATACTTCGATCCATCGTCCGAGCTATTCACACGAGCAATTAAAAAAAAGTAACAAAAAAAGCTTTCTCTATCTCTCTCTTATACTCACCAGGTAGGCAGTAGTGCCTCGATCGAGTATGACGTCCGTCATCGTCTTGTTCTACTCGTACCCGCGCCGACGTCGCGATGATCCTCCTGGCTCATACCACCTCGAAGAGAAAGTCTCTCTCCTCTTCGCGAAATAAATCCGCGTTATATATAACAACAATGTATATAAGTATATTACTATAAATCGTCTAATAGCTCAGCGGCGGCTGGCCGCCCGAGGCAGTCCACCACGTGCGATTACGCTGCTGCTGCTGCTGCAGTAGGTGCAGAGGATCGTCGACCCTGCGATGACGTCCTTGAGAACGGCGGCGCGGTGCTTCTTCGTCAACGCCGCGTCGTCGCCCCTCATTACGACTACTTTTTGGTATACCCTACTATAAAGTACGACGATTCGACCACGGCGCGCGGGATACTTTTTTATTTTCGGTGCTTGCTGTTTACAGGTGACATGTTATGTAGGCCGAGCGAATAGCGGTGCGCTACTAAGGCAGAGAGCAGCAGCAGCAGCAGGCAGCACACATCACACACTGTGGATTTCCATTCGCGAAATCGCGAGACAGCGCACACGCGCGCACGCGTAGGTGTATACAAAAGTGTGGGTGATGTGCGCGAAAAAAAGGAGAAAGTTGCGCGCGAGCGAACCCCAGAGAATCGAGCCGCACGGAGGCCGGAGACACATGCGCGCGCGCACGGTGGATTCGCGAAAGGTTTTTCGGAGCTGGATGAGTATATATATAGGTGTAATGTGTGTTTTGTAAAAGCGAATGTATGATGATGGGGGGGCTATTTGTTGAATGTCGATAGTTGGATGATACTTTCTGGAGCGCGCGGTTGATGTATGATATATGCACGCACGTGCTAGCATGACAGTGATTTTTAGGTCGGCGAGCGGCGAGAGTTGAGCAGTTTGCTTTTGCGAAAATCAAGGCTATATATATGACAGTTGTGTGAAATTATTGATTTCGATTTGTTACCGAGAGAATGGGCTTCATTCGGTTTCGATTAGCGGGTGTGTTTCCTTTTTTTCGCTTCTGCTGTTCGTCCGTCAGATTTTTGCATTGAAACTATATCTGTATATTAGTAGATACCGTTTCTTTTGTCAAAGGTCAAAACACAACAAATATTGAAATATTACTACTCTGAAACTCTAATCTTTAAAATTAAGGTTTAAAAGAGGTTTTTAAATAAGGATAATCTAATGTAAACAATGGAATTTTTATTAAGTAAAATATTGAGATTTATAACCTCTATCCATTTTTTAAATGTATCCAATCAATAATAATTACTTTGTATACATCTACTTTATTATGCATTTTCGAAATCATACTTTGCGACTGCCGAATTTCTGGTGAAGTAATTATTATTTTAAATGCACATTACCTACATATTGCATTTAAATCCTATTTCGTAATTCGTAATTCTTATCGTCTGCTGTCCTACATTTTATGCGAATGTTTTGATTGGCCGCAGCTTTTCTCCGCGACTTTTCGCTTTCAACTTTGTTTTTCCCCCACTCCGAATCAGTTTTTCGCCCGATCGTCATGCGCGATGTCGCGCAGCTTACGCGCGCTGGGATACGCTTGCGATCATCTATTAATCTGCGGGATCATCTGATAAGATGAGAATCAGCTGATTAGCGCACAAGGGTTGGATGTCAGTCATTTTTTTTTTTGTATAAACGGAGAACAGTACTTATAATATAAAAAAAGAAAAAATGACATGAGATGCATTTGCAACGACTCGACAGTGCAAACGAACCCAGAGTCCCGTTATCTAGGCTTATCTTATCCGGAACTGAGAACCGTCCAGTCTCGACGATACTTGTAATTTGACACAATCGCCTCATTAGTTCTGCATTTTTTTGTACCTTTTCGGCTTATCTCGACTTTGTTTATATACACCGTGTATCATCGCAATTGTTTTCGACGTTCTTTCCGCTTCAATTGTTGAGAAATGCATGTAGATGCGCGTGTTTTTGTTGCTACAAGTGGGTCATAGCATAGCACTGAGGAGAGCAGTGCTTTGACTCATCGTCTGTAGCTATCTAAGAGAGATTGTTTAATTGTAACTCGTGGTGTGGGTCTCAGAGACGACAGTAGCATACAAAGTCAAGCGTGTCAATGGGACTGGAAAGTTCGATGAGATTCCTCAAGCATGGCAAACTCAGCGACTGTTGGTGGAATTCCCGTTGAATGTTTAACTGGAGAGTTGGCAGGTGTCTGGTCAGGATGGAACAGACTTGGGGACAGAGAGATTGTCCGAGAGGCATCTGCCAAAGGAACCCATATAGAATTGGCATACAAATTTCTGGAGCATCGGAGGCACTGTTCCATCCAAGAGGCAAGAGCTTTCTTCTCTAGTGAAGTAGAAGTTTGGGTAAATGAGCAGCTGAAAAAGAAACAAGTTCACCGGGCATCTCATATTTTAAAGAATATTGTAAGTTTATAACTAATTTATAAAAATATATCTTTTACAAAGTTTTTGTAAATCAATTCCTTTAATTCTAGGGAAAAACTCCTATAGATTATATTCGAGCAATTTGTTTAAAATGTAAAGAACCAGCATTGAGAGATTACTTAGCTCAACATGTAGAATCATCATTCAACAATGATGAAAAGGAAGCTTGGAATATGGTCAATTTAATTGGCAAGTATGAAGAGAAATTTCAGTAAGTTTGCTATTTTTTAAAATTAATTTATTATGTAAAATCACTGTTCACTGACTACAAGTAAAGCTTATCACAAATTTTTTTCAGCCTTCAAAATAATTTGATCTCACATAAGTGCCTTGAAGAGATAATAAATTTACCACAAAGTATTAAAGATGCTCTTTATACAGAGCTCTATTTTTATCATTATGAACCAAATATTGTTGCTTATTTGAAGAATGATGTAGTTTGGAGTTTTTTATTTGCAAACAATAAAATTGAATTATTAAAGCTATGGATTGATCTCAATTTTAACAATACAGACCATTTAATAGATAATAACAGTAAGCATAGAAGTGACATTCAATTACTATTTACTAATTTAAAAATAACTGAAGAAATGATAGCTTCTATAGAATCATCAAATGCAACACTTCCTATAAATAATTTGGTTCTCAATTATCTCAGCAGGTAAATATAACACTTCAAGTTATACATTGTGATATTGCCTCATGATTACCAGCTTTTAGCTTACTACTTACTTTTACAGATATGGAATATTTACATCCAAAGAGCGTAATAATATCAAACTAATTCTGTCCAGACTTTTTGGAGAATGTATTCCAATTTCCAACTTTCAAAAGGTTCTTTCTAAGCCATTCTGCAACATTGACAAAAAGCATTTCTTCTCAAAACTAAATGTTATTGGACTCTCAAGAAACTACTTTGAAGATAATGAATCTCAAAAAATAGATATGAAGAATAGAGAACTTTTTGAGTCCCTAAAAAATATGTGCAATGCTACAACAAATTTTAAAGACTTTTTAGAAGTAGGAATAATCGAAACAATCAATTACTTGTCTAATGATATTTTTCAATTTTTAAAACAAAATCCAATTATTCCATTTACATTAATATTTTTGCATTATGCAAAGTCGAAAGAACTTTCCAATGAAGTAACATTAAAAGAACTATTTAATAGTGATAAAGGTTTAGCATTGAAAACGTTGGCACTGCCAAAGGATGTACTTGATTCTGTGATATTCAATTTAGTGCACTTAAAAAACGAGTTAGAGCCGAATTCATCAAAAAATAATACGACGATGTATCAACTTCTAGATGGCTATAAAAAATTTAATTCTACACTATTCTTTAAATGGAGAACGAGAAACAGTGCAATGCCAGATTTTTTAAATGAAAATCTAGTAAAAAAATTCGGGCATAAAGAAAAACTAAACTACATCAATTATCTAAAAGAAGCACGTCCGAATATGGCTGCAAACATTCTCCAAATCCAACAAGAAAAATTAGCTGGTGGTATATCACCAAAAACGTAAGTTTGATTAAAAATAATCCACTGTATAAAAAAAGTCATATAACAGCTGATTACTAAAATTATAATTCTCTATTCCAGGAAAGCTCAAGCTTCTCTCTGTGCGCACGTTTTTGCATTACGTCACTCAAAACAATTAGACTTAATTAGTGGTTGCATTTCGTTTTTGGAAATTCTCGGAATTAATTCTGACAATTTAAGACTTCATATTACAGCTGCTCAGTTTGTTCGAAAAGAGCTGAATATTTCCATTGGTATGTACTATCATATTAATTGATTGAATCATTTAACCACAATGTTCTCATAATTTTTTTAAGTAAATTTTTTACGTTTTTATTTTTAGAGAGCTCGCTTGAATCCATTATCTATAATAATCAGCAGGAACTGAAATCGGTATTAAATTATTTAGAACGTAGTTTTCACTCTCGCCTCAACGTTAAAATATTTGATGATAATGAAGAATTTATCCAAAGTCTGTGTACCTGGGATGTTATAGTGAAATTTGCTAGAACACACAATACTCCTTTGCCCATGTCTCTACTAAAGTATTTGGCGTCTTACGACGCTTGGTTCGAATTTGCATTAGTTGGTCACATTTTTGCATATCCAATTAGCCAGGTAATGTAGATAATTTTTACTACACTATCAAAAATGCAATTTAGCAAGTTTTTTACTATGTAAAAGGTTTGTCAATTTTAAAACTAAGTATTCTGTTTTTTGTTAATAGATTATAGAATGTGTACAGCATTTTGATAGTGTCAGTCTCAAAGAGCATTTATTACTGTCGTTAAACAACGCCCAATTGTTACGGCAAAATTCATATATTGAAAATGAAAAATCCATGAAAAATGAAAAAACGCGGGATAGAGACTCTCGTCAAGCGTTGTGCAATGAAAATGGAGCTAAACAGGTTAATATGAATACAAACAAATTTTGTTAACTTATCAAGCACTACATATTTAATTAAAACATTTCAGGATTCTTCGCAATCGAGTCCACCGCAATTTTCGAATGAGATTGATTCATTTACAAAGCCTAGCAATAACATCGTAAGTCTAAATGCGGTTTCGAACGTTTCAACTTTCGTCGATGATTTGTGGCTGATTATTTTAAAATGCCACCAAAGCCAAGATCCGCCCGGTACTTTACTGAACGCTTCGCGAACCTTTAAATCTCCTATCCTTACTGTTTTAGCCACTTGTTATGAGGTAAACAACTTTAGCTTATTTGAAATTGCAAATAATGGGCGATAACAAGTGTTTGTTTACGTTTTCTTTTATTTTACATGACAGCCTTCCTCAATATCATCTTACTGTTATTCTTGGCTAGTTATATCAGCTGAAAATGCCAATTTTGCAAAAAAATTCGAGGAATGTTTGGAAAGTCAAATTTGGACGGCCAGTACGGTCTTAGATCTATTTTATAATATGATTTCATACGGATTCATCGACACGCTTTGTAGAGGATTACAAATATTTATACCTGTAATAACAGAAAATATTTTTTCCGAAATATTTTAATATCAAATAATCACATCATCGTTTCTAATATTTTTAGGAAAACCCTTTGAAAATTATTTTTGAGTTCTTAACTGAATGCATTAATTATGGAAATTTCAAAGGTTCCGAACACCATTTAGATAATTTTATAACTAATTGTTCAAATTATAAATGTAATGTAAGTATATATATTAATAAATAAACTCACAACAATTTCTCTTCAAAAAGAAATATATTTATAAAAAAAAATCAAAATTTTAAGTTTTATTGTACGTAATAAATCACATAAAACATTTCAGAAACTGATTAATTGGGAGTGCAGTGACGCGACTTACTTGGAAAATGTTTACTGGATCCACATGGTTGTTGTGAAATGTATTATTGTTGCTCTTGGAAATGCGTTGCACAGTGCACGCGCGCAAATGGAATTACTCAATGTCTTAATAAAATCTGAACTTCACAAAAAATTAATAGGTAAACTACTTTTATAAAATAATTAAAAGTTATTATGTTTACATGTGTCTCATGATTTATAACTCTTATCTTGTAATTAGTTGATGCACCGAACTTCGAATCATTATTGGAGTACACGAAAATACTTTCCGAGACAACAGTGAGTTTGAACTTTTTCTGCTTTGACACAACCTTAAAAATACATGAATCTGAAGCAGAGATCGAGAAGTGCGTCAACGAATTGGTCGGCCTGGAAGATTACGATAATGCGTTACGGCTTTCAAAAGTTGCCAATTTGAAAGCCTCGAAAATCATACTTGCCCAAGTAAGTTTCTTTTGTCATTAAAAATATTACTTATGTCGACTGCAACTATGGACTATGAGTCATAGTCCCTGAGGAGGAGCCGGAGCGGGCTCGGAACGTTGGGCAATTGGGCAATTGGTGGTGGGGGGCAGTCAGATAGTCCTTTGCTAATAAAGTTTTTTTTTCCAGGTTTTAATTAAGTTTTTATTTCAGATTCTGCGGGGGTGATTATAAACAAGGGCAATCTGACTGCCATAAATATTAATTATTTTAATTTAATTTATAAGACTAAGGCCGATGGAAAAATTCTCACCAGTTGAAAGTTTCTTTTGAAAAATAATATTTTAAAAACATCAATAATATTTTTTTATACCCATTCATAAAAAATGTTTAAATGTTTTATAGTATCGCAGCGAATTCAAACAAAATGCGGATAAGGACGGAGTAGTTGATTCTCGCTTCTGGACTCGCTGTTCCACAGACTTTAAAAAATACGATGTTTGTTACGAAAAAGCTGCAGAATTTTTCGTTGAGCATGCAGAAAAAGTAAAGTCATATAAAGAAAGGTACATATTTTTTATTTGATAGTCACTCATTTTAAGTAAATAATCTCCATTGATAATAATAAATATTCCAGATACGAAATTCTAAAACTGGCTTTAGAAATCCTTGAACAAAATTTTACCGACCGTCAAACGTGCGACACAGTCGAAATGGCCATGTGGAAGTCCTGTATTCTGGCCGGTCCTGAAAACATTGAAATCAAATCTCAAAACACGGTCTTTAAAAAATTAAAAACCGAGCTGTTATCCAGTGTCAGTGGGCTGCAAGTGAATTGCACCCTCACTGAACCTGATGAGAAAGCCGCTGTTGAAGTTTTGATTGGACGTTTGCTGGACGCAGGAAAATTGGATACAGCGCTTCGGATCGGTGCCATTTTTAATCAAAGAAATAGGGTAAATGCGTGTTTAAAAGATACTCCGTTCGGTTCTCACATGAGCGTATTAAAAAGTTATATTTTACAGGAGCTGCAAGTGCTGATGTTATGTTTGAGTCTAGCTGAAGGTGAAATTTCGCCTTATCAACTAACCATACAACAGAAATCTTTACTCACCGAGTTTGACAAGCCTAAACACAGGAATAATACCTTACGGGGCCTTGGACTGCAACGATTGCCATCGGCAGCTTCGCGTATGAATGAATATCTTATTTTACAGTACCAATTTAAAAACTATACTCAATGATCGTCTAATATTTTATTTATATGTTTCTAGTTAATCTTACATCTCCATCTCTTACGCTGAATAACGTCACCGATGCAGAAAATGCGACTCTTATTGTAGAACAACAAGAACAATGCGATTGCTTGGCACTGTTAACTAGTTTGATAGAGACTCTGAGTCACGGAATCGACATTGGAATAAGGTTACTTTTGTGTTACCGTTTAGCTGTTCAATTAGGAAAAAGTTATCAGGTTCTCTTGACGTTGAGTAGTCCCATGCAGTTCCTTCAAGAAACCGTAAGCAGCCCGTGCGATAGAAAGCTCGATATCGCTCGAGATATCATCACAACTTATCAGATAGAAAATCAAAGAATAGCTCATTTTCTAGCGGAGGAGATTGTTGCGCATATTACTCAAGTGATTGAAGGTGATGTGTCTTCTTGAATTTAACAATTCAATTTACAATAACTTTATTATTTGTAATCATAATTCTGTTTTTAGATGAGTTGAATGAGCCGACAACTGCTTGGAATTATAATATGAATTTGCAATCTGTGATAGAACTTTGTAAAGACTCCTCTCTATTAGGTTTAAAGCTGTTGGATATGGCGAATAAATTACTCGGACATTCATACGGAGAAAAAAGAAACCGTAAATATCCAAGAACTATCTACATAATTAACATTATTTATAATCTCTCTCTTAATATACTTCTTTTTTCTTTTCCAGTTGTTACGCTGAAAATCATTGTTGAACTTTTAATCCGTTCCCACGACTGTTTCACCGCCGCGTGTAACATGGAGGGCATCGCCTCAGTCCTCAGAAAATGTCAACAACTTGCGAACTCTCTTCAAAAATTGAAGCACTGGAGTTTATTAGTCCGTCTAGTCACTGGCGTTGGTCGTTTTACAGAAATGAATTATATTTTTCAAATACTTACGGAGAACGATCAGTTCGAATTTTTACTCGGCAGAGGATTAGATAAAGTGGGTGATAACGATAACTTGGTGTACCGTCGAAATTTAAAATCTTTATGTGATAAAAGAAATGTTGAAATTTTGTCAATAGGTTCCGGGATTAAGAATGGCTCTCTTGGACTTTCTCAAACGTCATTGTCCCGAAAACAAAGATTTATTCAATATCGTAGCACTGCATTTCCGGCTTTATTACGAAGTCGCTTTGATGTGGGAAAGCGAGGCGAAGGAAGTCATACATGATTTGGTGAACGATGCTAAAAAGGAGTGCGGCAGAACAGTGTACAATCCGAATCCGGAGATAAAATTCACGAAGAACGAACCTACCGAGAAAAGGCTGCAATTAGCAATAGCGAATTTCACGCATGCCGCTCAATACTTTTTGCAGGTAATATTTTATAAGCATATACCATATGTTTACATACGCAAAATAATACAATTTTCTCACCAAACATTCAATTTTCCCTCAGGATAATAAGTTGAATCTAGCGAACAGATGTTCGCACCAAGCGCAGCTGGTCGCCCTTCAGATCTCCCTGCTGAACTCCGCCACGCAATCCCAGCAATTCCCATGTATTCTGAACCTCAGCAGCGAGGAGATCAACAAGGTGATCTGTCGCCACCTCAGTTTCTCCCAGGCGCTGATCCTCGCACGCGCCTACGATCATCACGTCGACTGGGCGAGCGCCATATACTCGCACTGTCTGCTCAGCGGCGAAGCCAAGTATCTCAAGGATTTCGTCACGTCGAAGCGTCTCACCGCCACCGTCGCCATCGACTGCGCCAAGAGGTACAAGCTCGAGAAAACCGTAAGCAGGTCCATGACCGAGAACATGCAGACCCTCGTAGCCAGCCTCAAGGACAACGAGTGCAAATACGTACTGGCCAGTCAGCTGGGCTTCAGAAAGATCATCGAGGAGATGCTGGACGACGCGGCGATTGGGGCGTATCTCAAGGACACCGTGTTCAGGAAGCGCTACGTCGTCTCGGAATTTTACGGATGAAAGTATAGCTTTTTCGATTTCGTATTTGATAATGAGTATAAGGAGATCCGCGCAATGCCACTTTTTTTTAAGGGTGGTACCTTTTTACGTAAGTATAGATTTAGCCAAATGTTCTAAAGCGTCCAGCTCATACGTAATTTTATAGACAAGAATCAAGAATATTTTGATCTTTTTTTTACGGTACGCGATACAGCTTGAACACAACGAAAACGTGGAGAAATACAGCAAAGCTGAAAAATCAATTATATAATCAGGTATTAATATTGATGTGAGATCGGAATCGCGATCGGGGAAAGTTTACGAAATTTTGCGACAAAAACTCGTTGTCGCGTGTATAATGTAGATCAGTTCTGCATATACGAATATGACAAGATGCGCATCCGTTTCGATCAGATACGCGTATTGCATTGCGCACAACAGCGGCTCAATGAAAATGCGATCTCACGCGGAAAATGTGATTTAATTTGAATTAATTTTGTAAATTTAGAAAATATACTCAGGCAGCGTAATATTTACCGTCATTCCATGAATTTTATATGATTCGCCAAAATATATATTATGTGTAGATTTTTTTATACTCCGAAAAAAAGCAAATAAGTGAAAATGATTACAGTATTTTTCTCATATATACGTTTACTATTGTATTTACTTTATAACGATTGTTATGTAATTGTAAAAAAAAAACGAAAAAAATATATATGCAAATCTATTTTTAAAACAAACGTCGGTGCCTCCGGGTTATTCTTTTTTCCTCGTTCCGCCTACCCCGGAATATAATACCGATAATTCCATAATTAATCACAGAGTGCAGTGTACACTTGATCCTTTCATTACTTTATAAAGCTGAAGCTTTTGGGTCAAGGTCGTGGCTATATAACGCTCACTTCTCCCCAACCCGGTGCACACAAGGTGCACACACGCGAAAAGAAAACGTGCGCCTTTCATGCATGCCACACGTACGTTATATTATTATGTGCATCTTCCGGTCTCTTTTACATGCAAAGACTCCCGTATTGTGCAAGTCAGATCCCGCGATCACGCGCTCGCAATTATATGACATTGAAGAAGCCAGTCAAAAAGAATGTAAACATTAAAATACATATATTATTTACTTCCATTTTTGCAGCTATCATCGTAAGCAATATTAACACTCGAAATGCGCTCTTTTCGTTCTTACCGTATTGACGCGACGATCGAAACAGCGTGTTTTTACCTTCGCAAATTGAAATTAGCGTCTCGCATGCGCGCTATACATAGCACTCTACGCGTGTTTGTTTTTTTACTGAAATGCAAAGCTAATTTATACACGTGCGGCGCGGACTTTTCTTATAGCGCACAATAACGACAATGGGTTCTTTATTATAGCGTACACGCAACGACGAGGAGGGGGTGGGACAAAAACGCGAAGTAAAAATAAGCACGTGTAAGTACGTGCTTGGGAGATTATACGTTTCAGCTGCTTATCTAATCCTCTTCGGAATCGCGCGCGCGCGAGTCGTCTCTCGCTCCTTTTCACGTGAAATTCAGTTTCTGACTGTCCTCGCGCACGAGCTCATGTCGGCGACTGAACGATGATATAAATAAATCTCTTTGATTAGTCGTTAACGTTACAATCTCGCGTGTGATGCAATATGCATGCACTGTTGCTGTTTTTTCGCAATTAAAAAATCAAGATGCATGGACCAAGCTTTCTCTCGGTGATCCGTTGAGTCTGATAATTATCATTCGCGCGTTATTTTTAACGCGAGCAGACAATAGATATCAACTGCATCAGAGATAAGACTCTCAATACGAATTAAGAAAGCATTGATCGATTCGCTAAACATGATGACGATCGCTGCTAATTCGCCGACACTCGCACGGTCATCGTCATCGTGAGAATGGCCTTACATCGAAGGACGGCACATTCTATACCGATATAGAACTTTTTTCGCCAACCAAGGTAACACCAATCCCACCTAAATTCAAATCTCCCGCGCTTTCTACACCCCTTCGCCGGTAAAACAGAGCCCTACTCGATCACTCCATAATGGTTTAAAGGGCCAAATCAAATCAGCTGCAGCAGCGTCGTGTGTGCGCGATGGCAACAGAAGCAACAAGCAACACACGCAGAAGGCCGTCGCTGCCTGCAGAAGAAGTTCGACTTGCGGGGGCGCACCGAATTGGCGATTTAAAAATCCGTTTGGCGCGCGCACGCACGCGCGGGGGGTGATTGTGTATAAGTACACCTTTTATTTGCCGGCGCGTGCACCGGGCGGCCTTGGCATTTTATATATATACTCGCATAGCCGACTACCTCTTTATACTTTGGCACGTCAGTTAGACACGAGCAGCCGCAGCCCGCAGCTCGCGTGAATTCGCACACTTTTAACGAAAAACGGATATTCGAATTGTATAATTATAGGCGCATATTCAGTTTGCCTATCGCGCTCGTGCGGGGCTGCGTGCCCGCGCCACTTGAGTGAATTGGTATCTGTTCTCTCTGCATCAGCGTGTGCAGTGTGCTCCGAAGTGTCATTCGTTGCGTTTCGCGGGACCGATGTAGATCGCCGCTCTCTCTCTCTCTCTCTCTCTGTTTCTTTTGTGCTATTGTAGTTTTGAGAATCGTTGTTGTCTTCGTGGTGTATATAGTCATATCGTCAACGGTGCACTCGTAACTTACGCGTCTGCGAAAATGCGATCAATATTTGTGACCGCGCGGGGTGCAGATGCTCTCGCCGCCGAGCCGACGGCGCTCGGCAATTATCTTATCAACTTTTGAAGATTGAAAAGTCGATTGACCCTTTTGTCATTTATGCGTTGCTCATAAAATGCTCATAGCTATGCCATAACGCACGCGACTCGTGCACAAACTGACCGTTCAAACGAAGGTTAATTATAATAAAGTACTAATACGTTTGTTTGATTGTCATGTCAATTTTGTTTCTTTTTTTTTTAATACCTAGTAAAGTTTTTTTTTAAGTTATTGTTTGAAAAAGTGATTTAAGCTTTTTGTAGTGTGTGCTGTGATGTTAATAATATTTAATATTTTATTTAATTTTTTAGGAACGTATATTACGTTTCAAAAGAAAATATTTCACTTACGTTAATTCCATGGAAATTAAGGAAAAAACTAATAAGTGGTCTCCACTAGAGACGTTATATCGCATTCCACAATTTATATCTCATCTAGTTGAACAGTTCTTTTATAAGTAAGTTGCAACACTTAAACTATTAAAGCTGATTACCATGCCTGCAATTATTAATAATTCTTCTATTCACTTTCTCCAGTCTTGGACTACAAATTGCTCGACGACCAAAGACATGGATGATATGCTGCTCAGTACTTGTGATAGTGTGCCTTGCTGGATTGCTACGATTCAGACAGGAAAAAAATCCTTTGAAATTATGGGTACCACCAGATTCAGATTTTGTTCGAGACACAGAATGGTTGACGTCAACTTTCAAAGAAGGTCAGAGAATAGAAAGTATAATATTTGCTGCGGATGATGTACTTGAACCACAAGCTCTTATTCAATTAAATGAAATAACAAAGAGGATAATGAATGCACAAACTAATAGCACACCAAAGATTTCTTGGACAGATATTTGTTTTAAGTATAATCTTTATTTCATTTTAAATAATAGTCTCTTATATACAGGTTTGTAAAAATTTATTTTCAATTACAGAGTTCCTATTATCTCTGGTATCACTGGATCTGAACGTAAAAAACGACAATTGAATGATGATTTTTTTAATCGAGATCCCTCTATGACCAATAAAACAGGATATGATGCTGGAGTACATTTGCCAACTGAATTGTATTGTGGTATACTCAACAGCCTTCCAAAAGGTTGCTTATTATTCAGTATTATGGATATATGGGAGTTTAATTCAACTTTAATTAAGTCGCAAACCAAAGAGCAAATTGTAAGGAAATTTAATTCTGCAACTAATAGCCCGACATTGGGTCATCCAATGAATTTTAGTGAATTACTAGGAGGTGTTACAAGAGATGAGAGGGGCAGAATTGTTAAAGCTAAATTTGTTAAGACACAATGGACAGTTTATATAAATTTTACTGTTGTTAACTTTGATGAAATGGGTAATGATGCAGGTACAGCAGATTGGGTAAGGTAAGATTACAAATTGCCTCTTGTATTCATAATGATTTTATTTTGCAATCAAAAGAAAATTACTGTAATTATTGAAGTGAGGTATTTCTTTTTACAGACTTGAATTCCCTTGTTAAAAACCATGAAGAAATCAGGTTTTATACTCTGTAATTTTATTTTTTTACATATTCTAATAAGCAATTTTTACTTTTGCACAGTCGACGAAAGAAATTCACGATTGGGAAGAAGTTTTTCTTCAAGAACTTGAAGATGTCTCAAATGATCTAACACGTCTAAGAAAGAGAAGTACTCAAAGCTATTTGGTTTATTATGAAGCCGGTAGAAGCTTTGGCGATATAAGTCGAGATAGTATTTTTCATGACGTTGAAAAACTTATTGCTGGCGTTATATTAATGTCAGTGTATGTACAGGTGATACTCTCTAAGTTTAACTGGGTTGAATGGCGTGTAAGTCCAACATACAGCAATCATAACTCGTGAATCATTCACTATTCCGAGAATCGTTTTAAAATTAATTTTCCCATATTTTATTTACAGTTTTGGCTGACCAGTGTAGCTTTATTCTGCATAGGAGGAGCTTTCGCCGTTGCCATAGGATTGTGCTCAATTATCGGGATCCCATATGGCCCAGTTCACACGTCACTGCCATTCATGCTAATGGGCCTGGGTGTCGATGACACTTTTGTCATGATGGCATCGTGGGAAGAGATATCGTCGCATGAGAAAAATCGAAAAAGACCGCTGCCCGAAAGAGTAGCCTTAGCCTTAAGCCACGCTGGAGCAGCGATTTCGGTCACCTCACTTACAGATGTTGTCGCATTCGTTATTGGTGCCTCAACAGTAAGTACATACATAGTTTAATCTCCTACAAGAGAATCCGAAATTTCATAGTGCACTCAACTAAACTCGAATATCATTAAACATTTCAGATATTGCCGTCCTTGCACTCATTTTGTATATACGCCGCTGTCGGTGTCTTAGTGACATTCATCCTGCAGGTGACGTTCTTCGTAGCCTTTTTTACGCTCGACTGTCAGCGCGTGGAGAACCGGCGCAACGGCGTCTGCCCGTGCGTGAAGCACGAGGATTTCGTGCCAGCGGCGATCGACGCTTCGCAAACCATCTCCGGGAAGCTGGTAGATAAGTTATACACGAAAGTCATCCTCACGATTCCCGGCAAGCTCGTAGTTCTTCTCATTACCGCGGTATTCGCGGTGCTCGCCGGTTTCGGCACCAGTCAGCTCGAACAGTGGTTCGACCCCGTCTGGTTCCTGCCGCAGGACTGTTATCTTAGCCAGTTCCTCGTGGTGAAGGAGCAAGGATTCCCGAAAGTGGGATCCGACGCCACTGTGTTCATGAGCGACATGGACTTCGTACAGAGTTTCCCGAGGATTCTGAATCTCAGCCGGACCATGGAGGCCGCGCCGTATGCGGAGAGCGTCAAGAATTGGCCCGTTGATTTTATTCACTTTGTCGATGCGAATTATGATATAGGTAAATATACAAGCATATATAGGCATATCCTCTGGCCTGCTTTTGTACTTAAAGATAAATAAACAAAATTTTTACAGACGCGGAGAACAAGACACTGACCGACGAGCAATTCCGCACCTACCTCTCGAAATTCCTCTTTAGCCGCGTTGGCGGCAAGTACCAGCGCAACTTTCGGTTCACGGGCAACGCCAGCTGCGGCCTGATGACGCCCCCGCTGACGATAACGAGCATCGACTTTGTGTTTCGGAAATTCGCCTCGCCGTACGAGTGGATACCGGGTATGGACGGGGCGAAGCAGACGGTCGCGGAAGCAGGTTTCGACGGCTTTGCCACTGTCTGGTGCGAGATGTTCGCTACGTGGGTGACCGACAAGGTCATCTCTCAGGAAGTCGTAAGGAATCTCATTTTGGCCCTCATCTGCGTCATGGGCATGACGATGTTTTTGATCGCCGAGCCACAAACTTGCCTCTGGATACTGCTATGTGTCCTTCTCACGCTACTGGACGTCTGTGGGTTCATGTACTACTGGGGCCTTACCATTGACATTGCCTCTTGTATAGGTAGGTCTTTTTGAGGTTTTGAATTGTTGAGAGAGAGGCAATGATATAATTATGTATAATTAAGTGTGGGGTGAAAAGAATTATTGGAAAATTTCATTGTATTCCAACGACGCATGAATTTCAGATTCATGAATGACTATGAAAGTATTAACTGGAAAGCGTAGGCTAGAATGATTCACCATAAATTATCGCAAAAAATTAAATGACCAGTTTTCTCAGTTTTTGTTGGCACGCTTTATTTAAATTTCATAGGAAGACTGTCATTAAGATCATGTTTATGTTAATTTTATAAGAAGTATGATTCACATGCATACTTAACTACTTTTTTATTCTGCATACAAAATTAATTAACATTAATAAAATAACACTTTCCAATTAATTTGTCTCTGTCACGTGAATATCGATTCTGTTTAGAAAAACAGCGTAGAAAAAGTATTGAAATGTAATTAATGAATCTGGCTCAAACAGAACACAATTAATTTTTTAGTCTTTTAGATTTTTTATTTTAAAATAATTTCATGTTTTTGTTTTTCTCGTATCAACATTAGAAATTTAAAAATATTTAAATATAAGTACTATCTCATTCAAACATACATTTTTAATGTCAACTTCCAAAAGTAAAATTGAAATATCTCTTGCAACCTTCTTAAATCTTAAATCTATATGGAAAACAGCTACAAAACAATAATATGCACAACCAGTACATATTTAAACTTTCTTCTCTTAACCACAGGTTTAGAATTAGCCGTGGGCCTGAGCGTCGACTACGCGGCCCACGTGGCGCACGCCTTCCTGAACGCGAACGAGCTCGCGGGTGCGAGCCGCAGCGCCGACCGTAACATGCGCGCGCTCAAGGCCATGAGACATATCGGCTCAGCCGTCCTCTTCGGCGCCGGCTCCACGCTACTCGCTCTCTCGCTGCTCTCCTTCTCCACGGCCTACGTGTTCCGCGCTTTCTTCAAGATTTTCCTCCTCGTCATCGTGTTTGGACTCTGGCACGGCCTGATGCTGCTGCCCGTCGTGTTGAGCACCATTGGGCCCAGAAGTTTGAAGCGGGCTGGCAGCTTTAAGGATGTGAGTTGGACGGCTGGGGTAGTAGATGGAGTGCAATAATTTTTCTTATTAATAATGCTGGTTGGGTTGGTTTGTTAGAGTTGTCAAATGAACAGATTTTTGGATTTGTAAATAATAAAGACGGATTTATGAAAAATTTAATCAGAATGGTAATTTCGCCGTGTAATGATGATTCATCTAACAGATTCATCTTTTTTTAATAGAATGTATTGATTAATGTGATAGAAGGTCAATGCAATTCAAGGATTTAGTTTCATTTTTTTAGCATCATTTATTAGTATTCTGGGATAATATCTTCTTAAGTTCGCAATTAAATTTATTTGAAATAATAGAAATAAAATGACAAAATGTTAAAAAAGGTTACAGTAGTTTTAAAGTATTTTAGTAAGCGTACTTACTTTATGAAATGATAAATTTGAACTTTATGTTTCAGGTGCGATCTAGGAGTATAGAAATGAAACAAGAAATGGAGGCCGCGGAAGTGCCGCTGAACAAAGAATGAGATTCATCATCAATAATTATTTATTTTTGGTTCAATAAACATACAAAATTATTGTTACACTATTCATACTATCGATCACACATTTATACAAAAATAATAGTGATAATGATAACCGTCCTTGAAATTAGACAAAATTAACTTTTACGGAAAAAAGAACTTTGACAAAAATGGCGATTTTTTAATAGAAAAAGGTGTAAAGAGAGGAGACAAAAAAGAAGAAGACAGTTGACGTAACTCAAAGACGTATAGTAATCGTCGATTCATCTGCATGTACATTTACAATTATATATATATTTATATTTATATTTATATATTAAGATTACAAAACAAGTACAAAATAATTGCTTCGTCCAGGAGTTTTCTTTCTTCACCATCATCATCATCATCTTCTTTTTTTATGCGATATACATATACAGTAATGTTCGTTCATTTTTTTTTTCATATATATATCCATTTTCATATATATATTTATATCTCCACTTAATAATATCATAATCTCACGTGAGCGGATAAAGGAACATGTACTATCGATTAAAATCAAGGATCATTATTACGCCTATTATATTTAAATCGAAGTAAAAAAAGAACAAAATAATCTAATTGTTCCACGTGGCGAATGTTCTCATTCACTTTCTCACACCTCGCGCGCAGTCTCTAAATGACTTCTCGCATCCGCGCAAATTCACTCTGCGTCTTTCATTCAATCTGTCAATTTTCGATCTCTTTCTCTGCGGCTTCTCTCTCGCTCTCTTTCTTTTTCTCTTTGCGCGTATTTATCGTTAAATTGATTGACACGTGGAAAATGAATGACAGAAGAGAGGTGGGAGGGTCACCGGGGCGGAAGAAACAAAAAAATTTCCTTGTCTCTCAGTCTCGCGATCTGACGATTTCGCGTTTGAGCCCATTTGTTCCGTGCAGCCCCTATCACCCTCCCCCTTTTGCTGTTTCACTCTTGTTTTTTGCAGCGTTTCTCGCTCTATTTGCTCTTGTGAGTCATTCGCGAGTGGAAAAAAACGGTGAAAATCGAACGTAAAACATATATTAACATAACGATCCGCTATTCCTTTTCGCGCACGCCTCTCTCAATCGGGGGGACCCAAAAGGGGGAGTTTAACAACGATAATTGAATTTTTCTTTTAGAAGTGTTTTCTTATACTTTTAGGTACGAAAGAGGATTATTTCATTTTGCGGAAATACTTAGTACGTAAGAAAAAAGTACAAACATTTGTTCTTGCGCGTTTATGGTATATAAAACTCTTGGATAACAGGATAAGTCCAATGGAAATACAATCGTTTGGTGTTGGCTTTATCGTGGATGTCTACAATCACAAAATATCGAACTGAAAGAATGTCAAAGTATAACAGTAATAGACGAGCAAAAGAATTGCTATCGGGGCAAAAGAACGTGTCAACGACTTGGTCTCGCGTTTGAATTCTATAATAACTTTTGTGTCATGTGTTTGGTAAAAAAATTCAGGCAGTGAACGTTTTCAGTTCAGGTATTAAAATTTTTCGTTTTTTTCTTTTATTTGCTATCATGCACGATCTCTGCGATCGAAGTAGTCGAGTTTAACCCCGCAAATCACTTGCTAATAGCGCCGAGTTAGTATCGGAATGAAAAGAATCTCGCTTCGGAGTAATTATTACAAAGTAGAAAAACACAGTGGCATTTTTTGTTAGAGGAACGGAATGCTACAATTGAGATGGTCACATCTACTTATTTTAAAATTGATTTTCTTTTTTTCATTTCTCCCTCGCGCTCGATCATGATTTATTGCTTCTTAAATTATTCTCACATCCGAAGAAATTAATTGCAATCGATCACAGTACCCATATCTCTCGCTCTTACTCTCACGGTGAAATGCCATATCTTTATTGTTCGTTAAAAATCTCAACGTGAAATTATATATACTTATACAGTCGAAAACGAAGCTTGTTATTTACAATGATATCGTGTAATTAACGTTTTAACGTGGTCATTTTTAAAATAACATACATGTGGCCACTTGTTGCACTTGAAGTATCCAAGCAGGCATACAGACAAAGATATATTATTGGAAATTAGGTAGACTAGGCTATTTTATTTTTTTTTTCTCAACTTTTATCGCGCTTTATTTTCTTCGCATCGTCTTTTTCTTCTTATTTACTTTTATTTCTGCATGTGTGTGTGGGTGTCTTTGTTTTTTGTTATCTTTTTTTTTCTTCTTGTTTTTGCGTGTGGCAAAAAATTATCATATGCCTATCTAATAGACGTACATTTATATCCATATTTATATTTATATATATAATATTTTTTTTCGTATTTATATTCTGTTTATTCGTATATACAACACACGATATGCATACATATACAACAAAGCTCCCTATTGCTGAGAACGAAGATCAGCTCCAGAGAAAATTCTTCCGAGACTTGAATATCCTCCCCCCTATGCACTTTGTCAAAACGATGTTTCTTTAAAATTGAAAATTCTATTGGAATCGCTCGAGTAATTTTTCGGAAAATCAGAAGTTAGATGGAGCTTTTGAATCGAGAAACGTTATTACATTTTACCTTTGATATTAATTATTGTGCGATATTGAACATTTTTATCTTAAAAAGGAGATCTATCATCGATCTATGAGATTTAAAAAACGCTGTACATGCTCAAAGCGCACGTTTCAAGGGAACGTTCATTTCACTGAGAAAAAAATATTTTTTATCGATTAAATTTGACAAACATTTGTCAAAAAAATTAATAAAAGGGAAAAATTTACATCCAAAATACTAATTAAATGGAAGAATGAGTGGTATTTAGTCTCAAAATTCTTAAAATTGTTGAAATCGTTTTAATACTGAATTTGGATAAACTTTAATAATTATTTTCTCAGTGCCACAAGTTTGAAACCCTCTGCACTCCTCGCACTCAATATATTAACGTTATTAAACTGCACTGCTACACCAATTTTCACGTGTTCGCTCCTCACTGGTAATTTTCAATTGTCATATTGTGCTCTGCTGCTGCTGCGTCATTTGAAATTCAATCTCACATATACACGTTTAATCTCAAAATGGCTTTGGGAGACGTTAAAACGTAGTGATAATCGTGCTAATGTGCAATGATTACAATGACGACGATAATGACGTTGATGAATCAATCGGACAACGACGCGTGGCATTCTCGTTTCGTTATTTTAGCATTTCAAAAGGTTCACGCGTGAAAATCGCGTTTGTATTTTCTCTCTTGCTATTTATTTATCAATGATTCTCATTCCTTGGCATCATTTCGTTCCTCTCTCTTTCTCTCTTTCTTTTTTCTCCCGGAATTTTTATTTCCATCCTCTTGCCTCTCTTTTTAGCTAGTAAAAAAATTCTTTTTTAGTTATCGACTTTTTTTTTCATTATTATTACTCAATCTTATACCCAAAAATCTACCAGAGGCACTTTGGGTTTATTAGTACCATTAAAAAGTTGTTCTATACTCGGAGAACAGCAAGACCTCGGGGCCTTGTTACCATTTTTTGTTTCGTTCGGTTCGTTGATCAATCTCATCGTTTCGACTCTTTTGTCTACATCCCCCGTTATTGTGCGACCCTGTCTGCCTTTTTTTTTCTTAAAAACCTCGTTTCTTTATTCGTATCGATTCCCCGCGGTTTTTGGAAAATCCCATTTACAATTCGAGCAATACTCCGGCCCCTCGTTGTGCAAAATTTTCCCGTTCGAGCTCGTTCCCGGTTTATCTTTTTTTTTTACGTGTATGTCTGCTGCAAATTGTAAAAAAAACATGATGTGGTAAATGAAGAACGAATGATAGAAGGCAAAAAATATTGTAGGTAAGTGAAATCTTTGAGAATGATAGAAAAGATGTTTTGAAAAGTTGAAAGTGATCAAGGCATTGATTGAGAAAAAAAAATAATGAACGTTAGAATGAAACATTTTTTCTTTCTTCTTTATATATGAAACAGGACGAAAAGTGTCTTACAAAAAAGGAGAATTCATATAAAACGTCGAGTTTCACATTCTGGCAATTGCTAGCAGATTTCTTTCTTCCACTCTCGCTCGTTCACTCTCTCGCTCTCACACATACACATATATAATTTCACTTACGCTCGTATTTTCTTCACTCGTTACAGTGGCAACGCACGCGCTAAAAAATTCGTGTCCTTTTTCTTTCTCAATCAGCGATTCATTTTTCTTTTTATTTTTGTTCATTATTCTTTCGAGAAATAAATACTTTCTCCGCTGCACGACTTGCACATTGAATTGACGCACAGGACAATCAAGTGTTTTATTTTTCCCTTGACAGTGCACAGGCCCCCGCACACACTCACATGCGCGTTTCACTCGCGTACTTGTAAAGGAATACAGTTGGCCTTCGAAATTTCGAAAAATTCATCATCTCTCTGTCTCTCGTATTATGTGCGAAATTCTACGACTTTGAGAAGAAAATTTTATTTAGAGATTAAAATTGCGATAAAAAATGTTTAAAATCGTTTTAAAATAGTATATAAAAACACTGTAAAAACACGTATAAAACAATGGAGATTCTTTGAGAGCCAGAAGTAAAAAAGGCGGGGCTCGATGATCAATTTTTAGAACTTCAAGGGCTCGACATTTCACACACCCTTACAGCCAAATAATTATAAATCAGTTGATCGCACAGCCAGACACACCACACCAAAATTTCTTCCTTATGAAATATATCCACAGAGTAATGTTTAATTAATGATTATCAATTCATATCGATTCAATATCAATGTTATTACAATCAGACAATACTCAACAGTGATCGTTATTTTTTTGTTATATATATTACAATTATTAATAATTAAGAGTGACAACAACATGACGACGGAGGCGTTGAAGCTGAATACCTATAAAAGGACTTTAGGGTCAGGAATTTTTTTTCAATCGTTGGAAAAAGGAGTCCGGGTTCGATGGAGTTAATGGAAATCGCTATTTTGTGTCATTCCATTTTTGTTAGGACTGTAAAGGAGGGTCATATGGAGGAAGGACGAGAACGATTTGTTAAGGAGCATTGAAAGTTGCGAGTCGAAGGCCCTTTATTATTTCGGTCCGAGAACTCTTTATGGCGGTGTGTGTGTATACACTATGACAGCGAATAATGACGATGATGACACGACGACGATACGATGGTGATGTGAGAATGATTGGGGATTTTTTTCGTTTAAGATGATAAATGACAATAACAATCATGAGATAAGACGGTGGTTCAAGAACGCACACGCACACACTTCGAAACTTCCACAGTAAGAAAGTCAGAGTCGATCCGACGAATCGTTCGGTTGAGGTCTCCTCTGTATCGCAAACTAATTTAAATAATTTACAGTAGTAATTTCTTTATTGGATAATATTTAAATAAAACGTTACTAATACTTATAAAGTAATGCAATTATTTTATACTAATTATAATAAAAATATAGAATAAGAGAATTATCGTTTGTTTAAACTAGTTGTATGACTAGTTTAGAGTTAGTCTCAACCTCATAAGAATTGAAAAATTCGTCAATCAATAAACCTCAATTTTTCGGCAACGATTCGCCCAAGATCTCTGGAAGAGACAAAGTGGGTTAATGTAAATGTTTTTTAGGCGGAGAGAGACCGAAAGGGCTTGGCGAGGAAGCACGCGAAAACACTCAACACAACCGTCACATCGAGCCGGCCATACGATCGGCCATAGTTCAGTTACTTTTTATTTTTACTTTGCTTTCCTTGTATAATCATTAAGGTTAATTCTACTAGCTAATACACAGTCTGTTCTCGAAAAAATGCGTCTGATTCGCGCTCACACTTAATATTTGTTTGTTTTTTTTCCTTATAACTCACGCGTTATTTTTTCTATACGTTGCTGCTCTGTCAGCTTTTTCTTTTTTCGGAACTTTTCCCTTCCCCCCTCCCACAGCTCGTGATATTGCGCGCCTTCATTTCGTCTCACACGGAATGCTCGAAAGACAGAAATTGGCTTTAAAGATATAGTCTGAGTTCTGGAGAGCGCGCATCTTGCGTGCTCGATTTTTTCCTCTTTAAAATACAGCTCGTTTAGTCTGAAATTTCTAAAATTTCAAACAAGCGCAGATAAACTTTGTATCTGCGTTATTTACGAGGAATATTTTAAAGTGGAAAAGACACTGCAAGATCTTTTATATTAGTTAATGTAGCGCTTGTGCTTCATAACGACCGAGTATTTATTATAGAAAACTCAGCTCTCCGCAATTTTTAAAACCAGTTCTGCCCTTTATTGAAAAAGAAGTAATGAATCCTCGCTACGTCGTACAAAATGGGAGAAGGGCGGGAGAGGCCTTTTCTCCTTTTTTTTTAAACGTCGATAATATTTCCTAGCCTAGATATATACATACACACGCGCCGCGTTCGTGTAATAAGTGTGTATATATGTACACATATACATAATGACATACCATCCATGTATATAATAATAATATTAATAATAATATATATTTCCGCATCGATCAGTCAATCAAGACAATAGCGATTATCGATGACTTACGTACTTATTTATTCCTCTTATCACGACGATCATACTTTTTTATTTTTGTTAAATCCTTAATTCTCGATTTGTTTAAATATTTCAGTGGATGGAGATGTGTATTCGTTTAAGAAATCTCGGGCCACTCTTCTCTCCCGCGTTCTCCCCGGATCAATCGGGAGAGCCCGCTTTGGCAGTGGCTTTGCACAAATATACAAAATTCCAATCAAGATATAACCGATCAGTCTGCTCAATTTTTTTTTTATTTGCAACGAACAGCGCCCTTTACACAATCGAGCCTTTAAACGCGTTAAATCTTAATACCGCGATAGTACAAAAAGAAGGTAAAACGAGTAGAAAAAAAACTGAATGTGCTCGATTGGCTCGTAAAAAAGACTTTACAAAATTTATACAATTAAAAAATAATACAAAAAATTGCTCGGAGAGTATATCTATCTATCTATATATATATATATATATATTCGTTAAACCCAAACGGAGGAAAGCCACGCGTATGCAAATTTTCCCCGCGCGACATTCTCGTATTGCTAAATCTCGTTCGATCCATCCACAGTCCGGATCAGGCAATATAGCGCGTTAGATTAAAAAGAAAAGAAAAAAAAAAAAAAAAAAATAGAACCGAGCGGAGTGATCGTAGATTCTGGCCTCTTTTCTCCATATAACGCGTGTGTGCGCTAAAAACATCGTTTATTTCAAAAGACAAAAACGAGAATTCCTAACGGGCTAGCGAGTGCGACTGGAAGTCACACATCATCATCTCTTCCACTCTCGCATACACAGAGCAACACGCTTACAAATTGTTTCGGTAAACCTAAATACAATATAATAATAATAATAATAATAGTAATAATAATAATAATAATAATAAAGACTCGCGTTCCAGCTCTCCATTATTTACACTTATTCGTATGCCTCGCCGCAGTGCACAATTCAAAGCCAAGCTTTTTCAGAAACCGGCGCTAAGTAAGGATAGCGTCCATTCAAAAAAACTTTCTTCCCTCAACGAGAAGACACAAGAAACACACTTATACAGACACCACACGTGCACACGCCTGCGCGCGTACGTATATACGTTCTTCGTGTTTCGAAGAAATCGCAGGCGCCGCATACCTCGTGGGCTATATATTTATATATATCGTCGTTAACTTTTCGCGGCTGCGAAGAGATGTGTGCATACACTTACACGCGAACCAAGAATTAAAAAAAAAAGAAGAACGAAAGACAATTGAAAAAATTAAAAAATAGACAATAATAATAAAAAAAACCACAATCTCGATCGAGTTCTCGGATATATGTCGGTATGTATATATATCTCTCTTTCTCTCAACGCGCACTTGCTTTATCTACGGCTCACACTCGGGGAGGTCGGGTCGGCGCGCTTGGCGGGTGGCGGCGATGCGAGTAGATACTGATGCTCAGCGTCCAGCAGGCCTGAGACGTGCCAGTAGTCCTCGATGGCAGCAGCGGCGGTCGTCGTCGTGGTCATGCCACCACCACCACCACCACCACCACCACCGCCTCCGCTGCTGCTAGTAGTGCCACTGTGCAGGCCGCCTACGAGCGCCGAGCCCCTTGGCCCTCAGCAGGGCAGCTCGTTGCGCGCCGGCTTGTTCGAGTGCTTACTCGTGTAAACGGGACATCAGGGATTGCCGTCCGCGGCCATTATGTTGTGCACCTGCTCGAGCTTGTGGGCGAGCCTCTGCTTCGTCGAGAATTCGTCCTCCTCGAGGGTCACCGTCAGCTGCTCGTTGTACTTGCTGGCGTAGGTGTAGAGCTCGTACAGGGCGCAGTTCGTGTTGAATTCGTTTGTGTGCAGCTGTGAAAAGTGAGGCAAAGATTTGCGTTGTTGAAAAATGGTCTGGAATGGGAAGTAGCTAAATTTAATAGGGGAATACTTACTCTTGATTCTTCTGCGAGCATGGCATTCATGTCCTGATCGGAAATAGCTTGCATCAGCTTGATGTCCGAATAGTAACGCTCTACCCATTCTTTGTACACTGGAATGTCCTTAGCGTAGAGCAACTTCGAACTCGGCGAGTCTTTGCCTGAAAGTTGAAAAAAAAATCTTAATTAATTGGAATATATAATAATAAATAGACGTATTTGAAGAGCAATCGTTAGCAAAATATTTTACCTAATCTGTGATCTGACGTAGAGCAGCTGTCCATGAAGGTCTGCGCGACGACGGAGAAGCAGGCGTCGACGATGTTCGATTTGTGAATGTCAAAAATAAAGTTCGGATTCTTGATGAGATTTACCCAGAACCTCAGTGGCAGCAGATTGCTCTTCCATGTGTGGACAACCTCTGGATCGGTGATCTGATGATGCAGTGCCTGGTCGTCCAAGAAGTCAAACATGTATTTGATAGCCAATGGCAGAGCTGAGCCCCGATGCGCCGTGCTGAATATCGTCTCGAAGAGGTCGTCGACGAATTTCTGTAGGGTACCCTTAGTGGCGAGCAGTCTGGTGAGATAGATCTCGGAGACCATTTTGTTGCCACGCTCGCCCTCCTTCTGCGCGTCCGAGTCGTGGTGTTTGACGAGATGCCAGACTTTAAGGCCACCGTCGTGGTCGTGGTTCAGGGGTGAGGTGGCACGCGACAGTGGCGGACTCGCCGAGCTGAATTTGCTGAGATTCAAGGTCTCATACTTATGAGATTTGTCAGTCTTTTCGGACAGGATAGAGAGATTGTAGATTGAGGATTGCTTGGAGACGAGGTTCAGCGATGCGCCGTCCGGTACACGGTAATGGTTCAGAGTGTTGCGCTTCTTCCACTCGCTCTCGATCTTTGTGGTCGAGTCCTCGTCGTAGAGGATCAGCCTGCCGGAGGCTCCGGTTCTCCATTCTAGTAAACGAAAGCATTTCAATGAATAATCGCAATAAAAGAAGTATTCAACAGAGATTTAGAGAATTTGAAGGATAAAGCTTACCGAGGTCAAGATCGTCTTTTCTCGGTCGCTGGCTGTACGGTGTGGACCGATAAATGGTATCGAGTGCCTTCTCCTTGACTTGAGAAATAGTATCACAGTCTAGAACTTTAACTGGAACGTTTTCGGTGTTGGGATCCATGCCACCAACAAAGACTGTCTGTTGGGAAATGGACACATAGACCGTCTGAAATAAATAATGTCGTACATTATATCCCCGTTTCATAATCTATCTCGTAGCAAAATATATTGATGATAGAGGTTTTAACGTACCATCGGCTTGAAATCTATCGACTGCCTGATGAGCTTTTCCTCGGATAAAGAGTATCTAGCCTCCGAGGTAATGGCATCCACTGGGCCCTTATCGACCTGCTGCTTCATGGCACGGAAAAGTAAGTATAAAGGCTCACCGGCGCACTCGCGCATGAATTTGTATAGCAGGAAGGTGAACCAGGCTGTTAGCATTTTCTCAGCGACGCTCTCGGTTCTAAAAGAAAAATTAATTAAAATACATTCAACAAAAACATCCTCCTCTTTACGAAAGTAAATTATAGACAATCGGTAGATACCTTCGCAGCAGCAGCTTAGGATGGCTCTTTCCCTCCATGCACTTCTCAATGAGATCGGCGAGCAAGGTCTTCAGAATATCCGTGCAATACTCCATCTTGCTCTGCAGCGTCACCATAATGAGGCTCGCAACGTTGACCCTGTCGCGCATAGAGAAGTAACGATTGCTCTCGAGCGTCCTCACGAACAGCAAGAGGAACGTCTTGTTCATGATGAGCTGACCAAACAGCCTCAGACCCTTCTCCTTGCGCACGAGCTCGGGCCTATCCCACTGCAGTACCACGTGGTTGTCGTCGGATGGGAAAAGTATGTTCATCGCGTAAGTTCTGTAATCGAGGAAGGGTATGCCACCGCTGGTGAGATCGCCAGTCAGATCCGTCATCTCGGTTTGCAGCTCGGCGAAGGCTTCCTTGCACTCGGCAGCGACGCGCAGCTCCAAGATGTCCATCTGCTCCTGCATATTCTTGAGTACGCGATTGCTCTCGGTGGACTTGCGCCTGTAGGCGATGAGAAAGGCAATAAAGACGACCACGAGGATGATGATAGCCGCGATGACGCCGATGAGGGCGGGTTTATTCAGCGGATTGTTCAGTCCGGCGGGGAGGGCGTAGCTGAGCTTGCCGATTTTGTACTTGAGATTGCCACCCACGGTGACGATGACCTCGGGTAGGTCGGGTTTAGGGTTGCCTGAAGAATCAAGCGCTGGTGGCTGGGTGTCTGGTGGACGGCAAGTCAGCTGTTGACGGGACAGAGATGTGACGTTGCAGTAGGAGTCCCCGATCTTCACGACGACGTCGGACTCTTGGCAGGCGCGATCGAGGTGCTGGCCGTTAATCGTCAGATAATCGCTCTAAAAATCCAATAAAAGAAAGTTCATTCACATGTCATCCACATAGAATAAAAATAAGCACTCAAAAGAAACAACACATTACCTTGTAGTATTTAACCTCCTCGTCGAACTCCTCGTATATCGGGTCGGGGTACAGCAGGAAATGATTGAGCTTCTGTTGTGTGAGATTCTGCACCCTGGCGACATTGTCCATCCTGAAGCCATACTCCAGTTTCAGGGGATTCTCGGCGTCCAGTTCACCGGGACGCACATCGATAGCCGGGGACAAGCACACCATGTTGGTCTGGCTGAGGATGCTGCAGGCTTGCGACAGGTACTGCTTGCCATCGTAGTACACGTACATCTCGGGTTTCTGTATGTAACCTAGATTCGTGCCCGTGACACTGATCTTGATGCCACCGGATGGCGTACCCTTGGGTACCTTGATCTGACCACCGGCAACGCCGCTCTCCACGCTCTCGATCTTCGGGTCCTCGACGTACTCGTAGAAGCCGTTGTACTGGCGCACCGAGTTGTCGAAATGCATCCTGAGGGAGCCTTTGCGCGTGTGATCGCTCGCGCTCGTTATGCACAGGACCTCGTCGTGCTCGGTGTTATTGATGTCGCAGGGCAGCTCGTCGATGAAGGCTTGGATGCGACTGCCAGCGTTCATGTAGACGCCGGTTATGCGCAGACGTGTGCCACCGCTCATCGGGCCGTGCTTCGGTGAGATGTCCGTGATATTCGGGTCGACGAATTTGTACGTTTGCTTAGACTGGCCGCGGAAGTCCTCGATCTTGACGATTACCGGGCCCTCGCGGATCTGAAATGTGGAATGGAATTAAATTATTTTCGTGAAAAACAAGAGTTTCGTTGGCTTATTTTATTGAAAGTTATTATGTTATGCAATAACATGCGAGAAATCTGCTTATATGTAGATTTCCGAACAAAATTTGATAATATTCAGCAGTATTTTAATACGGTTGTTATTAATTCACATAATGACCTAAATAACCGATTATCTCGTTGAACGATCGCTTTACAATCTATGCAGTGTCAATTAGTATCACAATTATGAGATCTGTATAATGTTTAAAATTTAATTCGATGCTAATTGCATACCTAGTTACAGCGGCTAATCTCGCCAATGTAAAGTAATACATTATCTTAATTAGAAACGGCTTTGTATACAAAAACTGGTTGTAACAGATAACGAGTAAATTAGATATTCCACTGTGTTCGTAATCGAATCTAATTATACTTTCCACAAATAACTATCAAAACTGTCATAACGCTTTAAAATTTCGTTCTCACCTTATTATCGCCAGGTCCATCGACGTGACACACGATTTGCTTCGTGCGTATGTACAGATGCTCGTACGGCTGACAGATCAAGCCCACAACCGTCACACCCTCGTAGATATCCTTGAACGTCTTTCCCAGGTTAATACCCGTGATCGTGATATTCGTGTGTCCCTCCCAGGGTCCCATCATGGGCTCGAACCTGGTGATCTCCGGGTTGGGACATGTTTGATTTCTATCCAACCACGTGCCACTGCCCTTATCGCACTGGTCTTTGACCTCGCAGCGATCGGACGTCATGCACCAGCCGCAGCCGTACTTGTCGGCCAGGGCAAGGCACATACCACAATTGTCGGCCATGTCGCGGCAGCGATAGATCACCACGTGGATGTTGTCCGGATTATCGAGGGGTTTCGAGCCACCCCAGATAACGGCGAAGGGTACTGTTATGTTGGGCGCGCGTGATGTGTAGGAGAATTCGGTCTCGTTGCAGTAGATCGTGTCGGCGAGGAGCTGAGCTGTCACGCTCGTCACGCGGCCCTCGATGTTGAACTGGCAGACAAATCGCGTCTGGACGATGAATTGCTGTTGGGCAGAGGTTGAAGAACGGTTATTGATTGGTTTTCTCCGTTATTGAATGATAAACACGTTCGTGGATTTGGTTAAAAAGCTACTCGGTTTATTGAAATTGGAATAAAATAAATATCACGATAAATAAGAACACAGGTCGCATGATGCCATTGATAAGACTTAAAGGTCACAATATAAGAGAATATGAATCAATGAAAATTCAATTCACTTACCCCAATAATGTGAACCTTGACGCGAATGGCCTTCTTGATGCCGGACGACACGAGGATCTCCTTCGAGTCGGTGGCGTTGATCGTCGGGCAGAATGCCGGTCCGCTCCTGTAGCTCGGTCCCATTCTCTGCAATGATTCGCCAACGTTATACACGATTTTTCCTTCCTTTTTTAATTGCGATCCGATACCGCGATTTTGATACCCGATAGAGGGTACCTGCATTCAGGTTTACGAGCTCCCCTCGTCGTCGAATTTTACGAATCAATTGCTTCATACGACGGCGAAGGTAGAGATAGAGAGGAAGAGATAGACGTATGAGCGAGATTCACGTTTTATACGCGGGGAGCGGTGAGGTGGTAAAGTTCGGGATTTATGAATTCGAGAGGAAGGGAGGTTTTTACGCGGGTAGTAAAAGGACGGACGACGATGATCGTCCACTTGAACGTCGATGACGGTATCCGCTCGATTGAGACGCGTGTTAAGAGTAAGTTCGATGATAACAATTAAAAAAAATATATAAATATAAATGTATACTCACGCTGACGCCAGTGACCAGGATATCGTTCCTGCAGTTCTCGGCGGTATCGTGGGTACACCTGTGCCCGTCGACGCACCAGTCGCAGGGGAAGTTGGAGGAGACGCACTGCGTACACGAGCTGTGCGTGCTGCAGTCGAAGAAGGTGAAGTCCGTGGCGACGAGGTCAGGCCCGTTGGTCATGCGTACCGAGAGCTTCGCAGTGAAGTGGTGCTGACCTTGTGGTATGGGCGGCAGGAGGTCGGTACGCGGTGTCGTGCAGTTCACGCCGTAGGATTTTCTGTGGATGGTTATATAAGATTACGGTAATGTTTGTTTTTTTAGAGAAGTTTTGAATGTTCTGTATAAATATATAGAATAACTTTATCAAATAATTTTAAGAAGTAGTTAGTGTAATTTTTAATTTATCATCTATCAGCTTATACGAAGTAACAAAGTTTACCTATTACTTCAGTAAATTATCTGATAAATAAATAAAGCAATAAATAAAATTAACTCTTTCATTGGCAAAATATTTTTTGATAACTATCTGAGAATTTCATTCGCTTATGGAAGTATCTGTTGAATTAATGTAAAAAGATAATTGAAGTAAAATAAGAGTTTTTGAATTTCATTTATCTTTAATTGCTGATGACTATATAGTGTCCTCGCAATTATTAAATAATAGAAATGTTCCGTCATACATTAAAAACTCGTTCGAATTATTTTTATTTCGTATGTTAATTTAATTAATACTACACTGAGAGAAGAATATTGTTACTGTTAACATATTTATCTACTAGAAATACAACTATTTGACATGTTTCAGGATAAAATGTGATATTGTAATAGTTACAATATCTATGTTAACTAGTAACATATTCAGATTTGAAAGTAGCTGATGGTAGAAGTTCTTGTAAATTGTAGTTTTTGAATCTAATAGCCAATTTTCTACCAAGATGATGTTGTTATATAACAAAACGGTTTGAAATAAAAACTCCATTTAGTTTTTTAAAAATAAAGGTTAAAAAATAAATGTTTTTATTTCAAACGTTTTTTTTTTATAAAACAACATCGTCCTGGTAAAAAATTGGCCATTAGATTAAAAAACTACTATAATAAGCATATTGTAACTATTACAATATCAATGTTCTCAGGTAACATATTGAAATTGTTTATGAGAACATGGTAACTTAACTGTTAACATGGCATTATGACTGTTTCAATGCCTATATTTGGTCATATTTAAACATACGCATCTTAACAGTTACAATGCCATGCTAACAATTAACAAATCCTTTTCTCAGTTTAATGATTTCCATATTTCATCAGAGAACAAATATATAACAAAAATAATGAATAAAGATGTAAAAATAAGCTACACTCAAAGTAGTGTTTCTCAAAAGTATGCTAACCTCTAACCATAATTAATCAAAAAAACTTCCTACCTTGTAGCATTCGTAATCAGCGTCTTATCCAGCGCCGAAAACGCGCACAAAAACTGTCCTGGCAGACTCGGCAGATTCTCAATCGCCAGCTCCAACGTCCTTGCCGTCGTCCTCTGCAGCTGATCCGGATTAACACTGGTGATGGTCGTGCATCTGCCGCTCTTATAGGAGATCCAGTAGAGGGGATCCTTGGCGGCATCCTGGCAGTCGCTGCGCAGGCTACACTTGTTCTCGAGGGAGCACCAGCCGCAGTAGGGATCCTTGGCGTTGAGGCACTCCCAGCAGGTCTTGTAGACCGAGCACTCCTGCACCTTCACCTTCGAGATCTTCTTCTCGGTCATGACGTAGAGGTGCATCTGGTGCTGCATGTCGAACAGCATGTCTGGGTTCACCGGGGATTTCGGGTCGATCTCCAGGTCGCCATATTCCTGGGCTTGCGTCGACGACTCCACAACCAGCTGTGAATGAAGATGAAAAGGGATTATTATTTTTTTTATTCGGAGAAGTAACGTAATAGTAATTATTCAGTATTGTTATAATATTATTATGGTATTATTATTGTCAGATTTGCTGCTAATGAATTTCCTAGTAATCGAACTGAATATGTATTTATATAGGAAAGAACAAAATCAATCGCTGGTTTATATTTGTACCAGCAGCGCATAATACTAATTAGCGTATTATCAACAATCTACTTCCAGAAAGTGGAAATGTAATAAAGCACATTAATTAACCGCCGCCGATCGCCGCGGATAAACAGAAATAAACTCGATATTACGATCATTTCATTAATCTCGTATAGAATATCATCCAGCATTACGTATAGAACTTCCAACCCCCTCTTCCTCGAAATTTCCAACGTTCTCTAAATAGCGCCTCCCCGAAAAAAAATTCGCAAACCGCGAACTCATCCTTACGCCCATCTAACCATTCCATATATATATACCATATATGTATACGCACGACGACCATATCCCTCACGTCGCGCGCGACTGATCATTATTTACGCCAAAGACGTCGCATGGCATACACGCTGAGAGAGAGAGAGAGAGAGAGAGAGAGAGAGAGAGAGAGAGAGAGAGAGAGAGAGAGAGAGAGAGAGAGAGAGAGAGAGAGAGAGAGAGAGAGAGAGAGAGAGAGAGAGAGAGAGAGAGAGAGAGAGAGAGAGAGAGAGAGAGAGAGAGAGAGAGAGAGAGAGAGAGAGAGAGAGAGAGAGAGAGAGAGAGAGAGAGAGAGAGTTGTAAACTCGTTTACAACCGCCAAAGTCATTCCTCTCTCGCGGATGACGAGGTACATACTATATACCTACACACGTATACAGCGTGATTTCGCCCTTTTCCGCGAGCATTTATCTGCTCGTTAATCGGCGCGTGCGCGCGCTAAAGTCCATCGATTCTACGACGACGACGACTGTTTATTATGATGAGCGTGGTTATAACACACACACACACACACACACACACACACACACACACTTACACAGAGTCGTCGATTTTTACGAGGCTTTGTTCGCTGCCCCCATGGACGATCGTGATGTTGTCGAGCGGAACAAGCGTAGTTTCATTTTTTTTTTTTAATCTTTTTTTTTCGAGAGGTGGAAAAACGCGGAGGGTCGTGGCGCATCGTCGTAATTATTTTTAATGAAAAGATGGGAGTGAGACGATAGCGATATTAATTGAATTACCGCGAGCGCGCGTGATTTATTGGATCCGGGGTGAAGTGACTGATAAATTTCCGTAGCTGGTGGATGCGTTACGTTGTTTTAGCGCAATGCACGCAGGTATGTACGTATATGTGCATGTATATATACATGCGGCGATTATTACGCCATAAATGAAAAGTAACGACGAATAAATTGTATAATTATACACGTGAATCAGCGAGGAACTTTCATTACCATTTGATTTAATTTGGTTGATTAAGCGCCGCCGTCAACTCGCTCGGCCGGAATTATAGACTACACTTTAGTTTCGCCTCTCGCGCGTATATATATATATATCTCTCTATATGTGTATAAAGTTAAAGCAATTTTTGGATAATTTCCTGCCGCTAACTCCGAGACCAACCGCGCACATAAATTCGAGCACGTCTATTAATTCGAGGTTATGATAGTGCGGAATCGGAATTAGCTTTCCAGAAAATTCATACGCCGTATTTTATATGTATATGTGTACTTATGTATTATAGAGAGAATAACCCCACACACGGGCGAGTGTGATGAATAATGCAACGGCTAATGTATAATGCGATTTTTATACTTTTGATACATCGCATATATGTGTACACGCTCGAATTAATGCAATTGCGCGCTCGATATACCGCGAAAAACTGTTTATATTTCGAGAAATACCGATAGAGAGAGAAAAAGTCCCCTGCAGCCGTAACCGATTCGAAATAGACAGAGAGAGAACGGATTAAATATTTGATAATTTTCGGCACACATCGCTGAATATACGGTATCACCACTCGTGCTTTGCGCGGAAATTCGATTAGCCTCCGAAATTGTGCACGCATTATGCGCACCGGGACATTTCGTTCGTCATGCTCGGATCGCGTTACGTCTGCGTGTATGTGTATATGTGTGTATATTTGAGGAATAGACCAAAGTGGAATTGACACCGCACAGTAGATTTTTCCGGAATATTTCATTATCCGTGGTTTTGAGGGGGCTTATTCTTGGATTTTATAGAGGTGGTTCGGTGGTTTCGGGATTTATCGGAAGAAATGTATAAAGATTGAAGGAAATTCAATTGCCGCTTTTAAGTTGATTCTTTACCTTATTTTTATACGGTCGGGATGTTTGAATTTAGTTTACGGAGCAATTTTATTCAATAATGAATATGACGGATAATTGCACTTTTAAAAAGACGTATAATTGAATGAACAATTATGAGTATATCAATAATGAATACCTTCGCTGTACCACGTAACAAGCTTATGAAATCTGATTAATTGGCAGATAACTGAAGGACGTTAGGAAAAATAAAAATTAAATTTCGTGTATATCGCATTATCCAATCAAATACTAATTACCATTAGTTTTTACGACTCCCGCCGTAAAGACTTTTGGCGTCGCAGCAAAGCTAATTCAATTATACCACTCATATTATATATATATTCTGTATATATAGTAAAAAAAGACAACATGACGTCAACAATAACCGTTAAAAGTGTACCCGATACCTCATTCGCGATAAAACGAGCGAACAAAACCCGCTCGAAAAAAAAATTTAAAAAAAAGGACAACATCAACAACACCGCGAGGTGCTTCATTTTCAATCAGCCTAAAATTAAATCGATAGCATTTTCAAAAACGCAACGGAGAGAGATATATAGAGAGACAGTTCGCCGGGCGCGCGGGATCGATACAGCCGGCCAATAAAAATAAGCAATGGAAAAAATCCTATCAAAATTCACATCTATCCATAGCCATCCGTCGGTCCGTCCATCTCTCCCTGTGCGTAGGCAATAAAAATTTTTTATTAGTTTTTCCGAAACTCGCACGGCGCGCACTATGCGCCAAAAAATTTATCGCTGAGACGAGAAAATTGAAAAAAGTGCCGCGCGCGTTCGCTCCTACAAAGCCATATAACGCACGTATTAGAAACGGTTAAATTAAAAAAGGAAAAAACAAAACCACATGTTTTCCTCCTATAATACCCGCCACCGTAGCGGTTTTACACGCAGCTTCCACGTCATATATATGCGCAGGTAATTAGAACAAAGAAAACCCGCGCTCGAGGTATAATTGAATCGGCGTTTCTTCGGCGCTTATAGCACACTGGCGCCAGAGTCCGCGCTTATGTGCACGAGTGTGTCGCAAGCATATATATACACACACACACACACACACACGGTGGGGAATCGAATTTTCTCATAGCCTCGCGCTTAATCCTTAATTAATACACGACATAAGACGACGACTCTTATATATATACGTGGAAAAACCGGACACAGCCTGCTCGCGAGTGCGAAATCGCAGCAGTAGAGGATACACATAACGGCGTCGTGCGCGTGCGGACAAAGAAGTGATAATAAGCCTCGCGGGATATACGAAAACGGGGCAAAAAAAGCGAGCGCTCCAGAGACGTTTCAATTATAAGAGTACTATACTGCAAAGAGATAACAGGCCGCAGGTGGCTCACGGCCGGACAATTAATCACCGCATCAAAGCTAGAGCTAGCGCGCGGGCAGTTTGTAGTCCCGTTCTCTCCTCCTTCTCTCTACGAATCGATCGTGTGCGTACGTACACGCGTACGTGTACGGAAAAAGCGGAAAATCGAGATGCGCGCGAGAGTGCCGCCCCCCCGAGGAAGGAATGAAAATCGGATTCTCGCGCGTGATTCTCACGATCAGAGGCGGGCAGCAGGCGGGGACAGTTGCGAAACGCCGTTTTTAATTGTCGCCGCGGCTGCCGCGTGATATACACCCGATCGCGCCTTTTTTGGCGCGCGCTGATTGACAGTTTTCCGTGCCCTGTTCACTCTCTCTCTCTAGGACGGCGAGTTTTTTGCGGTGATGTAGCTGGCTCTGTCTCTCGGTTGCGCGTGGGAGGATTTTCGGTGGCGGCTTTTTTGCGAGGGGAAGAGGGAGAGGGATAGTTGCGGTGGGCTGATTCTATTGTTCGGACGCGGCTCGGATTTGTGGGAGGGTGGTTGAGGGCGAGTTAAAATGATTATCCGTGTACGGATTCTTCCCTTTTTTGGAGGGGGATTGGGGAGAGTGATATAGTGGTTAAGGGGTTCGATGAGGCGGGAGGTTTGAGGGTGGAATGGATGCAGTTGGGAAAAAGGTAAGCGAGTTAAAGGTTGGACTGCTTGGGTGAGTGCGTGTGCGTGCAAAATGGCACGAAGATTTAACTTGGTGCGGTTTTGAATGGGTCGATACCCTGGTGGAAATTCAAAACATTTTATAACTAATTACTGATTATTTATTTTAGAAACTTGCTATAAAATGGGAATTTCTCTTGTCCAGTTTCTAGCTCCCGGTGAAACGCTTTTTCCCCTCAAGCTTGTTCTTGAGTATTTTAAAGGTACACTGAGAAAAATTATGTATTAAAAATTACTATAATATATAGGAACGTGGGGACAAATCTCAAATACTAAAATTATTACTATATTTTATAGTAAAAATTACTATGTACATAGTAATTTTTATTATGTATGTACCAATTTTTACTAAAAGATATAGTAAAAATTTTGGTATTTGAGATTTGTCCTCACGTTCCTATATATTATAGTAATTTTTAATACATCACTTTTCTCAGTGTATTAAAACTGATCAGTTTCTTTAGTCTGTAAATGGCTAGTAGAAGGCTTGCTGTTATGACAAGGAGTGAGAGAGACAGAATCAGATGGAGAAATAAAAATTTTGCTGTATTATTCATAGAAGGATAGTACAACAAATGATGCTTTAGTTAATGTTATTTATTTATATTTTGGTAAGCCATCCAATGCACTTTAATGCTCTTTCATATACGATAGAATTAGTAAGAAAATCAAATACGAATATTTTGTTGTGACATTAATCTAAGGCAAATAATGGTTGAAAAATCGTTTCATCATAGCCATTATAATTAGCCAGTTTTACCAGCTATTTTCTAACTTCTTGGTCATTTCATATAGATGAATTTCTACCAGGGATATTGAGAATTCGGAATATAAATTTTATCATACGAGTATACGTTAAATTATAACTATTTATACGTTTCCTCGTGTTTGCATCGATATTTCGGTAAAAGTGGAAAATTATACTCTCGAGCTGAGAGACAGTTAATTTCCGCATCATCAATAAATTAGATTCATTTTTACTTCTCTAACATGCCAAAGTAATAAATATAGCTTTGTTTTTAAAGCTCACTCTCTCTCTCTCGCGTCTCTCAATTACGAAATAAATGAACATACAGACACACGCGAGTGTCTAGAAATAAAATGTTAATGTTTATTAATTTCCTTTCCCAGCGCCGTCGGAAGACAGGATCAGATATGGGCGCTCGAAAATAGAAATAACCCAGACTTTAAAAATTTAAAACGTCAGGATAACGATATAAATTAAAAGTTATATATTTTCGTGACTCTCTCTCTCTCTTTCCCTCTGCATCTAAAAATACATTTCGGCGAATACGAGTGGGTACCGTACAGCAAACCTCCGCGATTTTATCGGCATCATAAAATAAACCTAGACCCGAAAGATAATTAATCGAGCGAGCTCCGCGACATTTCATACACACACACGCGCGCGCTCGTGCTATCGGCGCAGGGATTACGCAAGTTTTCGCCTATAATTAATCGAAATTTTTGCCTAGAACTATACGCGGAACTATGTGCGTATGTGTACACATACACACACACATATATATATATATATAGACAGAACGGTCGAATAAAATGTGTAGCGCGCAAAAGTTACACGTGTAATCGCGTGCAGAGAGCATAATTGCGCGCAGCGGCGGCGGCGAGAATTAATTAGAAGGAATGCGATGGCAGCGGCGCTCGCAGCCGCGGATTTTCCACGTAATGAGATAGATAATGAAGCCCGGGGAGTTGAAAAATTTGTTTACTAATTAAAAGTTCGGCGTGTGTGCGCGCGCGCGAGAGAAATTCCATATAATGAAAAGGTCACCACTGCGCACTGTGTGTGACTATAATATACAGCAAACGTTGATGTCATATTTTACAAACGCGCGGCGGGCAGTTGCGTGCTGCTGCTACAGAAAAACTTTTATCGCCTATACCACCCCTCAAAGTCATTTAATTAGCCACCGAACATACATATACGCATCCAGTTGCTAGTATATATACAACAAGGCATCTCGATCCGCAAAGTTAATCGCGCCTTTACGATTAACAATAACGCCGCAGCAAGTGTAAGTTTCCTGTACCCTCCCTTGCGCGTTTAATTCTATCATTCCCGTGTACACACATCTCATGCCTATACATACTTACACCGGGTGGGTAAATATTTTACGAATCCGCATCGCGGGCGCGCTCTCGCTCTCTCGTTCTCTCGAGAAAGTCAGCGTGTTTGCCAAAATTCTCGACTTCTCGCGCGTGCTGGCGCGCTTAATAATGAAGTGCATAAACCCGCGAGCGTGTATAGGTATAACCCACTTTAATCCTCCTCCCCGGCCTCACGGAGGCCCGACCGCATTGCACTTCTGCGCGATTCATTAAGCACAGCGCGAGCTGCGCATATATATACATATAAGTGGAGGTAGGTATATGCGAGCGCGTTAACTTTAATATTTAAGTTGCTTTCGCGGGCGAAAGTATATATATGGAGTATGTGGAGCCTAATATGGCATCGCATCGCGGCCTCGAGATCAAAGGCGATTTATAATGTGATGTGGAGTTTTTGAATTTCGAAAAAGCACGGAGTTAATTGTGTGCGTGCGCGCGCGTCTTTATGGGTACAATCTAACTGGAATATATAATATTATCAGGAATTGTTTGTCTTTGAGAATGAGGAAATTTTTCATCTGAAATTTCGATAAAAGCAAGGAATTTCTCTCACCTTATTATAGAAATACCGCTGCTTTGTTTATCTATTTTTAATGCATTGTTTATTTGTATTTATGTGTAAAGCCACTGTATAACTAAGAAAAAAATACCACAACATGTTCCCACGTCATTTTATTTAATTTCCCTTGACAAACGATCAAAATACCGAAAAGAACTAACTAAAAGCCGCATTACACTCTACGTAACAAACCATCTACCTCCTGACCTTTAACCACATCTTACACTACACGTTTCTCCCCAATTCTCCCCTCACCCACCTTCTTTTCATTACGCCTCCGCGTGTACACGCGTGTCTCCGCCGAAAATCAGCCGCAATTCTCTCCGTAAACAACCCACACGCCCTCTTCGCCGGGGGTAATTTCTCGTCGGCCGTCTCTCCGCCCTCCTCGTTACCCATACTATATACACCGCACGTCTCCCCCGTCTTCGGAGTAATAAAACTCGCGACTCTGTCTCTCCCTTTCTCCTGTCTGATTTCATTAAAAATTATTTATACATATACGAATCTCTCTGTCTCTCGAGTCAAAGGCAGACGAGTGGCGCGCAATTAAATCGCGGAGGATGAAAAAGCCGTCACCGCGCGTATGTATACATATATACACATCGAAAGGGAAAGGAAAGGACCCCTAATTAACTGGAATGAGGCTGTGTGGGTGCAGGGGCGGTTTACGGGGATGAGGGAGTTTAAAAGTTTTACGGGCGCGCGCGCGCGCGCAGGTCTGCGGGAAATCGCAGCCGCGAGCGCGCGCGTTTGACGGCGCGGCGGGTGTACAAGCGGTGGAATGATTTTTTGCGGTGAGGTCGAGCGTTTTTCCTTTTTTAAAGCTGTGGTACGACTATACTCGCGCGAATGATAATTTTTCATTACCGTTGCGCTGCGAATTGCAAGGATGAAACCAATAAGACGATCAGCGTTTAATTATCCGTAAAATTTTTGTCCATCATCGACCTATCAGGGAAAGAATAATCCAGAACCCGAGTATAAAGATCCTTAGAAAATCTGGGAAAAACAATATAACTTCGATCCGCAATCAGGTCGACGCGAAGCCCTATACTTCTATATCGAGAACAACAAGAAAAAAAAGCAAAAAACAAAACGAGAACGAATGATAAAAAAGAAGGAGAAAGGGCAAAAGGGTATTAAGCAAGCCTCTCTGCGCGCGTTCTTTTCCCTCCCGCGGCCATAAAGGCCAATTAATTTCGCCTTCGTCGTTCCATATAGCAGCGGCAGCAGCTCGGCGAGCCTCTTAAGACTTCTCGAAGATACGAGAAAAATGGCGCGGGAGCTAAAGGGAGAGAGAGAGATTGGATGAAAAAGCCCCGGCAGCGAAATCCGGCAAGTTTGAGGGATCTGAGAACCCGAGAGAAAGAGAAAGAGAAAAACCGCCGCTCCTTTTTCCCGTCGGCTAATTTGGATTAGTTTCTACTTGTCGGGGATCGATCGCTACGGATATATATAGAGGGACTTCGAATCGACTTTTGGAGAGAGGGAGGAATTCCGGTGGGTACTTCAGTCGGTGTACCTATCCGCTGTGTGTTACGCGCGAGGATGGCCGTAAATCGCCGCGGGGCCATTAGACAAATTAGGTATCGTTTTGGGAGCGATGAGAGAGGGAGAGGCTTGATTGGATCGTGCGCGAGGTGTGGATTGTTTATAGAGACGGGCGAATTGCGGAATTGTACGTGGCTGTAGGTACGATGAAGTGGCGTTTTATTGGTTGTTAATGCCGGTTGTTGTGCCAGCTGATCCTTGTTTAAAGATACTTTGAATAAGTCGGAGGATTATCCGAATGTAGACGTGCTTGAGGGGATCACTTGAGAGAATTTCTCCAATTAAAAATGATGATAGCAGTACGCGGTGGAAAGTTCGTATCTCGGTATATCCTGACATCCGTTTAACGACACAATTATACAGGACTATACATATAGGTGAATTTAATTAAATCCAAAAATTAAGGTTTAAAAACGGACTACCGACTTTTCTAACAGTAAAAACGTGTGCGGTTCAAACTAGTAAGTATATAGCAACGCACGCATCATCTGACCTGGAAAAATAACCACAACCAATTGCAACTCCCATCAAAGTAAAAAATACTCTATAAATGCTTCCCCTCCATCTCATAAATCAGGAATTAATTAAGAACTTATACCGCCGTTCACACACACACACGCACACTACCGTGTCTCTTTACATAACCTCAATCACCTCGTTCAAATAACCATTACACATCCTTAGCACTGCGCTGCTCTCCCGCAAAAACGCGTGAAAAAGTGTATCAACGTCGGCAGCGGCGGCCGCTCAAGGACGCCGTCCAACTTTCGCTCGCGAGAGCTCGCGGCTGTCGATAATTCTCACTCCAATATATATATATATATATATAAACGAGCTCTCTCGCGAGTAAGTATAGCGAGCGCGAAGTGAAACTTACTCTGCGGAGAGACGCTTTCGAATCCAATGTGTGTATATATATATAAGGATGGCTGTCGTCGCCGCTGCGCGTTCGCGCTTTCTCACGTATACATTTCGGGAAGGAGCGAGGAGGCTCACAAAGGATCGTTCGTCCTCGCGACGAATTATCCCACTTAGCGCGTGCGGAGGATCGCGCTAATGCGCGCGGATGTATATCTCTTTAGAGGTAAAGAGGCGCAAAAGAGAGTGGCGGCGGCGACGACAAACTGCTACTGCTGCTGCTGCAGCTCCTCGAGCTCCTTTGTTCCCGACTATATAGACTGGGAGTAGCTTTGTAGCTGCTTTTCTTTTTGCTTTCGTGTAGGGGTTAATTTAATTCTGACTCGAGCGCGTATGTATGTGAGTTAGCGGTTTTAGCCTGCGCGAGAACGCCGCGCGCGTTGTGCGATTTTTGCGCGTTCTAGGTGCAAGGGATGCACAGTGTATATATAGGCATATCCACAGATTTTTTAACTTTTGATTAAATAAAAAAAGAAAAAATATTTTGAAGACACACCTTTAAAAATGCTTTTTTCAGGTATTAGCACATAATATAGTGTGAAAAAATAGCGATACTCTTTTTTTACATGTGCTAAAAATTTGGGGTATCAAAGTCTTATTTTAATTAGTAATTATCGTTTACATTATTTTCAAATGAGGTTTAAAAAAGTGTCTGATATAATTGATCATAAAGAACTGTATATTTAGAAGTAAATATTAAAATGTATATGTAGCATGGGTCGCTCCTTTTAGGCTTCTTCTATACTTGTCTTCGGAGCGCTCCCGCGTTCCATGATTCTTGAATAGAAACAAAATATTATAAATCATGTAATTAATATTATTTACATTAGATTCAATCAATAGTAAGCGATAATAAATAGCTATTCCCTTTTTTTATTGTAATAATTATTGAATAAATATACCAGGACATATTTTTTATAATATTAAAAATAAAATATGATTTGAAAAAAAGGGCGATTTTTCAAATATTTGGGAATTTTTTTCTCAGAAACTATGCGTCTGACAGAAAATAGCAAGAGAACATTTTTCTCAGAAAATGACGGAAAATAGCCTAGAATTGTTTAAAATCAAAATATCGTATTTTTAAAATTTGTTTATTAAAATTGTTAAATAACAATTGTTACGAGTAAGCTATTGCAACATTTAAGAATAAAAAGGAACGGACCCTGGATTTGAACCAGAGCCGCCGACTCGTGAGTCAGAAACACTATCAACTAGCCACGACCGCTACTGCTCGGCTTTCTGATAATCGTCTTCATATTGTAATTGTACTCCTTGCCTCTTCTTATTCTGCATATTCGTACGTATATCCATCCGTAACACAATTAACGGGTCAACTTTTCGACTTGGTAACCAGGATATTTCGATTCTCCGGACTCAAAAACATAATAATTGCTCAACGGTGTAATTATCCGCCTGTTTTCAATTCCCAGTATTTTTTATCGACAATTACCATATCTGGTGTACATAAAACAAGTTTAGTTTTATCTAAATATAGGTCAACCCTTTGATTTTTAATATTTGTAATGTCTTGAAAATTGCAATAACTTGAAAGTTAAAAAATCTGTGGATTTGCCTGTATATATGTACAATCGAGTCGATTGAATAAATTAACGGAAAATTAATTTTAATTTTGCGATTAATAATGCCGACTGCCCTCCGTCGTAGCAGGGGATTTTTAATTAAACGTCATTTATTATTAACAATTATAAAAGGAATTTCAATTTCGCTTTATTCCCTCCCTTCCCCTCCCTCCAGTCTCGTGCAGTTATACGGATTTTATCATAAAATATGCAGCGGAATACGCACGCGGCAAGCCGATACTCGAGATATATATACACACACATATATATACAGTTTTTTTTTACTTCGATTTACATTTTAATTTAATTTATTCAATTCGTCTGCCATCACTACTACTGCGAATTGTATAAATATTATATGCATATATACGTGAGTGTATACATATAACGTGTAAAAACTAACGACGTCGTAAAAAGTACAATTTATTTATATACAAAAAGATATATAAGCGCGCGCTCGAGCTTTGTTCTACAACTGCTGAAATTATCGGGAATATGACAATGGCAATAAATACATGTAGATATATATATATATGTATATACACACGTGTACATTTTATCCCATCTCCCGACAGTGGCAATAAATTTTTAATATCATCACGACCGCCGCGCGCACGCCACTTTCGAACTCACGCGCGCGCTGGTGTAATCCCGGGGAATTACTCGCATATATACCGACGGGGCCAGAGCGAAGCTTTCATTTATTATTTCGCGCGAATGACGATTTTTTGCGTTGAGAAGACTTAAGACAGGGGGTGAGAGAGATATAGGCGCGTGCGAATAAAGCGGAATTAAGCCAGATTCTCGAAATCCGACTTTCTGGGTCGGGAGGGGATTTTTCGGATGGAGAGGGACGGCTCGCCGGTCTTTTATTTGCAGATTTAAGGACATTAGCGGAGTCTTCGTTTTAAGGGGGGATATCGATTGATTTCTAATCCGATCCGTTAAATAAAGTGGGGAATTAGGGTGTTTGTAATGGTGTAGGTGGAGTTAATTGTGTGCTTGAATGAGTGCACCGAACTTTAAAGCTACATATTGATTTGAATTTTGGTTATTATTTTTGTGTTTTTATGTTAATAACTAGAAATTATGAACAGATTTGTCATTTCCCGCTGTACAGACGTTATTTTTTTTTTGTAACGTGATGAAAAAAAAGAAGCCTCTATGCTACTAAAAGAAAAGCTATAATTTACCGGGTAAAAGTTATTGTGCTCGTAAAAAAAGAATCATTGTTTTTAAGTAGTTCTGACTTTCTCGTCGAAAAAAGAAAATTCGACTTTTCAAACATTAGCTTATCACAACTTTGAAATATAAAAAAATCTTCCCTTTTTCAGTACAGACTTTTTAAAACAGCCGCAGAACAAGCTCAATCTACATTTGCAAAACCGCTCTAAAATATTTCTCTCTTTTTCCGCAAAGTTAATAGGATTATACAAACCGTAACGAAATGCATCAAAAATAAATTTTTTACGTCCGCTCAACAAAAACAATCTGAACTGAAGCTTAACTTTTATCGCTCCGCCGCGCAGAGGCTAAAAGCAAATTAACTTACGAACTGCGAGGCCACACATTTTCAATGAACCCTATATACGCATACGCATTTGTTGCAAACAATTCTGAAACTACCTTGACTCCCTCGCACTAAAACCCCAAAACCATTTCGTCGTCTCTCCTCTCGCGCTAATTACCCGTCTTAAAAAGTACCACACCACCTCTTCTTCCGCTCCCCCCCGTTGCCTGCGACCGCGCGCGCGCGTAAACCGCAGCAGCAGCAGCGCCTACACGGATTCTCGAGCCCCATCCGCAAATCCCATCAGACCGCCACTGCCGTAAAAGAAGTACATTTCCGTCCCCCTCCGTATATATAAAAGGGGCCAGAAAAATCCAGCGTCAAAGATGCGTGCGTATACCTATGTATATATCTATATGTATGTAGACGCGCGGTGGCTGGGAGAGAGAAGATTGGCGCAATTGGTCGTAAAAACGTCGACAAAGGCGCACGCGCGAGAGCAAGCGCTTACGGCCGAGGAAGTGCGAGTTTGAGGCTCAGTGTGGATGTAATGAAGGAAGAGAGAGGGAGGGAGAGAGAGAGAAGCTGAATTTGTGATGAAGAGGGCGGAGAAGGCGCGCGCGGTTTATGTTTTGGAGGAAATTTTTTTCCGCGAGTATAAGTTAGGAAATTCCGAAGTACGGAAAGTGAGAAGAGAGTAGAGAGACAGGCAGTGCGGAAAGTTGGCTAGAAAGCCGTAAAACTACGGTTCTAGCCGCAATTCTCGTCATACCAAGAGAAGAAGTTTGGACAACGCGAACTTTTTGAGTTAATGCCGAGAACACAACTACTTGGCGAAACTTCGCGGCATTGAATTTTACATTAATTTACTATACACTTCGTGAGAGGTAGTAGAAGAAGGCAGCAGTGCCAGCCGAAATATTGTGCCAAAAGCAACGGCAAATCGAATTTCCCGTATTATCCCTCGTCCCTATATGACACGCGCGCACGCACCCACGCACACTCTATCCATTATACGCAAAAGTGATTACAATCCCAGCAAATGCACCATTGAAAAAAGAAACTTTAACACTCCTGGCCGCACGGTAATTCAAAGTGTCAGCCGTCACGGGCTCGCTGGAAACTCGCCTCAACGTCTCAATGCTCCGCGCTCTCGCGCATCAAAAACGTTCAATTAGAGCCGCCTAAAAGGCTGTCGGCTCGAATCAACGACTGAATACACGACCAGTGCTCGCAGGACAAACCGTTGTATATACCTCTATAATTGCGTTAAAAGCCCGGTCCTTTTGTCCTGCCCCAATTACGCCCGGATCGCGCTCTATATATATACATCTGTACATATTCTTCTCCTGCACGATGGCGACGCATTCACGCGCGCCGTATGCACGGTGTGCACTGAATCTCCAATCGCACGCGCGCATCGCTACTGTATAGCAACGACGCGATATATATTGTAGTATAGTCGTCGTACTCCCTCGACCCGCGATTATTATTTTTAGATCGCATTAGCATCGGCCGTCGGCATTGTGGCCCCGGCTTAGCGTGACTATGGATTTTCATACACACGAGAGAGCCTTGAATGGCTCTCTCTACATGTGTGTGTGTGTGCGTGTGTGCGCCAACACATTGCGAGAGCGAAGCCTGTTGCCCGCGACTGCGCCGGAGATAATCGAAATTGACAGGGCAAAAAGAGCTCCGCGCGTGAATATGCCAGCATAAAGGAGAGAGAGAGAGCAAGAGAGAGGGAGGGAGAGAGAGAGAGAGAGAGTATTCGACAGGCAGCGGCTTTTTTCTCCCTCTGCCTCGGCTCTGCGGAAATGTCAAAAGTCGGACGGAAGAAGGCAGCCGCCTCGCCTAGAAGTTTCCCTGGGAATTTTAACGCGCACCCGGAGCGACGCTCTTTCAACGTCACTCGCTCTCCTCTCTCTCTCTCTCTCTCTCTCTTTCTCTACTCTCGTAGCCTCTTTTTCCAGTGTGCCTCCAGTGTGCCCGAACTTTTTAAGTACCCGTTCACCTTTTCTCCCGTATTATAAGTTCTTTGACGCGACGACGATGATTATTATTATTATTATTATTATTATTATTATTATTATTATCTCTGCAACGATGCGTGAGAATATGGTGGAAATGTACGCGTAATGGTATTGATACTGTCGGTTCATTAGCGGATGGATTTGATATTTCGCGCGTTAGCAAGTGAGAGAGTCAGTGAAACGTTAATGCACGCATTAAAATTGGCAGAATGTATTAGCGTCGGCGATGCGCACGCGGTTTAGAGTTGATCGTGGGTAAATTGTAATCGGTCGGATTATAATTAGGAGATTGACTGCTGCGAATATTCTTTTTTATTTTTATTTGCGTTCGTCGGGTCGTTGGCCTCGTTATTAGTAGTATGTGTGATGAGTTGTTTTTACTGCATTGTTGGTATATCTTTTGTTGGTTATAGTTACGCATTATTGTACAAATAAAACGACGAATTTGAATTATTGTCCTTTTATAATAATGTATGCATTATTCGCATTGTTGTTAAAACCAACATTTTTCAAAACATCAGCCGAAATTCTCCTTTTCATCGCTCCAAAAATTCATCACAAATGCGAAAAAAATAGTTTCTATTTTTTACTTGTACCGTGCAGTCTTCATATTACTCCGTATCATCCTAAAAAGCACACATTACGCTCCTAAAGACAACAATTAAAAAAATCGAAAATTTTTTGTTCTCCTCTACTCGCTGATATACGCCAACTACACTCGTACAACCGTCTATTACCGCAGCCCGTAACTACAGCAGAGCATAAAAAAAAAAGCCTCGCGCCGAAACTCCCGGCATCCGTGCGCCCCAAAAAATCCTTATCATTGAATCCTCAAAGGAGGGAAGGCGAAATACGCGGTAGAGTGGATGGGAGTAAAATAACAAAAATCGACAGGTTTTCTCTCTCTTTCGCACACAAAAAAGGAGGAAAACCGCGCGGGTAGATTCATCGAGAGAGCCACCGCCACCGCCGCATAGGTGCATCGAGATTAAAGCGAAACCTCGCGCGGAAAAAAGAGAGACTACGCGGCGTTTGCTTTCTCTCTCTGAGTGTGAGAGAAAGAAAATACGGCGGCAGGGGAACGGTGATTACTGCGGTCGAACGATTTTTGGCCGAAATGGGAAAGGGGACGAAAAAGGACGTAGACGTCGACGACGACGACGACGACGACGGCATGAGGGGATGGGGAGAGGGGGGCTAGGGGAGGTTTCAAAGAGTTATACAGTTTCTGTCTCTCTCCCCTGTTTCGATCTAGGAATTAAAAAAATGTACATGTAACGGGGCGGAGGGGAAATGGAGAAATTTGAAAAAAACCGGGGAAATTGAATTTTTGTGTGCGTTCAGTTTTTCGGAGGGAGGGAGAGAGAGAGAAAGACTGACGTTACGTTTGAACGATTTCATGCGGCGCTGCGGCACTAACAATAAGAAAAGAAGTTGTTTGTTGCAGTTCATTTATACCTGGTTGTTCATTTATAAAAGTTTGAAATAAAATAAAAGACCTCGGTTACTCTAAATTACTATGGGTCTGAAGTTTACATCGTTGGAATGCAACAAAATAATTTCTTACAATCAATTACAGTTACTAAACAATAGAATTTTGATCTAAACCTTTGCTATAAAGTTATTTTATTCTATAAAACACTAAATCTACATACAAAATTAATATTAATTAGTTAAACCATAAAGCAAAATAATTTTTTTTTTATTTCGTTGCACTCCAACGTTGCAAACTTCAGACCTATAAATTACTCTATACCCTTAATTATTTCTTAATATTTTTTATCATACAGATGATTGCAATTTAATAGATTAAAGACGCACGTAAATTTTTAAGATATAAGTGAACGAAAACAATATTGTATAAAATCAAGTCCCATTAAGTCTCACAATTAAAACATTTCTTCTCCGAGTGCTAAAAATGCAATTCGCGCAAGATAATAGCGGCGAGAGAATGTCGAAAAAGCAACGCCGGACGCGCACACTATCTCTCTCACTCTCTCCCCGTGACCTCTGAGATAAACACACGCAGAAATTACAGCGCGCGCGGTTTTATTTTCATTACTCTCGTCGTATTTTGTCAGTTCCAGAGCGAGCCCACCTCGGCGGCCGATTTTCCTTTGATTTATTCGCAACGGACGCGCGCCCGTTTGTAATAATCGCGGAATGCGATGTTTAAAATCCCGCCCCTTTGCACGTGGCTATACATATATACTGTAAATAAAGGTGAAAATTCGAAAATGTTTTTCAAACGAACGTGAGCGTGGATCTTTTATTTTGCCATCAGATGCGATATGGCCATGTAAAATATATATACATATCCCACACGTCGATTTCACGCCATTTTTCTCCCTGTTGCTTCGAATGAGAGCTGCATGCAATATGTGAAATATTTCGAGTATCTTTCGGTTTTTTGTTTCTCGTTGTATACACATCTTTTACATTAAAAATGTCTCTTTTTTATCTTTCACAGTGCGGCTGTGTACGAGCGTTTTCCAAAAACTAAAACAATGGTATGCGCGAAGGGTATCGTTTTCACATGACGTACGCGGAAATTTTTAATGGAACACACGGGCGAAAAGTTCAGAGAGAGATATAGAGAGCTTCAGCGATTTCATCTATATGGAAAAAAAGAACGATACATGCAGCGCGCCGTTATTATATTTTCAGCTTGGGGAGAAAAAATGCATCCCAATGAACTGTTTTCCCCCTGGCCCTCGCTCCCGATTTAATAATTCTCACTAACCAAGTTCCTGTTCCGGAAAAATCCTCTACACCATCCGCACGCACATACACAACCCGTAATTTTCCGAGAATGCGCGAAATTCTCCGATGACAGGGAGAGAGATTTTCAATTTCGCGGAAAAGCCATTTCCAGCGGTCCGCCGCCGACATGGAATTTGACGCGGGTGTCTGCCTTTGAGATTTTTCGGGGGCTAAGGAGAGTGAGTGGGCGTGCGCTGATGCGGAAAAATATTCGCGGACGGACGCGCGTGGCACGCGGAGAAAAGGGACGCCGGAGAGGAAAAGGGCCGGCATTTTGAGGATTCGAGATTGGAGCGGTTGTATAAGTGTGGATAATTTTTGCTCCGTTTTAGTTTTAGGTGTTAACACCTTATTTGGTTAGTAAGTTTAAACGTGTAGTTTGAGAGAATTTTCGCAATGACTTATTAACATGTATTGCAGATTCGTTTACGTATCAGGAAAGTGCCAGGAATTCGGAGCACGAATTCGGCTCAAACTTAAGGATATGTTTTTGCATGTAAAAATATGAAGAAAAACTTAAGTTATGGACATTTTTAGCTTTATATTGAAAAAATCTTCAAACTTATTTGAACATTCCGAAAATAATAAATGAAAGCTCGTTTTCTCTAGTTTTATTTTCTTTTTTTTTTAAATGCTAGTTAAGACTATCGAAGATTAAATCTTTGCCGTTTTAGGATAAGGCTTACCTTAATATCTTAAAACGCCAATGATTTAATCTTAAATACCATTTCAAAAAAGGAATTAAATAAAACTAAAGAAAACGAGCTTTCATTTGCTGTTTTCGGAATTGAAAAATATTAATTCCTTCCAAAGTTATAAAATTTTTAAATTCACCAATGAAAATACACTGTTAAATCTCTAAAATTCGTTGTTCAACGTCATGCATATTTTGGTGCACTTCCGTTGCTCAAATTGAAAGTTTCATAACGTTGGAAAGAACGAATATTTTTTAATTACGAAAAAAGTAAATGAAAGTTTGTTTTCTCTATTTTTATTTGTTCTTTTTGAAATGTTATTTAAGACTTTCCAAGATTAAATGTACGGTTTAAAGAAAAGGCTTTTTTTTAAGATTTTTTAAAAATAAAGCTAAAAATGTCCATAACTTGAGTTTGTTTGGTGCGTTAGGGTCTAATATTGCGTCTTTCTTCATATTTCTACATACAAAAACATATCTTAAAGTTTGAGCCGAATCCGTGATCCAGATCCCTGACACTCTCCTGGTCAGTTAATTTTTTGCTGCAAATATTAATCTCTACCGTTATCTCTACACTGACAGAAAAAATCTGGTAAAAATTCTTATGTTGTCGTGTAAAAATTACCATGTTGGAATCGTAACTCGACCATATGTCGGATTTTTAGCAGAATTTGCAATACACGTAGGAAAAATTCCAAGTCTAACATGGGAATTTTTTTATAACTGATTTTAAAGAGCGAAAAAAATTATTTCATCTTTTTTTTTAGGAGTGGGGGAGGAGCGAGTATCAGACACATAATTATTATATTTAGACAATACAGAAGTTATTTTTGAATTAAACATGATTAAAGAAAATTTATTAAATAAATTAAAAATTTTTGACGACATCGAGACTCGAACCTGGAACCCTTGGCACGGTAGTCGGGAGCGCTAACCACTTACCTATAAAGACATATGTCCTACAAAATTTTGGAACTTGTATATCCCCAAACGTAAGATATGCGCGCTAATTTTATAACAAATTATGCTTTAACTCGAATAATACTATTCTCTATTTTAGCGTAATTTATTACAAATGTTATATATTAAGAATATTGTTTAACATTTTATAAATATTACCAATACCTTAAATTAAACAAGCTCATTTATTTATTAATGAATTTGTATTTTCGATATAATAGTTTTTCACAACCTTCCTTAAAAATATTACAAATAAACAATTATTTTAAAAATTGTCTCATCATAAAAAAAAAAAAAAAATAAATAAAAACAAGTATACTGGATTAGAACGGCACATTCAGTTGTTGCGTTTAGCGTTTGTGTTTTGTCTCGATGTTGCCAAGGTGGATTGAGTTTGTTGACATGTATTTGTCTGAATCTTTCCTATTTTGACATTGAAGAGGTCAACTTTTCGTGCACTCGCGGGCTGTTTACGATTGAACGTGTGAATTCTTATTCTAAAACTTTCTCAATTTTTACCATGCTAGCCTGGGAAAATGTACAAAAGATAAAGTTCCATTAGCCACGTGTTAATTTTTACTATGCTGGCATAGGAAGTTTTACTTGTGACATTGGACTTTTTCATATAAAAGATAGTAAATTTTTCGATTTTAAGCAGTTGTGGGCAACTTCCAAGAGCAACATAGGAATTTTTCCCCGGGTTTTTCTGTCAGTGTATACAAAAATATTTCATATACCAATTCGCTATGGAACCTAGATCCATCGCCAGCGCGGCTGGTGGTAACGTTGTAAACGTAGGTAGGGTGGTAAATACATGCAGCAGTATTGGAAAAAGGGACAAATTTAGATTAAGAAATTAATAATTACGCCATAGCACAGTGATTCGTTGTGCAAATTTAAAGATGATTACACTCCATATAAATTACAAAACGACAATAAATTATTAAAGTGAATTGAACAATCACATAACGAATTTTCGACAAGATAACCTCAAACGCGTACATCTGCTCCGCACAGTATGTATACTGTGCATATAAACGTATCATGTTCGGATATTTTTAGAGTATGCCTTAAAAAATTATATGGTTCCCTTCAAAATTTCTTTCGTTTTTCTGATATGATCATGTACCAGTGCCAATAGATCTTCAAATATCGCTTAAATTAATAAAAAATGACTCCTTCCTACCTTTTTCATTGTATTTATAAGATATTACCACCCTACCTAGGTTTGCAATAATGCCCACCAGCGGCGTTGGCATCGAGTCTACCAAGGCGAATTGATATTCTTATTTTAAAAAATTAATCAAACTTGTGAATTTGCATAAGCTTAATCGTTGCAAAGGATTCAATTTAAATGTTAATTTTGCACCCTTCTATTAATACTTAATCATTTTTACATTATTTTTACTACTTAACCGTTTCATTTTTAACCTTTAATTAAGTCAAAGGTTAAAAGTTCGCAACAGCAATTCCTCGCTAATTCAGTTACAACACTCCACAAACGCGAACCGCCCACCGAAGCGAAAAAATAACCCATCCCAGTACAGTCGCAGCATCCTTTAATCGACCGCGATTTCTTTTTTCTCCTCGATTCCCAAGCTGGAACCGACCATACCAGCGGCTATGGGCGGCGCGTGAAAAATCACCGTGTGTACAGATAATAATTCACCACTAGATTATATTGCGCACTTCAAAGCGGCGTTATATAGCGGCTTCGGAGCGGATAGGAGGCGAACAGGCGCGCGAGAAAAAGAATAGCGCGCAGCATATCGCCTCTAATAACGGCTTTCACTTATTACTTTTTTGCGCTCGCCCGAGTAATTGTAATTGCACGTGTATAAAGCCCGAGACACTGTTAATTAAAGAATAATTCCTCGCCGGGGGAGTATAGTGGAAAAAGAGCGAAAAGTGTATACAAGAGGGAGAGTATAGAGCGGTGGTATAGTATTAATAGCGAATGGCAAAGCGATAAGTGTGACACTTCCGTTGATTCGCAAATTCCCTTTTTTTTTTGCGTTCGGAGTCGGATCGAACGGTTGTTGTATCGGATCGATTGGTTTTGTTCGAGTGGCTGCTGCTCTCGCCCCGCAATCGGAGAAAGTCGATCGGACTTTCTTCATTTGCATCGATCGCGCGCGCGCACGGGAGTTGTATTATAGAGGAAACTATAATGCGCTGCTTGCGCTCGTAATGGAGGGATAAACGTTGACTATTAATCAGCACGCAGGATTCGATTAATAACAAAACATTTTTTTTTTCCAAGTAGGAGTGTATTATTTCGAGGTGAACTGTAATAACATAATAAACGCGAATAGAACCGGCCGTCAATGTTCGACATTTATAATAATAAAAGAAAGCTCGATTATACGCATCGAGAACCACCGACTGTCAGAATTTACATATTAATTTGCATTTAAAATTGGCCCTTTGTAAAACAATTTTCATACGAATATTATGCAAATCAATCATCTACAAAGAATCATCGTCATAACGCGCGCGCATGCACCATTTAATATATCGAAGCTCTAATTAATATTACGCCATTAATTATTGATCATGCAAGATAATTGGTTATTCCTATCACTGCATCGTAGATTTTGTACATATATAAATAATTAATGCTAAAACAATTTGATAATTGATTCGTCTGATCTGAGAGCGACGGCGGCACGGATATCGCCGCCGCCGCCGCCGCAGCCGCGCGAAATTCCGATATTCAAATACAATTATGCGAATAATGGGAATGGATTAACGGCGATTCGCATTCATTTCCGGAGGGGAAAAATTAAAATAACTTCGCTCGATGTTAATGTATTACCTTCTATATTCGTATATATAGATATTTTGTATATTCCAACGTTTAATCATATTTATTATAGAGGCTATAAATGTTAACAAGGTTTTGTTCCACAATCGTCCTGAATTATTAGATAATTGAATAAAAAGTATCATATTTATGTTAGAACCTATATTTATCATATTCATAAGTTAACTACCTATTAATCTCATAATCTCAGTTTGAGAAGTTTCTCGAGTCCACTACGGAAACATTCATAAAATACTTGTTTGAACCTCGGGGCGCAAAATTCCACTTTTGAAGCCTGTTTAGCGGGCGCAAAACTGTGGATTTAGCGTCGTATGACACAAAATACAGTATTTACAATATAGAAACGTACTGTTTATGTTTAAGTAATATAGAATGTTAATTTAAAAATTATTTAGTATATAAAAAATTATTCAATATATAAAAAATTATTTAGTATAAACTATTTGATGCATAAAATTAATTAAATGATATAAAATAAATCTTAAAGTTTTTGAATACAAACTGGACCGTTGATAATAATACGCATATACACACAAAGGCTGTATCTTTTTGACTTTTCGGTCATCGAAAACGTTATGATATAACATAATAATAATTCAAAGAATTTTATTTACCTGCTAATATTAATATATGTTTATTGATATACTTTTTAAAAATTTTGTTTATACAAAATTTTTATAATTTTTGCTTATATTATAATTTTTTAAGAATAATTTTTTTTGGGGGGAGGGGTGGCGACCCCCTCAACCCCTCGGCAGGGGTTTCGCCCCCTGCACCTCTATCAGGGCCTGCGGCCCTAGACCCGCTACTCCACCCCTTAACACCATCATCTTAAACTACACATTCTTTGCCGTTATAACATTTTTTTTCTATTAAAAATTCATTTCGATTTTATCGTCCTTTGGTTCCAAAAATAGTATACGCAACACGGGCGCAAGGTGATTAACGCCCTCGTCTTTATTGTCAAACAAACTCCACTCGGGCGTGAATCACCCACTTTGCGTCCTTGTTGCATAATATACTATTCCATCTCTATCTAGTTTTACCGCATTAAAATACCCCAATAAACATTCCGAACTCCAATCATTATTCACCCCGCGCCTCTTCTCCCATATCCAATCCGCCGCACACATAAAAATCCCCCAAACGCTTTCATTCCCGAAAATTTCGTCTTAATCTCCCGCGATTACCACCTCATTATACCCGCACCTACTCACCACCGCTCTAATAAACCTCCCTCACACCCGATACACGCACAACCGCGATTACTACACCAAAAACAGGCCATTCCAGGCACCGTCGTCGTAGTCTCACTCCCAACTCACCTCATAACTGCCAGCCTCGCTCCGCACCCACTCGTCGAATTTAATTGCCCGACGACGGCGAGGGCAATAAAAACCAAGTGGCCGAAATCGCGCGCCGATAATGTCGTCCGCTCGCTCGCTCGCACAATTCACGAAGGATATTGGGTGGCGCAGCGGATAAGGCAGCAGCAGCAGCAGCAGCGGCAGCGGCGGTGTACACGTACGAACACATATACGAACGACAATGCGGTAGCAGTAGCGCCGCACGCGTTATTGCCGGAGATCAGTGATTCTCATTACGCTGCTGCTGCCGCCGGATCTTACGGCCATTCTCTCTCTCTCTCTCTCTCTCCACCCCCTGTACGTTTCCTTCCTCACGGGGGTGCATGTGTGTGTGTGTGTGTGTATACGTACGCGCGGTGGCGCAGTCGCTGCCTCGAGTCTCCCCAGGGCGACGTCGCTCGTTATCTCTCTCTCACTCGGTCTCTCGCTTTATAACTGCTCTAAACTGTGTCGAACGTTGTTTATGCATGCGCTAGAGAACGCACACAGACACACAGTATATACACGCCAGTGAAGATATACGTCTTGCGGGGGCGAACTTCGGAGCGAGAGAGAGAGAGAGATTCTTTAATCGATGCAACGACGACGACGACGACGACGATTGTGTAGAATGTATATACTATACCCGCGATAGAAGATGCATGGCGCGACGGCAGCTTTGAATGAAATGACTTATTTGCTCGGCACATGGCAAAGGACTGATGTATAGGAGTGATGTATACACTCTCCGATGCGATCATTTAAATTTATAATTTTATACGCGCTCGTATGGTTATTGCCGCGCAGTTCTATATGTATGTGTGTATGTGGGTGAATACGGCTGTATAGCGGGGCGAGACCCCCCGTGGCTGTTCTGCCATATACCGCTGTGCTGGTCTGATTTTCGCGCTGGGGGTTGCTTCGTGCCAGTGCGAAATTGTTGACGTGGGGCTTGCGGAGAGGTTTGCTGGTTGTTGTAAGGGTGCGTCCTGCGCATGGGCGAAATTTTGAGTGTTTACGACGATGCCGAATTACTAATTTTAATTTAATTGTTGCTATAGCAGTGTATATTTGCGTTACTTCCTGTGATTGTGGTTTTGTCTACAAATGCGGGTGTGGTTTTGGCTACTAGCGTACACGTATAAGTAGATTCGAATATTATAAGGTGGTTGGATGCAAACGTGAATAGAAACTCGAATGTTGGTAGGTAGGGATAAAGTGTGTTGGATTGTGTGCGAAATAAGAATTACTAACCTAGGAGGGTGTCAGGGATCCGGATTACGGATTTGGCTCAAACTATTTTTTTATGGGTGTAGAGATATAAGAAAAGTCGTGATATTAGACCCTAGCGATCCGAAAAGCTTCATGTTCTGATCGTTTTTATCTATATGTATAGGGGAGACTGGAGTAAAATTGGATACTTTTTGGAAATTGTTTATTAAAAATAGATAACAAAATAATAACAATATTTAACACTAGAATTGTTTTTAGTTTACATTCAAAAAATATTTGTAAAAAATGTTATTTAAAATTTACGAAAGTATCCGATCTTATCCCGTAAAAAAATTGTTGGGGTATTATAAATTAACGTTTTTATATAAAAAAATCGCTGAAACCATATTTTCTTCTGACCATCTTTGCCGGGAAGAATTTCTAAAACATTTACGCATTTCTGTACTAAAAAACAATTATTAATTTTATATGTATAATATAAAAAAAACATCGCACTAAATGTTTATTATTAGTTTATTTTATCATTACATTAAAAGAAAAGAGAAAATAAGCTATCTGGTTTTACCCTGTAAGGGTTGCGAAAAACAAAATGCGCCACCGTATATCTACTGTCGATATCCCGTATCGACTGGTGTAGAGCGCCGCGCTCGCGAAGGATTGCGGAGAGAGCGAGAAGGATCGGCAGTTGCTCCCGACGAGAGCTAGCGTGACATACGCATCACAGTGCATACAGTCAACCGACAAAACCTGTATCAATTTTAAACGTACTAATAAACCTATTTTGTTCGTACGCTCGACTCCATTATTTGTGTGACTCATCCATCCTGATCATAAGTCTTACAACCCCAAAGTTCGAAAAAAAAGTAATTATTCATTTTTTGCAATTAAAAGTAAAGTTAAGAAACGGAATTGCTCCCACTTATTTAATATAACATAAATAAGGAGGTTATGTACATATACTGAAATAATATGTTGCTTACAGGAAGATTATATATGCACTATGACTATTAGAATGAACATGGTCTTACGAGCTAAGAAATCTTTGACCTTTTTTAAAGTCAACACGAGACTATTTTTGACATGCCGATTATATACAAAATGATAATAGGAACATTTTCAAAGAGATACCATAGCTATTATATAGATTGCACTAGTAATAACCAAGAAATTTAGGATTCCGGTTTTGCTCCAGTATCCGGTTTTGCCCCAGTCTCCCCTATCTTGGAAAAAATTTTGAAAAAGTCTCTTCAAACGATAACCATTTAATCTATTGGAAAGTCTTAAAATCATTTCAAAAAGAGAAAATAAAACTAGAGACAACGAACTTTCATTTGCTTTTTTTCAGAATTAAAACATTTTGATACATTCCAAAGTTATGAAAGTTTAAAGTTGACCAATGAAAACGTACTGTTAAAACAAAAAAACACGCTAAAACTCGAGTTCATGCATATTTTGGTGTATTTTCGTTGCTCAAGTTTAAACTTTCATAACTTTAAAAGCAATCAATATTTTTTAACGCTGAAAAAGGCAAATATAATATAGGTTATTTCAAGATTTTTTAAAAATAAGGCTAAAACTGTCCAGAACTCGAGTTCTTTTGGAGCATCAGGGTCTATAATACCGCAGGTTTCTTCATCCAAAAACTACCATATCCCAAAGTCTGAGCCGAATCCTTGATCCGGATCCCAGACACTCTCCTACAGTTAAGTAATCTATACTGTACAATATAACGAGAACTATAGCGAAACAAAATATTTCGTTCTTTCCTTTTATATCAACGCCGTCAATATATCACAAGTCGATCACGATATTCCCGCAGCGATTAATCTGAATCAGCGTAACTTACCACTATATACCGCTCACCATTGTGTTTGCGCTAGTACGTGCACTTTTCGATACCTATCTTATCGTAACGAGGAGCGAAACGATCGTCTTACCTGCAACAGAAAAAAAAGACCATTAGCTACGCCCACAGGAGAAAAATAACACCGATATATAAAAACGTAATTATAGGTAAATATACAAAAATCCACACTCGCCAGAACAAATAAAAAAAGAAAGAGAAAAAAAAAAGTAAAGCCCCCATACTACACATATATGTGCACGCATTGCGAACACTGTCGGCCTGATTGAAACTCATCAGCCGCTATAATCTCCGCCTCCTCATCCTCCCTTTCACTCTTGGTACGCGCGCGTGCAGTGCTCCTCCTGGCCCATAACCCACACTGCAGCATGCACACACACACGCAGAGCTAAGTTTCGCATGGGGTCCGCGTAGGTATCTATTACGGTTTCCGGATGCATTTAACCAGGTAACTATGCCCGACGCATACGCGCACGCGTATACAGCCATGCGCACGTGAGTAGTAGTAGTAGTATCAGTACAGTGCTACGGAGAGGAGGGTATATATGTATGCTATACGCACGTGCGCGCGCGCGCGAGAGAGAGAGCAATTTTCGCGGTAAATGCAGCGTGGAGGAGAGAGGATAAGCTATATAGCTAGCGTGCGGACGGACGGACAAAACGGGCTGCTGCGTACGTACGTATACAGCGTGATAATTTGCGCGGATAATGCTCTCTCTCTCTCTCTCTCTCTCTCTCTCTCTCTCTCTCTCTCTCTCTCTCTCTCTCTCTCTCTCTCTCTCTCTCTCTTCTCTCCGGGCGAGTTTAATAAGTGCGCGCGGTTTCGTTAATGCGGCAGCGCGGGAGTATTATTTGTTTTTTATAAAGGTATGTATATATACATGTGTACACGTATAGCGGGCGTATATAATATGGATATGAAATGACAGCGCGTAACTAGCAAATATTTATACACAATTACAAAGTGGTGGCGGGCGTGTATATGTTTTTTTTTCGCTACATACTCTCTCTCTATACACGAAAGCTGCTGCAGCCGCGTCGGTTTATTTTCGCGTCGCGCGTATAGGGCGCGTGTTTGTCGACGCGCTCAATTTAAGAATATATAGGCGCGCGTGCAGCAGACTGAGGGCAAACCGATTCTATTATTTACATGGTTGTGCGTGTAGGTGGCTGCGCGCGCGCTCGCTTTTCTGCCTCTCCGGTGGGGGGTGTATGTGTGTATACTGGAGCTGAAATATTACAGTGATTTTTTCTTGATTGGATGGTCGGGGCGGTTGCACTGGATGGAGGACGGGGTACAACACCGTGTGGTTATGAAGTTGCAGCGGATTTGTGAAATGATGTGTGTGTGTGTTTGTTGGTCGCTTCGGTATACAGATATCAAACTCGATATAATAACTGTATATATTCTCGTTGTTTAGCTAGCTATACTCTATCCGCAAAATACCGCGAATTTAGTGCTTATAGAAATATAATACACATGGAAACGACTCGCGTATATAATACAAATTTCATTCCCCGAAAATTCTCACAACCCTGCGGTGTAAACCTCCAGCTATCTAGCGCTGCTTGTGCAAAAATGCAGATCGAAAGTTGCTACTGCATAAACTCTCCCTCTCTCGCTCTCGCTCTCGCTCGCAAGTACTCACTCTCTCAAAATAGCAAGCAACTCTACGGCAACAAATATACGCGCGCGCGCGGGGAATTTCAAATATTAGTTTTCGCAATATCAATTCGCGCCATCGCGCGAGCTGTTGACTTTAAGCGTATATAGAATTCCCGAAGTATATACCTACTCCTCCCCCGTCCAAAACTTCGCAATTCGTTAAAACAGCATGCGACGATACGCGTAGAAGTGCGCGTGTGCCTCATGCATAGGGGGGAAAATTGCTCGCAAATATTTGCGCATTACGCGGCGATGACAATAATGCGCCGCGTCGTCATCCACTCTCGCGTGTACATATATACGTATTATATACGTAAAACGTTAACATCGTATCAAGCGCTCGCTATAGTGCATTACAATATAAATTAACGCGTTTGAAGAATCGTCGAAAAGAATGATGTAACATCACTCACGCACACCCACACACATACACGCATCTTCTGCAACAACTGCACAACACACAGCATGAGGCGTCGAGAGAAACGCGCGAGTATACGCGAGGGAGGAGGAAAAATACGCTTACGTGCGCGCGCTCGTCCACACATAAATTTCGCGATACACACGCGGGCGCCCCTCGCGTACACTCGCCCGCGTCCCCATAAGTTTTCGCGCTCGCCTGCAACACACGCACACACACAGACCTTCCGTTTCTCCATTTTTGCTCTATCTCGTAGTTAGAGCTTTCTCTGTCTCGGACGTATATGTGTGTGTCTGGTTTATTTTTGTTCGCACGCGCCACGCTAGGTTAGCGGGGGAGAGATTGTATTAATACGTTACCCGGCCGGTGGCGGCGAGATTGCCTTCGGGACAGGTTTATTGAGACGCGCGAGTGAGCTAGTCGGGTTTTTAGCTGGCGCTGTAGTGGCAGACGCATAGGGCTTATCGCGCGAAAGAGATTTTTAAGGACTTATTTTAGGGAAATGAGAGAGCGAAGCGATAGCGCGGTTCTTTGGGTGTATGTGGTGAGGGATGGGTGTGTATTTGCATTTTTGGGGGAGGAGAGGGCCGCCGAGTGATTGTTTTCGATTTGGTTTTATAATGGGACAGGAAATTATGTGCAAACGGTGGTGCGAGTGCGGGTAGAGGAATTGATGTATGTTTGTGGGTAAAGTAATTTTAACAAACCTTCGCGCCACTTTTGTTTTTGTAACCTAGCAACCCATTATTCCCACTAACCAAATCACGAATAAATTTTTATCATAACAAATCCATCATTTTTTTAAGATAGGATAGGTAATAGTAGGGTGATGGTACGTAAGTTAATGTTGATGTATTATAATGATATGAATTTTACGCAAATTCGAAAATTACAGTATATTATATCAAAGTTAAATAAATCACTGACCAATAACGGTTTCGTTTTCAATTTTGACTCGGTCTCTCGTGGCCCACAAACCCTACATCGAACATTTCCGTCCACATACATAATTCTTCGTTTCGCGCAACAATAATTCTCGACGAGAATCTTTTTCTTCTTCTTCTTCTTCTTCATCTTCAACGAAAGCACACGTTCGACCGAGCACGAAATTCGTTATGAACATTATTATATATGAACCAGGCGTGTGCCCGCGCGTGGAGCGACAACTTTCGCCGTATAACCGAAACGAAGGAACACCTCTCTCGCACGCGCGCGGGCGCGTCCGCATTACTAACACGTGAGCTCATCACACTAGAGTGCTTGCACACGTGTGCCTGATTAATATTCCCCTCTTCCAGTAATTGAAAATAACAATCGTCAAAATCCTTTCTATATATATATTATAACATAAATTCGCATATAATCTATATCCAACACACGGAACAGGCGCGTAGGAAAAACCGCACACACACACGTGCGCGCGCTCGCCTATTCAGTCCGACGTAATATATTATCGGCCTCTCCCGCGCCTCCCTCCAGCCATTTGTACGTATATACGCGTGTATATCTATATGTATGAAGCCTGTATACATACATACATACATACGCAGCAGTAAGTGCTACGCTCAGTGTCCCCGCGCGAGTACGGAATTTCAAGGATTATCCCGGGAACGGTATATGTATCTGTGTTTCCTTCCAGGGAGAGTTGGCTCGTAGTTTCTCGCGCGCGCGCGTGTCGGCCAGTAGTTATGGCCGCTTCCGGGTTGCGAGAACGACGACGACGACGACGAGTGGTCGAGAGAGGTCTTTGTTTTTGTTGTGTATGTGTGCGAGTGCGTGTGTGTATATATATATGTATATATAAGGGAGAGGTTTTTTGCGAGGTTGGCTGGATTTCCGGCTCGACAGAGAGAGAAAAAGTGAGTTTTGAGATTTGAAGCGTGCAGTGCACTCTCTGAGTGGATTTGATACGAGGCGTGTGTGGGCGGCGGTGGCTCGGTCAGTGCATAATCAGATCAGGCTGATTATGGGACGCGCATTAAAGAGAAATTCCGTATAAAAGTAGTAGTTGTTATAATGCACGTCGTTGTACGAGCACTTGACTAATGTGTTTCGGATGCGCCGCAAAAACACTTGGTTTTTATATAAAGTATATACTGCCCTGAACGAAAAAATTTATTAAATCCTATTTGATTCCGATTTGGCCTAGTGTAAAGGATAAGAGGTCCGATTAAAAAAACCCGATTCCCAAATTGGATCGAACAGGATTTACGGTGCAGCTCCGGCGTTTTTTTTTTTAAATTAAAATCGGATGAATAATGAAAAAAATTCATGTGTTTTGTTTATTTCTTTTTTGAATTATAGCGATATCTTCTTTAACAATATTGAAATTTCTTTGATAACATAATTTTTTTTGTTACTTCAAGAAGTAAGCGTCGACTTATATATATAAATAAAAAAACACCGGAGCTCCCGCGTAGAAATTAATTGGCCACATATTGGTAATATATTGGAATACATTGTTGACAACATATTGGCAACAAAGCATCAATAACTATTGCAAGACTATTGGCGCCATTTGCCTTGGGTGCTATCAGCAATACATTGCCAATACATTGCCAATTGTTAGAATCATCTTTTAGCAGCAATTAGCAATATATTTCCAATATATTTAATAAACTATAACATTAATATAGTGGCGATATATTGCTAATAAATACACATAATTATACAAATTAGGATTGTAATTTTTTTATTATTTTTTTCCATTTTCTGAGAAATCTTAATTATTTTTCGTAAAAATGCAATTTTGACTCTCCGCAAAGAGTTACTCGATCGGTCAAACTACACGGCTTTATATACTCTCAGTGTTCCAATGTGTTCAGGGGAGTCCCTACCGGTGTGCCCCGTAGCGGTGGCAACTGGAAACATATGACCTGCGACTGTTTATTGAGCAGTTGCTACCGCCGCTTGCATCGGTAGGGACTCCCCGAAACACATTCGAACACCGAGAGTATATATCTGTGGCTTTCAGGAATAACGACCTAACCCACTTGTACGTGTTTTCGAGAAATCGCCGTTTTAAAATTTCTGTCATGACACTTCACATGTAAGATCGAAATGCACGAGATGACATTTACAAAAGGTATCGAATATCTTTCGAACCCCACTATCAGCTGCTAGAATACATTTTTATTCTTTGTATAAATAAACAAAACAATGCAGTTAAGTCGTTATTCCGGGAACTGTGCAGTTAATCGGTTTAGGGAAATTGTTCAAATAAGATAAATAACATAGTTATATTTCTACACTTAAAACATAGAATACGAATTCTTTTTTAAATATTCATTCCCACGCATCCGCCTCCCAACGGAATATGCGTGAAGTCAACGGAATTCGGTAAACCGAATACCGAACGTTACTCGGTTACTGTTTATGCACCCTCGTCCTATCGCCCGGCAATCAAAGCTGTTGTGTTACCTTCTATTATCTATTGCCTTTGATCTTTGTTTCTATAAAAATAGGTATGTCATAATCTATTTATTGCATAGTATTAACTTCAAAACGGTGCTTTTAATTAAATATAAATATTCAGTTAAGTGGCTTTTCCGGGCACAGGTGCAGTTAATTAAGTGGTTATGCACTTAGCTGATATTTGCTCTTTGAACGCGTTTCAGATTTCCGGACCAAGTCTACATGAAAAAGGATAGTTAGAAGGTATAAATTCCGGTGCTAACTCAATTTTGACCCTCAAGTGGGTTAGGTCGTTATTCCTGGAAGCCACAGATATATGAGGCCATGTAATTTGACCAATCGAATGACTATTTACGGAGAGTCAAAAAATAACAAGGCTTGCCTTGTTTTTGATATCCCTTTATATAGTGGGCTCCCCTATTAGGGGGCTTAAAGAATTTTTACGAAAACTAATTATGATTTTTCAGAAAATAAAAAAAATTACAATCCTAATTTGTGTAATTATGTGTATTTATTAGCAATATGGTGGCAATATATCGCCACTATATTACTGCTAGAGTTTATTAAATATATTGAAAATATGTTGCTAATTGCTTCTAAAAGATGATTCTTTCTAACAATTGGCAATGTATTGCTGATAGCACCCAAGGCAAATGGCGCCAATAGTCTTGCAATAGGTACTAGTGCTATGTTGCTAATATGTTGGTAACAATGTTTTCCAATATATTACCAATATTTTTCGATCAGGGAGACAAAGTTTTATCGAACAGCGTTTATTCATATAAGATATACACTTTTTTGAACACCGCACGTGCACCGGTGTACACACACAACAGCCTCTCTCTATAATCATTTCAACCCAATCTTCTGCACGTGTATTATTATCCGTGCCTCGACCATATTCGCACAGATGTCAGAGTATATAGGCACAGACCAAACCATGTACATACATATACACCAATCCGCAAACCGCCGCGCGACACAACTTCCATATTCGCGAAAAACATTCCGATGCAGAGACATACACGACACATCACCGCACCGCGGAAGATCCACACACCGCGCTGTCAATCTCGCATGCGCATATTCGCTCCACTTCGTTAGAAAACCTCTCCTTGGCGAATAGGGAGAACCGTAAATGTATATAGGTACACGCGCCGAAGAGTGAGAGAGAAAAAAATACGCATTTTTCACCTGCCCCCCCCCCCCCCTCCCCGCCCCTTACCTCCACGTGCACTTTAATAACACGCCGGCGCATGTAGGTCGAACGTGACTCGAAATAAACTTTGCGCGGTGTTATATGGCATAGCTCGGCGTCGTCGTCGCATCATCGAGTCCTTGGCGCGAATCCTTCTTTTCCTTCTTCTATATCGCCGCGTCGCGTCGTGCGCCGTTTACGTAACTCATTTCTTACACGCGCGCCTTTGACAATACACGCGCGAGCGAGCGAGCGAGCGACTAGCTTTACGAGGGCGTTACGGTGAAATACGCGCAGCTGCTATTCGCGCGAAATGGCACTTCTACTCGCGTGCGCGCGCTCTATTCTCTCTCTCTCTCTAATATTCTTTTGTCTGCAGCGGGGGAAAAGTCATCGCGAGCGAATGATTTTTGTGCTCGCACGTGGACCGTTAATATACGCGCGGTATATGTATATGTACCGGTGTAACGAAACGTGCCTGGTTTCTCACGTTTATAAGTACACGCGAATTGGGTTTTCCTTTTTTTCTTCGCTTCTTATCTTCCAGCGCCGGAGGCTGTGTGAGAAGAGAGCATACGAGTTCATATTACGTAGTGCGCGCAACGCGTGACTGACTCGTCGCGACCGCCGTGTGTTCGTATTATGAATTTTTCTGCAGCTTTTTTTTGCGCCATGCACTTGAGCGCGAGTACAATATTAAACGGTTTTAGGTTAAGAAAATGACAGATGCCGTGGAAATGGAATGTGCGCTTATAAGGAATACAGTGCGGCCTGGATAGGTGAGAAGAAAAAACCGTTATGTTATTGATGGTTGTTTCTTGAAATTTGGGGTCGAAATAAAAAGTTGACAAACGTGCAATTTCCCAACAAAAATTAAATCGACAAAAAAAAATATTTCCAGATTGCTCAAAAATAAAAACAACTAACCATTTGTCTTTCCCTTACGCGGATATGAGGAAATTGTCAACAAAATTTCAACTCTCGGTAGTTCAAAACTGGTAAAAATTTTTTTTTTAAGGCACATCTTCCAGTAGTGGTTTTTCTTATGTCACAAAGTAAACGGAAAAAATCGCGTATAATTAACCAACGTCTTTGTCACACATTTTTTTTTTTTAAGTTGAAATTTTTTAAGTAAATATCAAAAAAGGCCCTTTTTTTTAAACCTCAGCCATTTATCCCAGAAAGGTTCTACTCAAAGTTTCAAAAAAAAAGAAATTGAAAATAGAAAGAAAGAGTTTTCATTTCCTTTTTTGAAAATTAAAAAATGTTGATTCCATCAAAAGATATAAGAGTTTAAAGTTGCACGTCGAAAAGTCATAAAAACTGCACCAATCGCACGAATCGGCCACCCCGACTTTGAGAGCCTTCGGCAGGTGCACCTTCAAAAAAAAATTTGACCAGTTTTGAGACTGCCTGCAGTTTAAATTTTTTCTGAATTTCCTCATATGTATATACACCCGCACAAAACCAAATTAACATCTCCACACCTTCATCTATGCAGCACGCGCTCGCGTGCGCTTTTCCACTTCCCTCCTTATACACCATCCCGCAAAAACCTCCTCAAAGCGCAGCGCTGCAGTAGCGGCGAAAAAAGCCCCCCAACCACTTCCTCGCCCTAACCCAACAATCACCTCCTCCTCCTCCTCCTTCGTCCCGAGAAAGCGGCAGCGGCTGGCGCGCGCACACAATCCCTCCCATAAAAGGCGCTCCCGCATATAACGGCCTAACCTATATACCGCGGCTCTACACACGTGCAGTATAGCGCGCGGTGCTGCATTGTCATCGAAACCGAGTAAAAAGGGGGGGAGGGGGAGGGGCGGCTCTAGCTACTGCTACCACCCGCGAGCGCTTTTCGACCGCGAGATACTGAATTATGCGGGCGAGATCCGCGCTCTCTCTCTCTCTCTCTCTCTCTCTGTCTCTCTCTTTCTCTCTCTCTCTCTCTGTCTCTCTCTTTCTCTCTCTCTCTCTATCTGTGTGTACGCAGACTTCAATCTTAATGCACGTGTGTATATAGGCCGCGACGGCCGTCGAGGAAATTATACCGGAGAGCAGAGAAGGAGAAGGTATAGTGCAGGAGTGAGAGAGAGAGAATAATGGGCGACTACGGCCCCTCCCGTGAAGCTTGGAAATTCAAATTTTCCTCCCGGGCTGCCTCCTGCTACCGCTACGCTGCTTTTCAGATTTTTCGCGGTAAGCGAGCGTGAAGCGCCTCGCGCGCGCGCGTAATTCAGGATTTACGAGGCCCTTTCGGCGCGTGTTGTCTCTCTCTCTCTCTTCCTCCTCATTGAAAGAATCGCACGCGGTAGCAGTAGCAACCGCGATGAAGTGAAGTCGCGAGAGTTCCTTTCGGTCGTTAGCATAACGAACGATATTGCATAAGCGTTATGACGAAGTGTGCGCCCGTCCGCGTGTGTGTATAATAAAACGGAGCGCGTCGTTGAAAAAAATTTCCGTTTCATATGCATGAGGAGAGGAGAGAAAGAGAGAGAGAGAAAGAGTGCGCCGGCGGGCCCATTCGCTTTTAAGTGATACTCTAAGTCGCGCGAGAAATCCCCGCCGCGTGTTTATGCGAAGGGAGGAGGTGGAGGAGGATGAGGCTTTTACGCGCGTTGGGGCTTTTGGATATATATATATATATGTTGGGGGTAAGTGGGTTCTGTGGAAATTCGTTTGGGATGAATATAGAGGGGGTGGAAGTATGTGGAAAAAGTTTGAATGGCGATGGGAGGGGGAGGGTAGTACTTGTGGATTGCAAAATGAGTCGGGTTTTCTCGATGGGCCGCCTTTCGTTTGAAACAAAACCAAAATATGTTGGTGTTCCCGTTTTTTCCCGAGAATGAGGAATAAGGGTAAGTTTTGTTTCGAACAGGGGAAGGGACCAATTAAACGTATTTTAGATGAATAAACACAAATGTAAACTGCTGTACCACTCATTTGTCGTTTCTAAATCGGTTCTACAAAAGGGCGTAGTAATAACCAATTATACGTTCAAGCAGAGAAACAGAAGAGAGCATCACGTATACAACGAACACACACACACACCGTGATTCCGCAATCCAGAATATGAAAATCTCAATTCCGTCAAACATTTCGCCGTGTGCACCGTCCGCCATTAGAGTGCTTGCGCGCGTGCACTGCACCACTCGCGCGCAGTTACAACTTCTCGAACAGCGCCAATTCATAACTATACGGATTAATTAAATAAGCGCTCTGGCTGCAACAATATATCCAACTCTCTCCGCAACTCCTCCTCCATGCCAGAACCTGACTCTCTCGCGACAAACGTAAACACATACTATGTCGACGGCGAACTTTGCCGTGCGCACGCGACGTCGACGCTGCAGCCTTTGAAAAAGCGCGCTAAACCAATTTGCTCGACGGTAATAAAATGTATAACGCGCTTCTATAGCGGGACGAAGATTACTTCACTTCACTCTTGCGTACTTTTGTCATATCCCGCGCAATTAAAAGCCCGAGCTCTGTACCGTCCCCACGGATCGCGATGGGAGGAGGGGTACTTTTTCAACGGGAAATTATTCGAAAACAATGGGGAAAAAAGCGCGTAGACTACGTACCGTCAATGACCACTTCGCTTATACGTGTCTACTCAACTGTCGATTTTTTTTCTCTCTCGTCTTTCTCTGTTTTTTTTTTTTTCGTACCGAGAACGCGAGAGAGCTTAGAGCCCCGGAAAGGAAGGCTGCCGCGGAACAACGCGGAGGGTGGGGGGGGGGGGGCGCAAGAGAGTATATACGAGAGGGTCGTCGTCGTATCATTCATCCGCGAGTCTCTAATTGAAGCGGCGACGACTTCTCTGTTCTACTATATACTATACCTCTTCCCTAGCGCGTTACATATGCATCTGTGTATATGTGTATATACGTACATATCTACATGTATATCGGAAAAATTTTTTATTCCCAACGGCGTAGAGAGAGAGAGAGAGAAAGTAGACGGCGCGGAAAGAGGTAAAAAGGAAGCGAGCGCGCGCGTACGTTTTACTTTTCTGAATGCACGCGCGCGCGCGGCTCCATGGACAGGCAGAGAGAGCGAGTACACTACACTCCTACGCGGCATTCACGCGTGCGCACTATACACGGGCTTTTTTCCCCTCTCTCGCCATAAAGCCGAGAGTGAGTTCCCTCGCCGCCACCGCCGTCGACAATCCACGAGCGCGCAGAAATTGATGGATATGTGTGTCCATGAGCGAGAGCTTTTTTTTTTGTTCGCAGTTTTTCGGTGCGGAAAGTTGAGCGCCAAGGGGATTTTTCAATGTTCCGAGAGTGAGCGAGAGAGTTATAATGACTCTCGAAGCGAATGTGGCTGCTGCGCGCTGCGAGCGTATATGTAGTTTTCACGTACGCGCTTTTTTCATTTTTTTTTTTTTAATAATTAAAGCCCGAAACAGGCGTTAACATTAAGAGGATCGCAGAAGCGGGCTGGCTGTCGGGCGCAAAGTACTTTTAGAACATGATTTAATAAATTGCGAATGGAATATTGATTAAAGCCGGGGAACGAGCGCGAATTTAAATCAAACGTTATTTTATACGACGCGAAATGCATTTATATTTATATAGACCAGAGCGAGAGATAAAGGTAGATAGAGAGACAGAGCGCGTTATTTTATTTAAAGGTTTTTAAAAGGATTGCCGGGTGTACCGAATTTTTTACGCTGCAGACGAACAACGAGCAAAAAAAACGCGAAATTCATTTCGAGCTGAGAGAGTTGATTAAAATTAAATTTTGTAAAATGGCCAAACGGGATTTCGAGGATTTCGCTGTTTGCATAGCTGCTGCTGCTGCTGCTGCTGCGTCGTTATCTTTCATTTTTGTACATTTACTCAGGGAGGTTATACATATATATATATATAGGTGAATATGTATTGCGAGAGGCGAAAAGTATGTGTTTATACGTTTATCAAGCCTGGCAATTTTCCGTTTTATTGCCTTACAACAATTCGCGAGTGATATTTTTACAGCCGAAAAATTGATCAATAAAGTTTTAGAAAGGAGAGTATACGTATATATATATATATACGTGCGCATGATGTATACATTATACTTCAGTCATTCGTCGTCGGTTATTATTGCGGAAAACCACGAGCATTTTATTATGAAAAGTGGAACGACACGCGTATACACGTACACGTCTTGTGTTTTGTAACCTAGCGCGAATGGCGCGCGATCAATCAAAAGCTCAAAATAATGCACTTCGCGCGCGCATGCAAATTTCGCACGGGCTGCGCAATTCGCTGTCTCCGTAAAGAGCGAGAAAGAGAGAAAGAAAAAAGACAGACAGACAGAAACGTTTCTGGCCTTTTTCTATTACACTTGCGTAGTCGTTGTCGTACGTACGTCGTATCGTATACCTATTCGCCCGTAAATAACGGGATTTTTTTAGAACCCAACTCTCTCTGTCTCGCTGAAATATACGATAGGTTTAAGCCCGCGAACCTTATTATTATCGATTCTTCCTAAAAAGCTGCCGACATAAACTCGAGAAAATAAAGCAAAGCCATTTCCATAGTATACCCAGCCGCACATATATATCCGTATCCAATAATTTTCGAAAATCCAAACCCCTCGAATTAAGCCGTCGCGTCCTCTCTCTCTCTCTCTCTCTCTCTCTCTCTCTCCCTTTGCCCATCAATCAGAGATAATCCTCAATGATCCAGAAAGAAATCGCGGAAAATCACCACACAGACTCTCTTACTTCCTCCCCTACCACTACCACACATCCTGCGTATGACTTATCGCGTAGAGAACCGGTTTTCCGGGCCGCGCGCGCGAATTCCGCGGCGGGCCGGAAACAGAGACGGATATATATACACACGACGCTCGGTGTGTCTGTATATACATATATGTAACACGTATATACATGAGTATATAAAGGGCGAGGGCGTCTGATAGATGTTGCACGCGCGCACGCACGCGGGCAAAAAGATGTACACGTGCAAGAGATGGATGGCGGGCGGCCAGATGGACGCTCGTTAATGGCTACGCTTCGCGAGAGAGAGAGAGAGAGAGAGAGAGAGAGGGAGAGAGTTTTTTTTCTCTCTGCCCTCCGGATTTTCCGAGGAAATAATTATTTTTTGAGGAATTGCAGGGCGCGCGCGTGTATAATAACCGGGGATTTTGCGATTTCCACGCTGCCTGCGCGAAAAGCCGATTGCGTGATGCGCGCGTATTCCTGTACTTTCGCGCGATCGGAAAATGAAGGGCTATACTGCGGTGTGCGTGTGTTTATTTTTTCTTTTTTTTTGCGTAGCTCGGAATTATAAAGTAGCAGCTGATGGAGGGAAACAGCGATTCGCTTGATTTTCAGAAAATGACGAGCGGCGCACAGGATGATGATGAAGCCATCTTCTTCTTTATGAACGTACCAATTGCACCTCCCCTGTATATATATACACGTGATAGTTTCCTCCCTCCTCACCGGTACAATTTGCCTTACAACAAAAAAAAAAAAACGAAAACACAATCCCCCCTCCGCCCTCTTGATTTTAGAAAATAACGCACGCGCTATATGGCAGCAGCGCATGCGCCAAAAGCAATCGCGCCTCGGAGCAGCCGGAAAACACTTTCGGCGCTCGCGATCGCGCGCTTTTTATCGCTCGGAAAACACTTCCACCGCACTAACCCTCGATCAATAACAACCCTCTCGGCCCTTCGAATACCTATTCATATACACACACACATGCATGTATATCCAGAAAGCGCTTTTCCACTACACGCCACATCCTCTCGACCGCAGAGCCGAAAAAGGGTTTTCCCCTCATTGTTCAATACATATAAATACAGACACGCGCGCGCAGACAGAAGAATTCACCTCGCGTATGTAGGCTGAAAAGAGAACGCGGACGGCAGCAAAAAACGCTGCATTCCACGCGCGCTCGCGTTTATTTTTAGCGTATACATGTATATATATATATATACACACGTGCGAAAAGTGTGTCATATAAGCCGCGGGAGGGCAGGGAGGAAAAAAAAGACGAGCAGCGCGTGCAGCGGTTTGCGCGGGGGTTTAAGCTTGATGACGCGAGGCCCGATGAGTGGGGGCGTATAAGACTGACCCGCGGTTTGCACGCGGTTTAGAGAGGTTTTTTTTTCTTTTCTTTTCTCGTTGCAGCGACGGTGCCGGGTTAGAAGGATGGGCGCGGGAAGAGGGTTCAGGTTGCTTTTTACGCGCGCTTTAGAGGGGAAAATGGTTGCGGCATTTCAGGGATTTGGAAAACTGACGCTCAGTGTGCAAAGTAAGCGCGTTGGTGGTTTTGGGCGAGATGAAGTATGTTTGAAGGTAAAAAGGGAGGCGGCTTTGTTTTGTACGCACTCGTCGTACATATTACGATAATTATTCTGACGTTTACGACGTAAGTATTTATACCGTATTTTATAACCTCAGAGCTGTATAATTTACGCATTTCTTGAAAATAATTCAATCCCAAAAAAGATTTACGAACTCTCGTAATTTCTCGCCCCGACCTCACATATACACGAAAAATTGCCTTAAGTAAGTACCTATCCTCTCGCTCTCTCACACACACGCGACAAGTGTACAACGGCCCTCACACTCCTGTTCTTTTTTCCTCCGACCGCTTATTACACCTCTCGCACATGGTACAAAAAACCCCGCACGCACGACTCTCTGCGGATGATAAAGCGCCGGTCTTTAGCGTCGCGTCAGCGTTACGACTTTTCTCTCTCCTCTCCTCTTACCATACGGATCACGCGCCACACGGCGGCGATCTTTCGCCAGAAAGTGTTGCGTTCCGCAACTCGCGCACGTCCCTCTCTCTCTCTCTCTCTCTCTCTCTCTTTCTTCTGCCGCGCCGATGGAGGAGAGAGAAAAAAACACACACACACTGCACCTCAAATTTCAAAATCCGCCAAAAGCCGATGGTAAGTCCGCGACGGAATGTCTTTTAGCCCGTGCCGCGAGCCGCATTTTTGTGCGCTCATGTGGTATATAGGAAAACCTGCGCCGTGAGAAGTGCGACGACGTGTGTCTATATATACACACGGGTGTGTGTGTGTGTGTGTGTGGGTGTGTGTGTGTGTGTGTGTGTGTGTGTGTGTGTGTGTGTGTGTGTGTGTGTGTGTGTGTGTGTGTATACACACACACACACACACACACACATATATATATATATATAGACCCGGCGAATTATCGGTTGAGAGAGCGTAATACTCGGGCGTATAATCGATAATGTTTTGCAGGAACGCAGCCACCGCCGCCGCGCAGGCAATTTCGCGATATTACGTGTATGTATGAGTCGTGCATTAAAACGTGTGTGTATGTGTGTATGTGTGTATGTTGAGACGTAATTCCGTGTAATGTGAAAAATAGGGGTTATTTCCAATAGAGGAAGCATTATGGTTGGTTAAATTATATTTTTGAACGTCGGGGCGGGAATAGAGACGATACATAAGCTCTCGCTAAGTGCTTTACATGATTTTTTTTTCTCGCTTTTCCAAATAGCAGATCGCGGTACATTGAAATAGCGTATGGTGCGGTTAGCAGGGCGTGTGATGCTTTTTTCGCGTTGTTCGGCGAATTTTGTTTACGCGACGTTTCGTGAATTGTGCGCCCGTATATATATATATATATATACACACACACACACACACACACACACACACAAGAGGGAGCGTACAGCTAAATGTTTGAAAGTTCGAAAATGTACCGTAAAGCTGCACTCGTCAATATTTAGCCGACCGCGCATATATGTACATATCGTTCGGAACTTTTTTCGATCGAACGGTCGTACATTCGTACGTTTCACTTTGGAATGCATACAAAATGCATGTGACAGTTTTGCTCGCTTCTAAAATTCTCAACCGCAAAACCGGCCGCCTAATTTACCGATACCCCAGCGCTAAAAAATGCAAGCTCCCAAAGTGTACATTTTTAGATGTAATCCCCGTGGTAGTAAATAACCCTCTTTCATTGAATAATAATGGACATCTCGCAATTTATGATATTCTAGTAATTTACGTTTCATTCTCTAAAAAAAAAAATGTATTTTTTTGAAAAAATTGAAGATTTTATATTATAAAATCTAATAAAATGTCCACGGAGGTTACAAAATCTGCCCACTTTTGCTGAGAGTCACCCATATACACCTCGGGAACAATTACCCACCGATACACTCGCCTTGTCGCGTCGACGTTAATATTCACGCGCGGGCAGGCTTTTGAAACGTCTCCGGAAGAAAGTCGCGCTCTGTGTGTCTCTCTCTCTCTCCGCGAGTGGTTATACGTGATGTAAGGCGGCCAGCGCTCGCGAGCTCTTAAAAGGAAGAGAAGCAGGTTACTTACGCGGGAGGCTGGATTTCTCTTTTTTCCCGTTCGCGCGTGCGCAAGCATGCATGCAGAAGCGGAAATATACCTTGTAGTTTATGGATAGACTGGATAGGTGCGCGGAGAGGATCGCGGCGCGTGTTTAAATATAAAATCTCGGAAAATATTCCAATAGTATAGAGAGTTGCTCTCTCTCTAATAACGCGAGTGCATTCCGCCGTTTAATTCCACGGCTCATAATGCCCGCAACAAAGTTGCTCTTTCTCTCCGCCTCGTTAAACCATAACAAACAGAAAAACTACACACATACACACGCACTCTAAGATATTACATATACACATACTTTTCCCGCTTTATATTATACATTACACGCGTATGGAAAAGTCATTCGATTACACGTGTGCTTCCGCAAATATGGCCACCCTCGCGTGAAAGTTAACCCGGCGCAGCTTGCCCGCCAAGTTTGGTTAAAATGCCAGCATGCGCGCGCGAGTCGAGGTCGTGACGCGACGTGCGCGCAGCCTCCTCCTCTCTCCCGGGAGAAAGAGAAAGAGAGAGAGAGACAAGTACTTATATGGCCAGGCGCGCGCAGGAGTTCGATCCGGCCGACATTATTTTTAATTGGCTAGGATTCCGTACGCGGGAGGAGGATGATGATGATTTTTGCGGAGCCGCAGCGCGTGCCGTGAATATGTCGCGTCTTAGCGCCGACGCGTGATTTATATGGAGAAGCGGATTTGAATATACGATGACGATCCCGCGCATGTGTGTATGTGTGTATATAACGATGCTCTGCGATGCGGCTGTGTAACGAGGGCGATAATAAAGTGGTACGTGGGGAAGTTTATTAAAAAACGTTGAAGGGGAAAGAGAGAGAGAGTGTGTAAATATTTTTCGGGGCTAATAAAATAATGATTTACGCGCGCGAGTGGAGAATTTTAAAATATATACGTGTACGAAGCCGTAGTGGCGCGCGTGACCGGGTAAATTTTCATTGGGCCGTTTTCTGGCTTTTTTTATGTTATATCGTCGCCGCTCGCCGCGCCCCAAAGGTAAACCTTTGCATTTCGATGGGGTGCATATAATAGATGGACGACCCGACTGCGCGCTATTTTTATACAGTACATCCCTGGTAGAATTAAATTGTCAATTTTTCTCTCATTTGTGAAACGATTTTTCTCCCATTTTCTAGCGATTTCGGTCAACTTGGCATTAAATGGCTAGAAAATAGGAGAAAAATGGACGATTTCTAGCAGGGATTGATTATGCACTGAGAGAAATGTTGTAATAAAATTTATTATAAACATAAGAAAAATTACTATATTTTGTAGGAACGGAGAGACAAATCGAAATTATAATAATTTTTGCTATACAACAGTAATTTTTATGAATGACCTTAAATTTCAAAAAGTTAATTTTTTCTCGTTCTTCCTGTTTTCAGAACTATATTGTTAAACTCTAATCATACAATAATGAATCTGAAAATAAATTAAAATGAGAAATAAGAATACTTTTTTTACGAGCGTTGGGATACTTAACCACTTACCCAACTAGGATTCTTGAGTTCACAATTTTGGAACTTGTACATGTCAAACCATCGATTTCGAGAAAATTGTAGCAATTTTTACTATGTTGGATTGCAAACTTTCTTATGGCCTGTAGCAATTTTTAAATGTGGCACTTTTTACTATGTTTCGGTATGTCTTTTTAATATAAATTGAGAGATCGAGATTCGTTCGGTTTTCGTTCGGTTTTTGCGAGGTATCTCGAAATCTCGAATCGATCTCGAAACTCGAAAGAAATCGAGAAATAGCGAAGAGAGGGCGCACGTAGCGCGCCAAATTAACGCTAGTTTATAGTAATTTTAAATACGCTACAAAATAAAATTTATATTTTACAAAATAAAATTTATATTTTACAAAATAAAATTTATATTCAATTCTAATAAAAATTAAAAATATTATGATATTCGTATAAGTATTTTTATAAGTATTTTATTTACCACATGTTCTCTTATTTATTATTTCAAAGATTCTCTTTTTAGTTTTCTTTTGCATTGTTATGTTTTTGATAAATCTTTTATATCTCTTATGTATTTTACGACATAATGAACTAAATTGTTATTTAGTATTCTATTGTAGATGACTGAAATTTATAATTTTATACCTTTTAATGTATTTTCTAATTTCTTCCGAAAAGGCAGAATAAAGATTTATCTATTTATCTATCTATCTCTCAACCCCTCTTTCTCTTGATTCACATGAGTATGTAATAATCTGCTTGTTCATGTATTTTCGATGCCCGTCCCAACCAGCAGCACTCGCTACGCTCGTGCTGCAAATGTTGGGCGGGCATCGATCACACATAAACACGCGCATCGGGAAAAACCAATTGCGGCAGGTAAAATAAAATTGAAAAATATAACCTGCAAACTACAAGAACGACGTGAAGTCGCTAACGCTATCAAAGCATAGGGCGAAAGTAAAAACATTGCTGCGCAGAGTTGACGTCACCAGGAAAGACGATGATTTTCGATTTTTCTAAATTGATTAATTAACGTACTTTCGCCCGGTAATAGAGAAAAATACTATTTCTTACACGGGGGTTAAATGGAACTCCTGCATGCACGTGATATGACGGCCTCGGCTTCGCCTCGGTCGCGTCACGTGCCTGCGAAAGTTCTATTTCCCCCCCTTGTAAGAAAATCTACTATTAAATTTTATTATATCAAAGTTTTTGCTATGTTGTATAGCAATTTTTCTTTTATTTCGTAATACTTTCTAATCAACAACTGTCATAAAAATTACAAGTAATTTTGTAATTATTCATATAGTTATAATAAAATGCAGCACAAAGTGTATTTGTCTCACCCTTCCTATACTTTATAGTAATTTTTATTACAGTTATAATAAAATTTACTACAACATTTTTCTCAGTGTGGTGATTGTGTGAATTCGGTGAATATGTATTTATATGGCGATGGAAATTCCGGCCATTTTCGCCAGTTTTTTCTGCAATATCCGGAAAAACGAGTTTCCATGAACGAGCGGAGCCTACAATTATACAATCCGCAAAATTCCGCAACTAATTATCGACGCGAACCATTAAAACACACATCGACATATACGTGAGAAAAAACCTCCATGTACTTGCGACATTTCTCTTTTTCCTTCTCCTTCTTCCCTATAGTGGCAGCAGCATCAGCATATCAAACCTCCCCACGACGCGCGCAATTCTAAAACGCCGAAGCGGAAACGGCGCGCGACACGCAGAAAATCCCCCAGGAGTATATGTGTATATACATATACGCGAGAGAAACAAACGACGTGTGATCTCGAGCGTTCGGACGAGACGGGCGCGAGAGCGGAAAATGGGAAAAAAAGCGCGTCGTGAGTTATGTGCGGGAAGACGCGTGTTATAAGGTAAGAGAGCGAAGAAACGCGTGTATTACTCAAAATCACATTATATAAGGTGTAGGAATGAGCGCGCGGATGTGCGGGCGCGCAGGTAAAGAAAGGGAGAAGGAGAGAGAAATGGTGGCTTTATTTCGGATATATGCGGGGTGCAAGTGGCGGTGTATGGATTAATTGTGACGGGAAGTTCAGGTTTGACGCCAGCTATATGTGTAATCACTGTATCGAGTCAGACTTTCTCATTTTTGAAACAAAAATAGGATTCAATAATTGAAAAATAATAAAGGAAGACCCCAACGTATACGTAACAAGTAGGGAAATGCAAACTAATACACTTGATCTTGACGAAGTATGAAATTAAAAAAAAAAAAATTAATCTCGAGAAATGAAGGGAAAGTTGAAAAAAATAAGTAGAAAAATCAATATTTTATGCCACATTCAGTAGTAAAAATTGAAAAAAAAAATGACTTTTTAAATAATTCCTCTTTTGGGCACGGGTGAATTCGCATGTATAAATGCTCAAATTCGAATAGATTCTTCATGTTTTTAACAGTTTTATACGCCTCCTACTGATATTTATCGGGGCCATTCGTCGGGATCCTCCATTGGTTATAAAGCTGAAAATACGTATATCTAACGCAAATGAATGATGTAAAGGGTAATGAACAACGACGATTTCATACATTTACATTCAAACCAAACACAGCATCTATATAAAGACGCCATAATTCAATTCGCCACGCGCACCTATCCAAAGCGCCGTACCCCACCTCTTATAACCGCACTTACAACATAATTCGCGCGCGACCACACACAGGCGCAAAATCCACCTATATGTACCCGCACACGCCAATCCATTTTACACATCCATATCACACCTGCCGCTAATTCCCATCACATCTCGCAACCGCACGTATAAGCACCCAACATAACGCACGCATGACTCACAGCCGTCCAGCCCAAACACGTGCCACCTCTTTAAAAAGAAAAAAAAAAGAAGAAATTGGAGCGCCACGTTGCAACTGCAGAAAAAAAAAGTCGTTTCGCTTAATAGCCATACACCGCCGCCGCCGCGAGATCATTACGTTTCTCGAACGGACGTTTAAGGCCATACAGGTGTGTATATATGTGTGTATACATACAAGAAGATTCCCGTTTTAGAGGCTGCTGCTGGTACAGCATAGTAGTGGACGTCGGCGGCGCTGCTTTTATGGTTTTTTCGGCGGTTTTAGAATTAGACGCGTGGGAGGGATAAATTCGGTTTACGCGGCGGCGGCTGCGTAGCTATAGCGAGCGAGAGTTTATAGGAGGGAGAGGGATAACCGCGGAAATAGACGGCTCGAGCGAGCCAGCGCAAGGCTGGTTTATGAGGGGCGCGTGTGTAGCGTGAATTTTCGAGACTGAAATATTAAGAATGTACGGCGGCTGTGCAGTGTGGGGGAGGGGATGGGATTTCGCGTCTTTATGGGTGGTGTAAACAAAATTAAAGCGGGAGAAGTCGGCTCGAAAAGTATGAGAAAATGTGTATCGTGTAACGAGTGTGGGAGAAACGAGCGGTAAATGACAATTTTGTAAAAGCAATAATAAATCATCAATATTGGTTATACATTCAATTAGTTCGGCCGGTTGCTCTGCTAAAAACTGTCCCTCTGTCGCTCACCGTATTATCATGACGCGACGCGAAAACTTTCACGTCGTAAACAAAATATCCCACGCACGCGCACATATAATAAATCGGCGACGATCCGTATAAAGCAGCACTTTTTTTCCGGCACATCGCGTAACGCGTGTTAATAAAACGCGCGTTATAAACGATCGCCTTTTCTCACTCTCGGGTGAAAATTATATATATACGTTCTCGCTTCGCGCGCCTTTTTCCAAGCCCGCGTTTATATATATAAAAAGCGTATTTATTTAAAACAATAAACGTCGGCGCAGCTGCCCGCGCGCCGGAAATCTCGCAGACCTATAAGTGTGCTTCTGTGTGTGTGTGTGTGTATATCGGCGCGAAATCGATCGATCGTAATTGCGCGGGCTTTCGAAATTACTTTTTAATGGCTCGTTATTGTTTTTCCTTCTCTCTCGCTCGCTCGCTCACTCACTCGCGCGGGCGCGAACGACGGCGTAATGAATTATGACGCGCCTGCATGTGTCCGAGTAATGGAAATTTCGCGCGCGCGTCAGAGAGAGAGAAAGACAGATGCGAAAGCAATTAACGCGGCAGCGACAAAGTTGCGCGCGTCAATAGAGAGAGTGAAGCTGTGCGCATAAAATGATTTTAGACGCGCCGCGTGTATGTGTATGTATATACGATAAAAAGTGCGATGGAGGATGGATAAATAAAAAATCGATTTTATTGAAGCTCGTGCGCGCGCGCGCGCACGCCTCTGTGCTCGTTAGTTTACGTGCATTGTTTTGTTGTTGCGAAACGGGCAGTGGGGGAGAGAGAGAAGAGAGAGTGGGTGAAAAAATGTCGAACCGCTGCGGAGGTTGGTAATTATATTGTTCTCCACGGGGGAATATACGTATATGTTGTTGCGAAATTAATTAGGTTCACAATGCGGTATACAATTAACATTTTTTTTCTTATTTCTTCCGCGCGAGGCGTATATATGTAGAATATTATGGTTGTTGAAAAGTCGATTCTGGTTAACCGGTTGAATTATATTCTGCCCCGAGGTGGTAAGTGTGCGCAGCTTAATCTTAAATTTTGCTGGAATGCTGGAGAAACTGCGAAGTTATGTATATATATATCGGCATGATATTTTTGCATTCATCATTTTTGTGTAACGTTGGAAAACGCTGGGAATACCGAAGATTAATCCAGCGTAGTTTATTAAAAATCACATTTTCCACCGCTTTAAACTGCTGCAAATCGCTTCCCCCGATTACGAAACCGCGGAATTCAAAGCATTTTCATGGCATATAGACGAATAAAAATATCACACGCGTGACCTGGTCACCCATTGGCCGCGTAACCCGGTCACACAGGTCTCCTCGTTCACTGACCCTACAACCCAGCCGATACTACAACATGACCAAAACCAGCCTCTCAAAAAATTCTTCCTCACTCCCACGCGCACTTCCTCCTTACAGCGCGCGCATCCCAAGACAAAGACGCGTTGCATTCCCCGACGAGGACTCGAAATCGAGGCCATCGTCGTCGCGTACGCAGCCGAAAACAAGTTTCGCGCTCTTTCGCAAGTGTTGCTATATATATTACACACATCGATAAATGCTCCGATCGTGTTTTAATCAAAACGTATCATTCGGGCTTATTTGCCGCGATCACAACGGTCACGGGTATATATATATATATTTATCGAGGCGCGCGGCGCTTCGCGCAACGATGACTCGCCGGCCGCCGCGAAATCAATCACGATTGAATTGTCGTTGTTTCGTCCGGCTAGCCGGCCGCGTTCGTCGAATCAACGATGCTAATTCTGAAGCTATGCGGTGGCGGCAACGGCGCATTTGTATGAATTAATTACATATTAGCCCGAATAATCATTAGCTTTGTACGCAGATCTGCGTTTAACTCACTCAGCGGCAACGACGATCGCTCTGCATATACACTTAATGAAGCGCGCGTGTGATGCGTGTAACGACGATATCTTACCTGTAACAGAAATAAATAAACAGTGACATTAGTTAATTTATCACACAACAATAATACACTAGCTTAATTAACTTATGTGGACAAAAGTTCAATTTTTATTTGCAGCATTTTACCTGAGGAATTTAACGATATTTTTTACTTGTTATAAACAAGTATAAAAAATATATCGTACGCATTAAATTCCTCAGGTGAAATTATGCAAATGCCAGTCAGTTTTATTCATTAAGAACGTATAATGTATTTATAATACACTTAAAGGGAACGAAATTTGAAATTTTATGAAAATAAATCGTACGAAAAGTGCGGTTACCCTTATCTCGCAAAAAAAAAATCGCGATCACAGCGTATACAGAAAATTAAAAACCCCGCTTCCTACTCGCTCGAAAAACGAATTCACCTTTTCCTCTATACCCGCGCCCCCCGCCGGGCAACGAAATAGTTAATTCAACTAGAAATACCGTCGGGCACGGAGGTGGGCACGCCCCCGTCGTTTCTTTTTATTTCTCTCCATCCACGAGACGGCGGCGGCGGCGGTGCTTTTACGGCTCCCGCGGCCCGATCCGTAAAAGATGCGAAAGAGAGAGGGAAGAGAGAGAGTATATAGGGGATGCTTATTAAGTAATGTCAGCGAGCGGCGCTCCTCGTGCAGTCAGCGCATCGGTATATAGAGAGCGAGTTGATGGGACTTTTAATTATCCGCGGGGAACGACGTCCTTACATGGACTTGATGGATCGCAGAGAGGGGGGCGGAGAGGGGGGCGGAGGGAGCGGTAAAAGGATAAATTGCAGGTTTGCAGCGCACGCGCGTGCGGAGCGAGAGCTGTTTACCGAAGAGGAGGATTTTTTATCGGCAATGCGGAGAGGTGAATTTTGGCTGGGATGTGTAATTGGAAAATTTAGATGTAGAAGCTAGTGTACGGTGAATTTTTATATTCCTATACAGTGAGAGAAAAGTTTTTGAGAAATTACTATACTATCTCGTAAAGCTACCACAGACTGTAAAGACCCAAAAAAATACCATACTTTACAGTAAATTTTAGAATAGAGTGTAGTAAATTTTCCTATATATTTTTTGGAGTTTTACAGTCTGTGGTGGCTTTACGAGATCGTGTGGCAATTTTTACTAAACTATTAATAATTTTTCCAAAATTTTTCTCTCAGTATAGTGTTCAGGGGCTACCGCAATTAAATAATAATTTGCTTAACGGATGATCAAATGTAAATTGTACACACAGAGGTTTTCTTAATAATCATATTAAAATGGTTGACCAAGAAAGTAACCACGATATTGTCTTATATAACAAATCATATAATACATATTATATATACTCGTGACATTATACTTTAATCAACATCTATTTTTAGGAAATAAGGTATCGATAACACGTCAACCCACTTCAAAACAAAAAATTGCAACGGCGCCACATTACTAATATAACACTCGCATCCGAATCATAACAGAAAAATTGAGACCCTCATCGAGAGGGAGAGAGAGAGATTCGCGGGCCGGATGAAAACTTTAAGCTTATCAAATGTGGCGCGAGTAGAGTGATAAATCAACCTGTCCGAATTGCACGAAACGCTTAATCTTCAATCTCCCGGGGCACACGCTGTCCATTTTTCAAAGAGAAACAAGACAAAGCAGAAGAGGGCCACAGAACGGAGAGAGAGAGAGAGAGAGAGAGAGAGAGAAATGTATATTAGTCTTATATATACGAGAATAAGACAATGGGGTGCGGAATTTCAAAACTCTGAAAATCCAATTCGTCATCCGAATATACATGCGCGCGCGGCGTTCCGATGCGGCTTTACTCTGGGATTAACGGATCTTTTCGAAAATTTATATTGTTAGGTTATATACGGCGAGTGAGAGCCGGATGATGCATCGTTTAGGAGGATATCGTCGAGATTTTTCCCCGAAATTACCTGTCACACGTTCGGATTTCGCCTTCAATTTAATTATACTAACGGAATGACACGGTGATCCTCGCGTCTAAAGTCTACTTTCGAAGAGAGAATTTATACGTATGGGAATTCGGCAATTAAAACCGTCTTGCAGAATCATATTTTATATACAGCGGCCGACACCACGCAACTCGACCAAATTAATCCGTCTGCATCGATCGACCGCGTAATTGATACAGCTATACCGACTAATCGCCCCGCCGCTCCCGGGGATTCGAATCATATAACCCAGTCAACCACGCGCGCGTGGCCGCACCGCCGCCATTAATTAACTTCGAACGTGTGACACGTTTTTCCGCGGAAAAATAATTCCCCTCCTCCCTCGGGAGCGGCCGTCGTGTATTCCGCTCCCTCGATTTTTGAAAAAAAAAATGATAAAAAAAGAATCGTGAAAGGATGTATATACCCGGAGCAGATAAGAATGTGTGTGTGTGTGAGAGAGAGAGAGAGAGCTTGATTGATAAAGCTTATTAGCATTTTAAGTGATGCGTGATGCATAGACGCTATTGTGTCGCGCGAGAGGCGCGCTGTTCGAGGAATTTTTTAGGGGAGAGTTATATGCGCCCCGGTGTGTGCATCTGTGTGTGACTCGAAGCGTGAAAAATATTTATTCGACGACAGTGGCAGGGTGCGCATTCGTTAAGGGGGTTCATCCAATTTTCAGTTTATTTAGGAAGTCTTTGTAACTTTTTTCACATGTACCTGACATCATTATCTATATGATATCCTCACAAAAAAGAGCCTAGCTTCACCGTTATCGAGATATTAATTGTCAAATTTGAGCATTTTAACATGGCGTCTTATGGGACACACACGCGCGAAAGATCGATTCAGTCTATAACTTCAAAGATACATTTAGCGTTTGTCTGAAAAACTAATATGTTATTAAGATCAATAATTAGAATATCATATTACAAGTTCAGAGATCCTAGCTTCACCGTTTTTAAGATATTGTAGTTGAAAGTATGGAATTTTAGGTGCACGGGCGCGCGTGCAGACGACGCTGGAGCGGTGGGGGAACACACAGACGAGCGCCGCTCTGTGTGCACGCTCACAGACGGCACGAAGCTATGTGTATGCGTCAGTCCCGTATAAACACGCGCTCTGACTACAAGAGTGGGGGCCCCATGCGAGCAAGCCTGTGCGCGCGGTGTGGGGTGACATTGATTCTTGATACGTTCCTGGTTGGATGAACCCCCTTAAGAAGAAAACTTGTTGTGCTTTTATGGAATATTGTTATGACGATTTGATATTCTAAGATAATGCTATAATAGTAAAATAGTAACGTTGTTATAATATTGTAACAGTATAATAAGAGTATTATAACAATAATATTATAATAAAATATCATCTCAAATATTCTACATTATACTTTCTCTTTTGTATCAAACTGTATATTTTTATAAACATTCATTGTTTAAACATTATAAAGTACAATATATAATAATCGTGAAATTCACTTTTTTTGGTGTTAAAAAATAATAAAAACATTTAAATCTCCACTCAGAAACGCTATGATGAAAGGTATACACCACCACGACACAGTAAAAAACGTCGCAATTTTCAAAATTACACTTCCTCGTCTAACGAATCCCCATCAACGCCCGAAATTACTCATTACTCCAATACACCCAATACGCCCGTGTCCTGGTAATTAACCACAACCTCAATTTTACAAAAAACACACCGCTGGACAATGCAGCACGACAAAGGGGCACAGCATGCAGCACGTGGCCGCCCAAAGGCTCCACCTCGCAACCATAGAAAAATGCCATCCCACTATATACTACCAGCACCACCACTCGGGCTTTTCCTTTGAATGGCTCGAGATTACTTCCAGCTTCTTCTTCCTCTCGAGATATAAAGCGCGCGGATGAAAAAAGGACGAGCGAGAATAGGGGGGGGGGGGGGCGAGAAGAATACCCTGCAAAATAGGCGACAGAGACAAATTAAGAGAAAGGCAACACGCGAGCGGGCGCGAGTAAGAGTACAACGGCGAGAGCCACTACAGCGGAAGGAAGGAAGCCTCGAAGCCACCGAAGTTATCCTCCGCGCAGGGAGACAGAGAGAGCGAGAGAGAGAGAGAGAGAGATAGTTTCGCACGGGCGACGATTTAATGAGGCAGCAGCAGTCCTCCTCTCGCTCCGCCTTAATTATGTTTGCGTCTGACTATACTACTGCGCATGCCCGTATACACACTGGTGCAGCAGCAGCGGTAGCAGTAGCGAACTATTATGATAATTAAATTAAATGGCCCCGAGACACTTAAGTGGGCTTTTCGCTCTTGTCGCGGCCGCGAATCTCGCCAGCGCGCGACAATTCCCTCTCCGCGCTCTTTCTCTCTTTCTCTTTCGAGAGAGCGCGATATGCTTATTCATAAGGACGAACGAACGCGGTTAACTGGTATAATACGCGCATAGCCCGCGCGCGAGGGAGACGACGAGGAGACGGTTTGTTTGGGATGAGTCAGGGGTCACGCTGATGATGATTGTGCGTGAGTCAGAGGGAGGAAGGAAGACTGATATATTGTTGAAAATTGCTTCGGATGCGAGAGATGATTGAATTTGCTGCCGGGGGAGCGTGAAAATGCAGACACGGTGTTTGATAAGTTCAATTATGCGGAAGTATGTAGAGCGCGGCCGTTTTAATGCTTAAACTAGCGCTGAAAATACTTTTGTCTATACTTCGTTCAATAATGTCCTATACTTGTCGTCCAATATTATTTACGCACTTAATAGGGTAGCCTTTGACTTTTTTTAATATACTAACTAGGAGAGTGGACTGCGTGCGGATCCGGGATTTTGCTCAAATTTTAGGACATGTTTTCGCAAGTGAAAATATGAAGAAATACACAATAGTAGATCGTAATTCTCTAAAAATGTCAAGTTATGGATATTTCGAGTATTGTTCTACAATAATGTTGAAAAACAGGCTCTTCTTCAAACAATAATGAAACAATCTAAAAAAAAATCGTATATACAACTTTCAATATAGAAAATAAAACGAGAAAAAGAGAGCTTTTATTCACTTTTATTTTCAGAATTAAAAAATATTAATTTTGGCAAAAGCTATCATAGTTTCGAGTTGAGCAAAGAAAATATACTAAAATATGAGCGAAATGAAGAAGCAGATCTTTGTGAATTTTTAGTTCATTTTCTTTGCTCAACTTCAAACTGCTATAGCTTTCGCAAGAATTAATATTTTTTAATTCTGTAAAAAGTGGATGAAAGCTCTCTTTTCCTAGTTTTATTTTCTATTTTTAAAGTTCTATAGTGTATGATTTTTTTAGATTGTTTGAATGTCGTTTGAAGAAGAGTCTATTTATCAACATTTTTTTAGAACAGCTCTCGAAATATCCACAACTTGAGTTTTTTAGAGCGTTACGATCTACTATTGTGGCTTTCTTCATATTTTCATTTCCGAAAACGTCCTAACATTTGAGCAAAATCAATGACCCACAGGTAGTACACTCTCCTAGTTATGACAAATTGTTCAATTTACCAAAACAGCTTGAAATTTTATTCTGTATACGTTTTTAATAACATTTTTAAGTTACGCCGATTTTGAATTGCAATTTCAAATGGTTTGGTGATCACCAGATGTATGCCCCTCTATCAGCGCCACCATCGGCAGGTTGTAAATTAAAAAGGTAAGTAATTTAGTACAGAAAAGTAGGGTGGTGGCGCTGAATGAAAGGCATGAATGTTCTTACTTATGCTAATATTATCGGTTATAAACGTTTTTGTCTAGTTCCCTATTCAAACTCTGTTGAATTTAACGCTGTGTGTTACGCTTCTTAGAAGCCTCAACGTCGGTTTTTTTTTCTCACCCAAAAATATCACAACAACACACAGCAGCGGTTCACCGCCGACCACCTGTAAACGAAATAAAGACATCTCTATACATCCATCCGAACGCATTCCAGGACCGATGATGATCGGTCGCCCCGACACTTCGCCCGAACCATCGTCATCAATTCATCATCATCATCTCCTCTCCCCTAATAAAAAACCCGAAGACAATGCGCTCGCCTCGCCCGGTAAATAATATACCCGTGCCTCGCGACAAAGACTCTCTTTTGATACATATCGAATCAATCAAATATTCACGCTCGAGCGCGGCTCCCATCAATTTTTTTTTCTTCTTCTCTCGACCTCATCGACAAGCTTTGGAGAGTTCAAGTGTCTATCTATCTATCTATCTATCTATCTGTGAGCGTCCGTCTATATTAATGTATATGTATACATAGAAGAAGGGAGAAAAGGTCAAGGGGGGAACGAGCGAGGGGCGGCGGCCGAGTCAAGGTTATATATTGAATTTGTAGTAACTGCGTTATTGGCGCTATTTCGCCGTGTCCCCGTGATTGTCTCCTATAGTATATACGGATGAACGATAGGGGGGGCGAGTACACGGGTAATCGCATTTTTGCAGCAGAGCGAATTTGTAGATTGCGTTTTCGACGAGTATATTACGGGGTACTACTCCCCCGCATATCCGGGGAAAATGAAATTCGAACAAAGAGAATTCGAACGACCGATGATGTACCTTTATACGTCGATTCTTCCTCCCCTCTTATGCACCAATCGTGTGCCACTACTACTTCATCATCGAGCCATCTCCGACATTTTAATTAGCAGCGGCCGGCCTATAGACAATATACTTCTAAACCCTCGTCTTCTCTCTCTCTCGCATCCCTGTATATATATACATCTCTCCGCGAAAACTCAGCCCGCGCACTCGCACACGCCTTTTAATGAAACTATATGCCTCTATATATATATATATATATATCGCCACGGACCGATATCTCGCGGATTAATCGCTCCCCACGCGAGGCGCGCGTCCGCGTATATATTATCGGGAGCCGATCGGCGCTCTCTCGCCATATAGCCTCCTCGCGACCGATCGCGATAACGTACGTTCGAATTAAGTCGATCCGTAGGGGGGCTTCTCCTCTCTTTCTCACTGCGACGTGTGTATATATAGTTTGCCTCAGGGTTGCGCCGCGATGACGGCCGTCATCCGTCTTTCGCTGACCTCTTCCGCGTGCGGCGCGTTTTTGTGCTGCTAGCTGCTGCTGCCCGGGTCAGAGGAGTAGTAACGAGAGAAAGAGAGAGGGATGATGGATTCTAAGAGCGAGAGAGAGAGAGAGGTAACGAGACGGTTGAGAGAGGTATTAGGGATTTTTGAGCGAAGGTGGCGGGTGTTTAGAGAGAGACGGGTGATGAATGAAAGGTAAAGATGCGTGAAGGAGGGTGGGATGTTTCTTTTTTTCTTTTTTTTTGCTGTTGCGGCAGTCGAATGGCAGACAGGCCGCTGTAGATGCAATTAGAGGAACAAAAGGGTTGGGTGAAGGATGGTGGTTTTTTGTGCGGGGTGATAGGGAGGTAATGTTTACGGTTATTAGGTATTTCTAATGTGGAAGTATATTGCGAGGATAAAGGACTTTCGACTTATTTTTTCCACACCTGCTAATGAGTCGTAGATTAATCGCAATGAATATTGAATTCGACGCATTTACAGAAATAATTACAAAGAAGGAGGTACAATTAAGAATTACACTTCCAGCGGTGCAAAATTTTTCCCCGCGCCACTTGTACTGAGAGAAAGCTAACGACGCGCTTCGACATGCAAATTCCCTCGCGTCACCACTTTTTACACGCCCCTTTACAAAAAAAAAGAATCCCCACCCACCAAGAGACTCCAAAGCTTTTCCCTCGCGCGATTCATTATGCCTTTTCGCTCATCAGCCCTCGCTCTCTCTCTCTCTCTCTCTCTCTCTCTCTCTCTCTCTCTCTCTCTCTCTCGTCCAATCCAATCCAAATTTTTCCACTACCATATCCCTCTCTCTCCCCCACACCTTATCTATATCTCAGCGGGCGCCTTGATGCCTCTCCGTTAGCTTCCGCGTCTATCTCCGTCTTCTCCTCCCCGACAAAAAATCGCTCTTTGATTGATGCACCGAGAGAGAGAGAGAGAGAGAGAGAGAGAGAGAGAGAGAGAGAGAGAGAGAGAGAGAGAGAGAGAGAGAGAGAGAGAGAGAGAGAGAGAGAGAGAGAGAGAGAGAGAGAGAGAGAGAGAGAGAGGTTAGGGTTAGGAGTTAGGTTAGGCGAGGTCGTGCGCGCGCGATTATTCGCCTCCTAACAAACGACCCGACGACCTCTCTTCTCTCGCTCTCTCGCATCTAATTAAATAACCGCACACTAACAGGAGCCACGCGAGCGTGCAGCAGCAGCAGAAGCAGCAGCGGGAAAGGGCAACGGTACGATGAACCAAAGAGAGAGACGGGGAATTTGTATAATTAGCTAAAGAGAAATACAGAGGACGAGAGGACGACGACGTGCGGAGAGGAGAATTTATTTATGTCGCGGTGGAGAGAGATAGAGAGAGTCGGGTGAAGCCGCGCGTGGTGAGGTCACAGAGGATAATTGATCGGATGAACATATAGCGCGCTGTTCTGTGTTGTTAATAAAATATTGTACGAATAATTGCCGGAATATTCGTATAGTTTATTCTCTATACTATATATTATACACACACGCGTATACCGAACCATAGCGCGGCCTAATTGATTCGTCTTAAATCCATACATAACCGCAACACACCAGAAGAAGACGAAGCCGAAGAAGAAGAAGAACCCTAGGGCATAATGAGCAGCCGCTGCCACTACGCGCGCGAAAGAAGCGCGCGGCGGGCCACTGATTAAGCGCGCAGATACACGCAGACTCCTCGATTACTCGCTCATCTCGCGCGCGCATCAATCATTTCGCGATTACCTTATATATACGCGTGTGTGTACGATGTGTATAATATAATATACCTACTGGCGTAGGCGAGAATCATTCATTCTCGAATTAGAACTCGCGCGCGCGCGCCGCGGTAGCTTTTCGCGTGTTCGCCGGCGGCTGCTGATGTAATTAAAAAGCCGGTTACGAGTGTGCGTGTGTGTTTATTTATTTTTTTCGGAGGTATATGTAAGTTTTGCGTGCGAAAGAGAGAGAGGAGAGCGGTTGAGAAGCTGATTGATTGTCAGCCAAGGTTTGATTAATCGCCTGGCGTTTAGACAATAAGTTCATTACTCAGTAGGTGCTGCTGCTTGTGGTGTGTTATGTTATGGGATCGGTGTGGGCACATCTTGGCTGTGTATTGTGCGCGTTCGTTTGTTTAATTGATCGCGTTGCGGTATCGTTTCTCGGGGTAAAAAGGTGCACAAATACGCGCGAATTAATCTTATTCAAATTATCTGTGTGTGTTTGCGGATGCCGACAGGCGAGTTCTAAGCTTTCAACTTTCGCGTATAGAGTGAAAGCCAACCTATAATACCCACACAGAGAAACACTCGAGGAAACAAGCAGACACTCCAAACAAGATTCACTCAAAATTCACTAAAAATTCAATCAGAGAGGACAACTTGTGTCTCTTTCTCTCTCTCTCTTCCCTCTATACCAAAATTCTCCCGCAACTACAGTCCGGCAGAGCAGCAGATTTACCGGAGCGCAGCCAGACAAAGAGTAGTAGGTATAGAGCCAAACTTTCGACGCGCGCACGCTCGGCCATTTCACACCTCGCCGAGATAGATCTGCATCTATAGCCGAGCTGCTGCTGCCGCCGCTCTCCAGCCGGAAGATATCGAGCCGCTGGAGAGATGAAAAATCTTGAAACGGGGAAGTGAATTCCCCGAGAAGAGCTGCTGCTGCTGCTGCTGCTTATCGTGAGGCGTCATCGACGTGCTGTGCGCACGTGGTCGAGAGACAATGTATGTGTGCGGTTGGCTGGGGGATTTGGATTAATGTGGTTTACGGTGATGGTAGGGTAATAATGTAAGGGGTGAGTGGTTTAAGAGATGCTGGGGACGCGTGTGAGAAAACAATTTTCACTCGTAAAATCATTTCATGCGTAGCCGTGTGTGTGTGTGTGTGTGTGTGTGTGTGTGTGTGTGTGTGTGTGTGTATGTGTGTGTGTGTGTGTGTGTGTGTGTATATATATGAAAAAACTTCATCTTATGCATTCAAACGTCGAGCGCGATTCAGTGCTCTTTGATATAAAAATCCAATCACTCCGTGAACTTTTTCCGCACCGTTCGACCAATCAACGAATAAAGAAACTCGCGAATCACACTGATCCGTGTTATGTATACACATTAACACAGTCGAAAGTCGTGGCTTAAAGCGCGCATTTCCACCACTTATGTACATCCCCATCAGAGGAAAAGCAAAACGACGGCGAGAGACGCGATTAGATGCCCAATCTATCCTCTTTTTCTCTCTCCCGTCCGTCGTCGTTCTTTGTTCCCTTCTCTTCTTCCACTCTCGTCTCTCCGTCGTGTTTTCTCGGTTTACTGCCTCCTCCTCCTCCTCATTCCCATTGCCGCTCGTGCCCTTAAACCCACGGACTTCCGTCATGACCAGCCTAACCTCGCGCTTTCTCTCTGTCTCTCTCTCATTCTCAAGAAGCATCCCGCGCGCTCGAAAAAATGCAATCATATTTCGCGCGAGCGAGGGGTCGTGCACTTCTGACCTCGTTATCTATCAATAGATGAAGAGAGAACGAAAGAAAGAGAGAGGGAGGGAGAGGGAGAGAAGAGCATGAGAACGCGCGAGAGTTGAACAATGACTTATCGCGCGCAAGCATTCTCAGGGAGAGAGAGAGAGCGAGACAGATTTTCGAGCGCGCGGATGGATGGATGGATGGATGGGGGATTCCTTTTTCCTTTTCGTTATAGAGAGATAGCGATCGAGTGATTGTTTAATCGGCACGGCGGTGCGAGCTATAGAATTAGCACGGCGCATTGTTCTTTCCGCAGCTTTGTTTGTTTCTACACATCGTAGGATATATAACGCATTTTACAATATCATCGTGCGATTGATCGATCACGTCGATAAGCCGCGCGCGTTCTTAATCACGTTTACCGATGCTATTTCGCTAAACTCGTATAAACCCTATAACATATAATACGCACGCACCGACATATCGGCCTCGTAAACCATTGACGTTTTTCGAAATTCGAAACAGAGAGCGTATATATATACGGCGGAGAGGCGATTTTACCAATAACCCTAAAACCCGCATCGAAAACTTTCGCACTCCCAAAGCTCCCTTCATCCCGCGCAAAATCCATCGCTGCTGCTGCCGCCGCTGCTGCCGCCGCTGCTGCTGCACCGGTGTCACTCCCACGCGCACACGCCCCGGCTTTTACTCGGATCTTTTTATTGTCACAGTTCCACCAGTGAGCGGGAGAAGAAATTCCGGGTAATTTATCGCTAAACATTTCGGAGTCCCGATAAAACTCTCCCGCGGCCCCCGCGGATGATGCGAAAATATGTCTCTCTCTCTGTGCGGTGCGGCGCAGTCGTCGTTATATATAGATGCGCTGTGTGAGTTTACGAGCGAAGAAGGAGGAGGAGGAGGTTATCGTGCGCGGCTGGTATTGACGGGTTATCGGAATATATTTTTTGCGTGGTTTAATTGGGAAGGCGTAGCCGCAAGAAAGGTAAAAGTGTCTTTTCGCCTAAAACGCGATTTTACCCGTAAGTTATAATGATATAAGTACGGTTAGATGGAAGTATATTTGTATATTAGTTTGAATTTCACCTTGGAAACTTTCTCGTAATCCATACATCGCGCTTTTTACATCGGACTCTATATACACACCCCGAGCGTGTGATAATAATAATAGTAATATCGATGGTCAGGATATCAGTGTGACAAGTCTACTATTAGCCTATCGACAGGCGCAAGGAAAGTCGCTCTCGAAGATGAAAGTAACCATACACGACGCTCCGCGCGACAGCGAAACTGTATTAAACCATCGCGTTATATATAAGTATGCTCTACGCTAATAAACTCCCAGGCGAGACGCAAAAATTTCTCCGTTACATTATCATACGTCAAAAATCTTTCTCAAAAACAAACGCTGATGCACTCTCGCGCACAAATAACCTGCGCGCGTCTCGTGTATATGTCCGGAGAGAAAATTTTCATATTTACGTATAAAACATACATGTATGCGTGCGATATTTAAACTTGCCGTAGTCGCCCTCTCCTCGTTTTTTTTTTTTTCGACCGTACACAGACTGCATCACGTACACATACCCGCGTGTGTAAGCCCCGGCCGAATTCGAAATATAAAAATGACTTATTCCACTTTCGCGTACGTACTATATATATATATATATACGCACGTGTACATATACGCATATATGTATATATATATACACACACACACACACACACACACACACACACACACACACACACACACACACACACACACACACACACACACACACACACACACACACACACACACACACACACACACACACACGAACGTACACGCGGTCGTATAATCCGTATCACAAACGCGGACGCGCACGCGCGCGCGTATGCAAATGCGTATGTCCGTCCGAATTCGTAAAAGCTGCGAGAGGCGATTACGTGGATATATACGTATATGTATGTACAGCTGCTGCTGCTGCAGCTCAAAGAAAGAATTATCATTTTGAACACGACATGCGTGTATATACATACATACGTACGTACAAACAAAAAGATGCGCGTCATGCATATATATATATAATATATAGTGTATCGAAATTGGCAATTGAATACCGCGTACCGCGACCCATAAGAGGAAACGATCGAGAGAGAGAGAGTCCGGTTCCACAAATCCTCGCTCTTCTCCTCATTTCGATTAACAAACGCCGTGTATAGAGAGGCTATCGCTCGCGAGCGATTTTTCTCTCCTTTTGCCCTCCCCATCCCCGCGGCACGCCGCTCTTACAATATAATTAACTCCGATGCGCCGAGGGCGATACACACGCTGCAGCGCGAGTCACGCTCTCGCGATGTTTCCTCGTTTTGTTTCGATTTCCGTTCTGCACCGCGGCGCGCTTACGCGATACCCATCGGAAAACGTGCGCCGTCGTCTTCTCTGTACAGCGCTGGCGTTCTCGTTCGCGTTCCTCGCGATCTTTCTCGGGCTTCTCTTTGTCTTTTGGTTTCTTTTTTTTTTCGTTGTAAGGAGGGAACGAGGTGGTGGAAGGAAGGAAGGAGTGGACGGTTGAGTGTAGGGGATAAGGATGGAGGAGCGAATGGTGGAATTGACTGTGTCGAGTTGGTTTGTTGTGTTGTCGTGGTATACTTGGTGAAGGATTGTATTTTGTTGGGCGAAATAAGTATATAAGTAATTAAAAAGTACTGGTAGATAATTGAGCATATTTTATAGGTAACGTGTTAATTAAATGGAAGCATTTTTAGCAAAAATCATAATGCACAAATAATATAATTCATCTATTAAAAGTTCTATACACGGAGAAAAATAACATAGGAAAAATTGCCATATTTGATTGTAAGTCGAGGACAGACTGAAATCCTCCACAAAATTGCCATAATTTATGGTAAAAATTGCCATAAATTTATAGTAATTTTTACAATGTAGGAAAAATTGCCATAAATTTATGGCAATTTTTACCATAAATTATGGCAATTTTGTGGAGGATTTCAGTCTGTCCTCGACTTACAATCAAATATGGTAATTTTTCCTATGTTATTTTTCTCCGTGTACTTAAAATAGTTAAAATACCCATTTTATGAAGTGCAAATGCTATAATTTATTTTTTAGCCATAAAGTTAACTGAAAAATGGCTAGCTTTCGGTTAACATTTCTATACCAGCGAAGTTTTCCGTTATCGTTCTTAAAAGTATCGGAATTCTGGATAGTTTAACTGATACTGTTATATAACGAATTGTAATAAGTACGTCCTGTTGGGTATATCACGTCAATTTAACTATATATCACAAACAAGTTTTACATATTTTCGAATAATGTATTAACTTACTGAAACAATATCCACTAAAATTCTCTTTCAATAGCAACACGTGATCCAGATAAATGATCGCGGCGTATCGTATAAAAAAGCCGGTGCCCATATATGAGGAAATCCAGAAAAACTTTCAACTTTTCGTGTCCCCAAAACCGGTCAAAATTTTTTTTGAAGGCACACCTTTCGGACGCGATTTTTCTTCTTTCTTATGTCACAAAATATACGGGGGACATCGTGTACAATTAAAAACGTCTTTGTCTCACATTTTTTTCAAAGGTTGAAATTTTTCAAGAAAATGTCAAAAAAGTCCTTTTCTTAAAACCTCAGCCATTTAGCCCAGAACCGATCCACTTAGAGTTTCAAAAAAGAAATTGAAACTAGAAAGAAAGAGCTTTAATTCCCTTTTTTGAAAATTAAAAAAATGTCGATCCCTTCAAAAGTTATAAGGGTTTGAATTTGAACGTCGAAAAGGCATAAAAATTCTCTTAAAGTCGGTACTGCCGTTTTCTGCGATTTGTGCATTTTTATGCCTTTTCGACGTTGAACTTCAAACCCTTATAACTTTTTAAGGAATCGGCATTTTTTAATTTTCAAAAAAGGGAATGAAAGCTCTTTCTTTCTAGTTTCAACTTCTTTTTTGACACTCTAAGTGGATCGGTTCTGGGTTAAATGGGCTTTCTTTGACATTTTATTGAAAAATTTCAACCTTTGAAAAAAAATGTGAGACAAAGACGTTTTTAATTGTACACGATGTCCCCCGTATATTTTGTGACATAAGAAAGAAGAAAAACTGCGTCCGGAAGGTGTGCCTTCAAACAAAATTTTGACCGGTTTTGGGGACACGAAAAGTTGACATTTTTTCTGTATTTCGTCATATACATACACGACGTTGATTGATAAACAGAACCGAGACTGAGGGGAATCGGGGAATTAGAAAGGAAGCGCAGCGCGCTTTAAGAAAGTCGTTATAATTCCCCTGCCCTTCAATTATTCGGCATCTCGCCGAGCTCCCAAACCGACAGAAGAAAGTTAATTTTTGACTTTCGCGCGCGGGCGCAGCGTTTATATATACGCGCTCTCAAATTGCAGGTTGAAGGCCGCTGCAGCCGCGCGTGCGTTTAATAAAAATTGCTCGCCAAAGGAAATTTAATTTTGCAATTTACATAACGAGTTCACTACTGTGCGCATTTCGTCAAGGCTCGAGCATCTTTTAAAATTTTTCAACAACTTGCACCTATATATACGCATATACTCCCTTCATTCAGTCTCGATTTCCGTCGTCTTCCGCGGCGATCCCCATCGACGCTCCCCTCGCGGTGTCGTCGTCCTCCTTCTCGCGCGACTTTTCTTCCAACTCGAAACTGACGCGAGCGCGCGCTGGCCGACTGTAAAAGCGAATCGTTTCTCTCTTTCTTTCTCCGCGGAAGAGAACCTCCACGGAATTGAGATTTACGGCGAGTTTTCGGGAGAGCCTGCTGCTAGTAGTAGTAGCAGTACTAGTAGTAGTTCGCGTCTTTTATTCTCATTTGCGAGGCGCCCAGTGTTTGTTCCTGCGCAACGGCGGCGCGTCTTTTGTTTCGTAATAAAGGCGAGTTGTGGGATGGCGCGCGCGCGCTTTTTGTTTGTGTTCTGGCGGTCGTGGCGGCGGTCGTCGGGGAGCTGCGGCTGCAAGTCGGTCAGCGAACAAGTTTCCTTCTTCTTCTCCGTTTTTTTTTTACAAGATATTGCCGAAATAAGGTAAATGTTTGCGATGGGAAAATGTATATACACGCGAGCGATGTATAATATATGGAATATTTATGTGTACGTTCGCTCGTTCCAAAAGAAACATCATCTCGGAATCCTCTCCATATGCACACAGGGCATCAATCATATATGTAAGTCGCCCACACACACACATATATGTGCTACAAGAAATGACTCAATATGCATTGCAGTCGCAGCACGCTCCGATGCGCGCAATGCCTCTATATATAACAGTTGAGCAATTACTCGGCAGGCGCGCGCTGCTCCTCGACTCGATGAACAAAATCAATATTACGTTATCTCATCTCATCTCCTTTCTCCCTCTCTCTCTCTCTCTCTCTCTCTCTCTCTCTCTCTCTCTCTCTCGAAGGGAGAACCTTCGCAGTATACGGCGAAAAAAGAAAGAATAATTATTTTTGGTTCATGAGATGTCGAGAGGAGATTGAAATTCGAAAATAGAACTAGATATGTACGGTACATATGTACATGCGGGATTGTGGTGAAAATGCAATTGGCGAAATTGGCCGGGAGAATATAGAGAGCGACTGATCGATTCTCTCTCTCTCCCTCTCTTTTTGTCCATGCTAAAGTGTTTCGTAACGGTCGCGCGCATTTTTCATGATTGCGCGCGGAATGCATGCAGCGGGCACTGCGGAAATAAAACTGTATCAGGTACGGTTCTGTATAGATGAAAATAAGATGAGCTGTTTATCTTTGTAAACGTATATATCTCGTACTGTTTTAAATTTTAATTCGCTCGTAAACCAATTTCCTTAATACACTTCTCTCTATAATTATGAATAAGTGAAAAGTCGCTCACTGGTGCGAATAAGTGTATGTTCACTCGGAAATTAGTCGATTTTTTCATTTATTCGCACAGGTGAGCGACATTCTATACTTATTCATTTTTACAGAGATATAGATCATTTCTAACGCGAATATTAAACACCCCACCGTCACCTTCGTGCACTATAAAAAAAAAAAAGAAAACACGTACGCCCGTAACAAGCCATCAGCCAGCAGACACTCTCCATCCAACCCGTTCTCTCTCTTCTCTCTCTTCCCCCTTTACCGCATCTAAATCAATCCATACACTTCTCTCTCTAGCACAAAAAGCTATACTCGCGCGGAAAACTCTCTCTCGATCTCTTTCGAAAAAACGAACGAAACGCGACCTATCTCTCGACCGGTATCTAATCTCCCTTCAACCATCTTATCTATCTCTCTCTCCTATATATGCAGCAGCTTTCTCTCTTTCTCTCTCTCGAGATTCCCGTGAATCTCCGGCCGATAAGCTCTCCCTCTCCCTCTTTCGCGCAACCGGATCGCGCAGAATCTCGCGCGGAAATCATCTATCCGTCTCCCGCTATAACGCCGCTGTTATCGGCCATCGCACGAGCGCCGCGCGTCCCTCCCGGCCTTTATTTTCATAAACATCCGAGAGAAAGAGGGTGTCGATGTATCTCTCTTCGCTTTTCGCGAGACTTGTTGACGCCTTGTTCTGCGTGTGCTCGCGTGTGTGTGTAATATGTATGTAGAAGATATATACATACTTTAATGCGGGTTCCGCATGTTTTTAGCAGGCTGTATATTTCGCGTCTCAAGTTGACGAGGGTTCACGTTGGATATACACATATATATCCTCATAGCGCGAATTTGCAAAATGGACTGGAATGTAGCGGGCGGCGGGGTACACGTTATAGTTTCCATACAGTTCGCGCGCTGGCGAAATTAATTTGATACGGCCGGGATCTGGCCGCAGCTGCCGCTACGTATATGAACGTAGTTTTACCCGCGGCGCGTGCGCGCGTAAGCGATGCGAATAATTGCGAGCTTTTGGATTACATACGTCGGAATTGCATGTATGCATCATACAAATAATTCGCCTCGTTCTGGCCGCTGATCAGTTGCCGCTTCATTTTCTGTTCGACTAGTATAACATAATTCTATATTCGTAATATACATAGTTAAAAACTAATTTCCCGCGTACTCTACACGCCACCACCGCGGTCGAAAAGTTATATACACAAGTACAACTAATGTGTACGTACATCGTGCAGTTTCTTCGGTACACCACAGCTGGGACATATACAGAGGTAGCTGCCGCACGCGTGTACGTGCGAAACTCTCCGGCGTACACGTCTATATCGTATACGTTTCTATATAGTATACTTCTCCGGTGGCTAAGGCTGCGACACGACATTGCTCTCACGCAATCATCCGCAGGTGTATATATACACACACACGTGTCTTTGTGTAATCCTCTGTAGACATACTGCACTCTCTCGCAATATTGACTGACACACTCACACACCTTGTGGAAAAAGAGCTAAAACTGTCGACGCGCGATTACCTAATTATCATCCAGATCCTCGCTCGAAAAAAAGTGCGTTTATCCCAGCTCAGAGATTAAAAGCTTCCAGCCAGTCTAGCTGTCCGCCGCTCGCGCGCGCGTCGATCTCATTACTTAAGCGCGGATTAAAAGCGAATCGGGCTTGTCATGCTCGAATCGCGTTCGCGCGCGGGCGGGTAGGAGCTTTGTTCGAAATAATGCGAAATTAAGGTCGCACGCGCGCAGACGTAGACGAGGAAACGCGATTACCGAGGGGGTATAGTCGGTCGGTCGGTCTCTCGTCTCTTCCTCTCTCGAGAGCCCGGACTATTTCGTCGGTGGTGCGTCTTTAGCCCACCCGGAGAGAGGTATATAGAGGATAGAGTTGTGCTGGATAGCCGTCGCTATTCGTCTTGGGTACGGGCGAGAGCCGCCGCCGTCGCTTGATTTCGGTACGAGGGAGAGAGCTACGTGGGAGAATCCCGTCGTTCGGACGGTTGTTTGTTTTTTCTCTTTTAGGTGCAGGCGAGAGAGGGAAATTAGTCTGGCAGAAAAGTGAAAGTGTATTATGTTGTTGTTTTTTTTTTTTTTTTTGCTTTTATTTCTAGATGAGGGATAGGTGGCGGCGATTCGATAAGTTATCGCGGTGTCGTTATATAGTTAACGGTATTTCAATATCACTGAAAAAAAAGTATTGAGCTTACAGCAATACCGAGGTCACAATACCGGATGATGTAAGAAAAATATCGGAAGTCACAAGAGATAAATGTTAAGTTATATTTACAAAATAAAGTATTGTTCTCACAAGATAAAGTGAGTTTAGTCGTGAGAACAATACCCGGGCTTCAAATTGACAAAAGTTATGGTTGCCACACAAATACTTGTGGTTCCTATAGTCATATGCGTAGCTATGGATGCCACGCATGACAATGGAGAGAACCTTTAACTATTTCCTTGATTTATTCTGAATTGCACTTATATCAAAGTTATAAGCCTCACCATGAGTAAATATCATTTAAAAAAAAAATTTAAGATTAAAATAAAACATATTTTATGTCCATAAGTAGTCTCACAGTAAAACATTATCGTGAAATTCGGTACACTGAATCTTTCCAGGGCCGAAACGACAATACAGCAATACGAGTATAATTGTCACAGCTATACCGTATCCGTATAGGCCGGACATCAATACTTTTATTGCTGTAGGAGCAAGAATATTGTTATATTTCATATACTTTTTTTTCAGTATGCGTATATATACAGGACAAATCCCGTACCCAGCATTATTTCCATATACACGAAAAGGAAATTTTCGAATCCGGATTCTTATAGTACACGTGTATATGTATACCGAAATATTTGTACTGTTATATATATCTATAAAAATATTCCGCGCGTCATACAAAAGCTATCGACTCGGTTATCATCAACTGAGTCGATATAAATATATATAGATTTCTCTAAAAATGCTTTGACAGGTAGTGCCATATGCATTCGAAAATAAACATAAAAATCCAATACCTCGTCCATGCATTATTCATTACACTCGAAAACCATTCCCTTTATAATCTTTATTAACCACGCACAACACTCCCTCCTTTCTTTCTCTCTCCTGTGCGTATAAAATCCAAAAATACGCGGAATCACTCATAAAAGTACATCACGTTAGCCCAAATATGTCTCCCTCTCCCACTCACTTTTTCTTCTTATTTACCGGAGCGAGGACCATTAAAAATGTGCCTCTCCCGTAAACAACCTCCAAATTGAAAGTCTACACATCCTTCCTCCACCGCGCCACCCCCGCATCAAGACATAAAAGCTCTTCCTCTCTTTCTCCCATACGCTCTTTCACCCAGAAATCAAACGCACTCTCACTCTCGCGAAAAAAGGAACTCTTCTCTCCCTCGAAAAAATCCGAAAACTCGCGCAGACACGTCTCTCGGTCCTCAAAAAAAATAAAACGATGAGAAGAAGAAGAAGTAAAGCTCTCTCTCTCTCCTCCGGTATAAACCCTCCATCGACGTTGACATCGCGCGCGCCCGCCCGATCCGATCGCTGAGAGAGAAATTCGAGAAATTCGATCAATCCCCAAGCCTTCGCCTTCTGCGCACCTACGTATATACATACATACGGACATACACACCTCGAGACGTATACGTATACATATATATGTATACTCCCGATGAATTTTTCCCCTCGCGTCGTCCGGTTATTCCCAAACAAACACGGGATCCGATATCCGAGCGCGCGCAGCTCATCCGACCTCTCTCGTAAAAGGCGAAAGAGAGGGAGGGATGGAGAAGAACCGTCAAACTTCCTTTTCTTCGCGAACGCCGCGCGATTCTCCTCTCTTTTTGCCTTGGCGCTCTAGGCACGCGCGCAAGTTCACTCTTTTTTCCGCAGGAGGTGTCGACCTGCGGGGAGAGAGAGAGAGAGAGAGAGAGAAGGGGGGAAGACCAAAAGAGATTTCGCGCACAATACGTTTCTCCTTATTTAAAATTTAAATCGGTCGAGCGTGTGTGTCTGCGTGCGAGAGGAGATATGTGGAGCGGAATTCCGAGGGACAAAGGGTATAGATGAGTGGCCGCGATGAAAGGATATGCCAGGGGTTAAACGATGGTTGTTAGAGAGGGGGGATGAGGGTGGATAGGGGATCGATTGTTATTCGCGAACTGTACATTTTAAATTTTAGGACGATTGGGGACGGAATACATTTATGGTTGATTGGGATGTAATATAAATAGATTGGTGGCTATGCGTTTTGCATGTCTTTATATGCGCGCAATGTTCGATCTGTATGCAAATGGTCGGACAAATTTTTGTAAATTCTTGTAACTCGTCAATGTTGACACTTTTTAAGCTCTTCTAACTAGATATCCCACAACGCTATATTGGTATGAAGTTTGTACCGTTGGAATGCAACGAAATAATTTTTTACAATTGATTAAAATTATTAAAAAATGGAAATTATCTTGTCTTTAAAGTTATTTTATACTATAAAACACTAAATCTACACACAAAATTAATATTATTTAATATAAACGTGAAGTAAAATGAATTATTTTTTTTATTTCGTTGGACTCCAACGTTGCAAACTTCAGACTCATACAACGCTTTGTTTTTTCTTTTACAACTGCAGTAAAACAAGTGTTTTAGACCTCCGCCTTTAACAACCTCATTAGCCCCCCTAAAAATTCATCATCAATTATTCACTCTTCACGGAAAAATCAAAACTACCGACATCCAACTTAATTACAAATTAAACTCGACCAACTCTCTCCTACACCATTCGGCGCCTCGAAATGAAAGAACGCCCGAAACGCAATAATGTCGAGGCTTAAGTTCGAAACAATGCAGCGCGCGGACCCGCGCGAAATTCGATTAACCCGCCTCGTGGAAAAACAACTCGCCGGCGTCGTCGTCGTTGCGCCGCGCCCTGAGGCTGCGCGCGGGATTATGAAGTTCGCGTGCCCGCGCGATCGCGACCTCCGACGATCCTAATTAATTTGAGAGAGAGGATGCGCGCGCAGCGGGAAGAAAACTCGCACGCGCGTGCGGCGCCGATATAACGGGTCATTTTCCTGTAGGTGTGCATTTTTTTCGACGAGAAAGGTGAGGTCGTGGTGGAACGCGAGAGAGAAAGAGAGGATTCCAGGGTCCGTTAGTTCAAGTTATTGAGAATTATCTTTTATTGGCACAAGTTGAGAGCCAATTATAGATTTTTCTTTCTTTAGGTCGGATTTTTCGTTCTTTTAATTTGATCGCCCGTGCGCGCGAGAGAGCCTTTTTTTCTTTTTAATTATCGAGTCGGTCGCGTAATTGCGTTGTTCATAATGAGCCGTGAGATTAAAAAACGAGTTTGATAAATAAAAAGCGAGAAAAATAGAGGGAAAATACGGTTAATTACGGGCTGATAAATGCAACCCCTGCTTTAATAAACAAATAATAATTTATTAGCATACGGATATTATAACGGCTGAAAATTTAATGGACTTATACAGAGAACGGCGTGCGGCTCCATTATTAAAATATCTATGATTTCGTAATTTTATCAGCTAACAGGGTAAGCAGCTTTACGCCGCCGCACGCGGCCGCTAAATTATAAAATAGCGTGTAGGAAAAATATTATTCGCGAGCCCCATTTTATGCGCGCGGGCTGCCAAGGCTTGCGCATGCAAATTTCTAATTCCCGCGAACAAAACTCACGCGGCCGACTAAATTAAATCGCGCGCGCCATCCCCCATTAAAAATTACAACACCATAGCCCCCGTCTGCGCCTTTATCACACACACACGCACACAACAATTTTTCATCCTCCACCCCTTCGCCATCAATTATTCATCATCTCCCGCCCGGCCACAGTGAAACTTCACTTCGCCTCCGCGGCTGTATTAGCAAAATTTTTCCCTCTTCTTCTTCTTCTGCGTAATCCACGCGGGCTTCGATTATTATTAATAAGCGCATAATCCCGCGCGAGACGGCGATGGGAAGAGACGGCGTCCGAATTAAGCGGGCATTTTCTTATCGATTCGCGAGCGAGTGCAGACTATATACGAGAGCCTCTTGAACTCGCGCGCAAACTCGGCGGGCGCGCACTCGAGTGGATGTGGCGACGGCGCGCGCGTTTAGCGCCCGAGACCGCGAATTTCGTTATTAAGACGCTAAACGAAAATTTATTGAAAAACTTTCAATGCTACGCAGCGCGAGGTATATATGGTGTGGCGGCGCTCAACTTCGCCTTAGGTTAATGACAAAAATTTCGAGCCGCCCGCGCACGCTGGAGGAGAGTTTGGATTGTTGTTGTTGCGTCGTTGGGTGGAGGAGCGAGTGGAGAGAGGAGCGCTAGTCTTTTGGAATTGCGAGATGAGTATATAGGCTGGAAAAGTGACGAGAAACGTATAATGATTAGACGTGGCCGTTTTTATGGAACGAATTGATTATGTAAGAATTTTTTTTCTATTTAGATTGGCAGGCTTCTTTATCAGTGAAAGTTCAGAATAATTTAAAAGACGAGAAATGACTGACGTCGATTTTATTACTGAATAATAAACTAAGTTTTAAAAGTCAATCATCTATAATTTTTTATACAAACTCTTTCACCAATAAACGGCAAAAAAATTAGCATTTCAATTTTTTTTTTTAAATTCAAGAGCCCCGTGTCACAATTTCATCCACTTTCCCACAGTATTTAGCAACTCCCAGCCCCGCAGGTGGTTACCCTTGCAAAATCCGATTACTTTATATACGCGATTACGTCAGAGGACTCGCTCTCTCTCTCTCTCTCTTTCTCGCAAGATTTCGTCTATTTTCCACGAACCCCACACTAGTTTATTCCCCGCGCTCTGATCTACGTCTCTCTCCCTCTCACACACACACGCGAGACGAAAATGTAACAGTTATATACGCGATTCTCTTTCTCCCTGTCGCAGTATTCCAAAACCAGCGGCGCATTTAGACCGAAAATTCTACTTCGAAAATTTCCATACGCTCGCTCGTACAGCGAATTTTTCAAAGTCTTCTCTCGCTCCTACTCAAGGCAACGGGGCGAGGAGAACGAACAAAAAGAAGAAGAATAAGAAGCGGGGCGCGGAGGGAGAGAGGGAGAGAAAAAAAGGCTAAGGTCGCAATAAATCTCGGCGAGGAGAGAGTGAGCGAGACAGACAGTGCAGCGCTTTATCAAGATCCGAGATTTTCCCTACAAAACGGGCGAGGGTGCTTGCACGCATTTGGAAAATCGTCTGATGCTACGGTCCCCTCTCCTCGCGAGCTCCTTAATATATATATATATTTTTTCTCTCTCGTTTCTGTATCTGCTCTCGTCGACGCGGCGAAAAAAAATGTTTCGAATAAAATTTATATACACGGAGGACGCACAGCAGTGGTGAGTAAATACTCCGCAGCAGCGCGGCGTATAAAAATATTTCTCGGGGGTCAGCACGTGTTGGTTTTATATAGGTACAGCTCCGTTGAGAGAGGGAAGAATATATACTGCGAGTGCAGCAGAAAGTTTTTATATTTCAAAATAATCGGCTCAGAAGAGCTGTCCCTGGAACGAGTCCAAATTATTATGCATTGTGCGGCGGGATGGCGCGTCAAAGGAAAAGGGCTTTTTCGGTCGGAATTATGGAGATTTCGGTATTATAACGAATAAGGGTCTTTTCTTTTTATATACCAGCGCGCGGTAGTCGATGGAAGTGCTGAAAATTTTTGGCGAATTTCGGTTCATTGCCGGTATACATGCGTACGTAAAAATCGAAGAATGACCCACATTTTCCAGAGGTAGGTAAAATATATGAATTTTCGGATAGACAGTTTCGAAAGTGATGCGGTTTGAAATTACGCTTTTAAATTTATACATGTATGAAACGCGCGGGATACGATAAAGCTACCATACAGTATATTTCGGAAAAATCTCTCTTCGGAAGTTTCTTGGAAATGACTACAAAAAATTTCTTCCCAAAAATGGGACTGAAAAAAACAAAATTAACCGACGGAGAACCACAAGGATAAAAAACACACGCGCGTATCTTTCTCGATTTTTCAAAAATCTATCATCGGCCCCCGTGGCATTCCAAACAAAGAATTTTAATTGAAAAAGAAATATCGATCCCCGCTCTGCACCCATACCGCTCGAATACCTCGAATTCCACGTCCTCTCTTCCCGCAAAAAATTCAAATCCATAACCTCCCCCACACACATTCAACAACCTCTCTGGCCGCACGTCGTCCCTTTCTCTTGTCTTCTCTGTCGCGCACGAAGAAACCAGTTCTTCTATATCCTCGCGCAATAATGGAGGTCAAGGGACGACTCGCAGCTATTACATACTACTCGCGAGAGAGAGAGAAGACGAGACTCACCTTCTTGAGATGCCCGGCGCTCGTTCCCAGGAAGACGACGGTGTAGTCGCTGGTGGAGGTAGCCGCGACCGACGTCAGCAGGGTGTCCTGGAAGGTGAGCACCGGCACCGCGGTCATCGGCTCCTGACCGCCCAGCGGCGTGTTCACGTCCAGGCCGCAGAAATCCTCGCCGATTGTCTGCAGCTTCTGCGAACGAAAAAAAAATCGATAGGTGGATTAGTCGAGGGTTTTTATTGCTAACGAGGGGAATATGTATATTGCAAGATGCGTATTTAATGCGCTTATGTAGGTAAATATTCAAGTTATCCTGGCGTTTGCGTTATTTTGTCGACAACGTTTAACGATTATCTCAGTCATTTACTACCGCACATAAGTTGCGACGAATAATGGCCAAAAAAGCACTGTACCATTGGCTAAGAGATATCCTTAAAAATAACCATAACATCTAAAATAATCTTTCGTTCAAGTATAGTGCATACCAAACAAAAAGACGATAAATAATTAGATTCTCGCCACAGGGGCGCACATAAAAGCCAAACGACCGTGCGGCGAACTCGGCGGAAACGGCCGCGATTATCTCAGCCCAACGAAAATACGACACCCCGCCATCATCAGGATTGCATTTGTTCCAGGTGCAGCTAAACGCACACCCGGTGTAAAATCAACCGAGCCGTATCGGCAAATTAGAAAATAAAAGATCCTTGCGACCTATGAAACCGCCATCAGCCTGCGCACTCACGCATAATATATATAATCCCCGATAATTTATGCATAAAAAAAAGAGTAGAGAGAAATAACGTCAAAGGCGCGGGAAAGTCATTCCCTCCTCTCCTCTTCTACACTTCGACGCGAATCCCCCAAAGTCTGCAGAAGCGACAGCAGCACTTGGAGAGTTCTTCTCTCGAGAAAGGCAAGAGGCGTAATCCGAGATTCGAGAGCACGCCTATATACGCGCGCATATATACACGCTCGCGGACTTAAGTCGCGCTCGCGCACAAAAGAGTCGAGGCTGCTTTTTCGCGCGTTTCGCCCCCCTCTACCTCGCACGAGAGTGAGAGAGTATTAGCCGCGAGTGAGTTTCGCTGTTGTTAAGTGCGAAAGGAGGGGGCGAGAGGTCGCCGAGTATATAGCGATATAAATAAGAAAATGAGGGTGTCTGAGCTGCGCGATGGCATAATATATTTATGGCGGCGAGGGAGAGATTTATATATATTGGAGTTTGAAATTAATTTTCGGGTGGGAGTTAGGTATAAAGCATTGCTGCTTTTTTTATATATATGGCGTTAGGGTGTGAAAAATGAGGGACGAATAATCTCGCGTAGTAGATTTTATCAGCGAGGCGCGCGGTAATATATATTATTTACCGAATATATAATCGCGCGCGTTTATATTTTTTCTGAAATCCCCTTTAGCGCGCGGTGCTATATATATTATACGCATTATATAATGGTGTACATCGTCGCGCATTATCTCCCGGCGGCGAGTAATTGCCATTGGCGCAATTAATCCCGTCCATTAATTCATTATCCCGGCGCACATTTTTGCATATATTGCGTGCGCGCGTTAATCGCTCGTCGCCAGTACGTCGCGTAATTTATCGATTTACTTTTTTTTTCTCTTTTTTCGTCGCGGGCCACTTGAGCCTTCGGGGAACTTCACTTTTTACGGTTTCGCGCGCCGTATGCGGTGTTTTAAATGTCCATTATCGGTTACGTGATTATTATAATGGATTTAATGTGACGTGTATCGGGCGAGAAGGAGCGCGGATTTTAACGCATTCGAGTCGACGAGAAATGTTTTAATCTGACGAGTATTATAAATGAATGGCATTTTGGTTTAAGGATATAACAGTATATTTCGCTGTATTAATGATTGAGCAGTTGGATTAGCTCGATGTCGATATTTTTCAGAGTCTTTTTTAGATTTATTATAGCTATATGTATATAAGTAAAGGTCTTTTAACAAAAAGACGATAAAATGGTCTATCATTGGGTTGGTTACGTACACAGAGAAAAGAAAATCTTAACTGTTAAGGAACGGACGTTTTCATTTATAGTTACACAAATTCGTTAACAATTAAGTTTGATTTGTTTACTGAAATGATTCGTGACTTAACTGTTAACGAATTAGTCTAACTATAAATGAACATTGCATTTGTCCATATCCAAACGTCCGTTCGTTAACGGGGTGCCATAGTCCTACCATTACCGACCGAGCAATTCACACAGTTTCAAGCTGATTAAAAATAAAATACGTCGAATCACAAAAAATCAAGAGAACACTCTTCTGTGTTTTTTAACGTTCTATCATTCAGTCAAAGTTTGGAGTCGAAATATCAAGTCATTTCTGCAAAAACTTTGAACAAACGAAATTTAATTTCGTTCAAAGTTTTTGAAAAAACGGCTTGATATTTCGACTCCAAACTTTGACTGGATGATAGAACGTTAAAAAACACAGAAGAGTGTTCTCTTGATTTTTTGTGATTCGACGTATTTTATTTTTAATCAGCTTGAAACTGTGTGAATTGCTCGGTCGGTAATAGTACGAGTAAGGCATCCCCTTAACAGTTAAGATTTTTTTTCTCTGTGTACAATTACGCGAAATTGACGTCACTTCAACACATTATTTCAAAAATCCTGAAAACAGACCTAAAGTTCGCGCATATAGCAAGTGTTCGAATTGTCCATCCAACTGGTATATATCTATAAATAAGCAATTCAAATGATATACAGCCGTCACTATAAAGAATTCAACAGCGCAATTCTCACTCACTTTGAAAAATTTCCACCAACATCTAAATTTAGTATATAATATCCACAACCGCGCCACGTCAACATCCCCGCAAATATACAAAACCACGTCTACTCTTACAAAAATGTTCTAGCCTCGCGACACGCGCACAACGGCAACATAGTCGTACCTCAAAAGAAAAAAAAGGGGGAAAAAAAAGAAGAAAGAAAACAGCGAGAGAAAGATCAGACGCCGACGGCACGTCTCGTCCGACTATGCTACTACAACAGCGGCAGGGCCCTCATAAATTTTTTAGCTCCCGCGCGCAATTTTCAGCGAGCGCATTTGTTAAATGCACGAGGCGGCGCATTATGATGCGCTCGCGCGCTCCCGCTCTAGCGTATATAGGTACAGGTACATAGCAGGGAAAGAGCAGCCGAGCGAGCGAGCGACACGACGGAAGGAAGGAAAGAGTATGTACACGCGCGGCATAGAATGAAATGCAAGGAGGGGAGCGAGAGAGGGAGAGAAGGAAGGAACGCGAGAAAAGGAAGGGCCGGTGTATATATACACACAGGCATACACACGTAAGTGCGTGTGTGTGTAGTAGTAGGAGTCGACTCTATTTACATTCCTGCGCGTGCGAGAGAGAGAGAGAGAGAGCGGCCGAACAATTATTTGCATTCCACGGCTCGCGCGACGGCGGTAGCCCTTACGAGGGGAGAGAAGAGAGAGAATAGAAGGAAGACGATTGGCGCGGAAAAATGGTGCCGTGTTGCACGTGTGGGGCGGAATGGGAAGAACCTTTTTGGGTTTTTCTTTTCTCTCGGTACGGGATATTCGGGGGTTGCTGTTTCGTCGGAAGGTATGTATATAGGGTTTGATTGAATCGGTATGAGTTTGCAGGTGCGAGGTAGAAGGGACATAAGATCGAAAAAGAAATCTGGAGTGAAAAAGTGCGGAGGACAGATTTTGAAAGGAAATTTTATTTCGTAAATTTGATGGCTCCAATTGGCGCGTTATCATTGCAGTTTTTCGAATGACCGCGACGAATAATTTATTAAAAGCGCAGCGGCGATTAAATTTGCCGGTGAAAAATAACGAAACCGCCCGCATATACTTAATCACCTTGAAAAAAATATCGTTCAAATTTATTATTCCAGAACGTCACGTTATACCAATTACTCGCAAGTCCCGTAATTATCATCGTCATAATTACACCGCGCAACGCAGTGTATTAAAGACAAATATTATACGCTCAAATTAAATTTCCGTAGCGCGTAAAAATTTTCATCGGCCGCATTAAAAATTACGCCGACAGCTCCGACATTCACTTCAGCTTCCAAAACGTCCCGCCTATGTTTTTTTCCAACAATGCAGCGACGCAAATACACAGGAGAGAGAGAGCGTCGAATGTAAACTCACGGAACCGCAAAAAACCGTCTTCCGCTCCGGCGCGATGTGTTTACCCCGTAAACAATACAACTTTGCGGCTGCATTATTTTCCTCCCCGTGTTCTCTCTCGGAGAGAGATTGCACACAAAAAGAGATCCCTGCGCATTTGCATCCGCGGCGGGATTTTAATTGGGATTTTAAGACAGCGAGATGCGCGCAACCCTATTCACTCACTTTCGCAGAGTAGTATATACAGCACATTACGCATTCAAGGCTCGCGAAGATTTTTTTCTCGTTTAACGCAAGTTTCGGCGAGTGCGTTGTACGCTTGTACATACTGCTGCCACGTTAAATGTATGAAACGCGAGTAATTGCAGATTAATTTTCAAAAGTCACGGGGGTAATTCGAATTTTGCCGCAGCTATGTATGTATAATATATACGACGAGCGCTACGACGCAGAGTTCGCTGAAATATTGAGTGCGAGAATTCTGGTTCGAAATTTGCATTCGCAGTGTGGCACACGGGCTAGAAAGAAATGTGCAACCTCGCAGAATACACAGTTGTTTTTTTTCCTTTAATTTCATTTTTCGAAAATGGGGTTGAGAAAAAACTTCTCTCTCCCTCTTGAAAGAAAAAAAAATATATAAAGTCATTATACACGCCGCAGTTTCAAAAACCGTGCGTTTTTAAATTACATTTGCCAGCGGAAAATTTCTCCTCGCCCGGTTTTGTTATTTACAGCGGCATAATTTGCAATCTTGTTTCCCCATTCAGCCCTCTTTCTTTATTATCCAACAAACAACCCACGATCGTACCAACATTAAACAATTTCAAAGACCCCTTGTATAACTAACGCAATTTCTCCCTCGCGCCTCCCTTTTTCCATTTCGTAATTGCGCCCCTCCCACTTCTTATTTGCCCTGCACCTCGCGCGCATTTATCGAGTTTCCGTGTCAGCGGTGCTCAAACGCTCTCGATTGTTCGCGACTATCCGACCACAGAGAGTAGCGCGAGAGAGAGAGAGAACCAACCACCCGTCCCTCTCTTACACTACTCCCGGTCAATGTGTGATTAATACGCGCAGATCAAAGGCCCGGCGGAAGTCGGGCTGGCAGCACAGGCCCCTATACTACCGCCGAAACGCGAGCATAACTAACGCGACTAATTATCGAATGCCAATCCACTAACCTTCGAGCCGCCTGCCTGCCTGCCTGCGCTCCTGTCAATATAAGCCCTGTGTGTGGCAGCAGCGAGCGCCGCTGTTTTAGAGCGCAAATGCAATTAGTTTATATTGACCGGTGCGGAGAGACTTTTTCGAGCGGAAGATTTTAGCTGATGCAAGAGTGTTTTCGGGGCATAATGGACGCGGGAGTGATGAATTTTCCGGCGGGCGCTGATATGGGAGAAGTTTGACATCTTTTTATATTTATTTTTTTATCAGTTCGTCGCGTTCGATGTATGTATATATAGCGATCAACTTTTCGTCGTTTTTATGTATATAGTTTCTAATCTCGATTCATGATTATGCAACGACGCATATAGCAGCTTTCGCCGATCGGTTTTATCGGGCCAATGCACACACGCGCGCGCGCGCGCGCCGTGTGAAATTATATCGGAAAACCACCCGCAATCGCGTCTCCTTAGATTACACTCGAAAATAAACACATTCGCCCTCCGCGCCACTACATCACCGTGTAATCGTATTCCTCGACCGGTCATAAATATACATACACCCAAAAACTGTTTAACTGTAATCCAGCTGCAGTACGCGCGCGGACAAATTGAAACCGCTGCTGTAATTCCTCTTTGACCCTCGCATAGAGAGAGGAACATTGGGTCGCATACATATAGCGCTGATTTCGCATAGCGACGAGTTCTCTCGATTATTATTGCGCGTGTGGCAGATGCTCTCTAAAATCATCGTTCCCTAAACGAAGAAGGAGAGGGAGAGCGAGAGAAAGAGAAAAAGCGTCTTTGTCGGGTCCAAGGGCGTGAAAAGTGTGTCGGTCGTTCTGGCGTCACGAGCGCGGAGCCGATAACCCAAATCGTAATTGAAAATCTCGTGTCCTTATCTAAAAAGGATCTAAAATCACTTGGCCGAAGTCGCGTGCGCGCTATAGAACGAGAGAACGAGTAAGAGAGGGACCGTAAGTATACACACTTTTCCATACGACCCTCCCCGGCGTTCTCGGCCGACTTAATTTCAAACTTTTCATCCTCTCCTTCCTCCTCTCTCTCTCTCACTCTTCTCGAACTTCCGGTCTCGGCAGCGGCGACGCGAAAATTTCCTCCTCGCTTAAGCCACTTTAAAGGCTCCTCTCTCTCTCTCTCTCTCTCTAGGCGCTTGAGCAGACTCGCGCCCACACACACACACACACACTTTGAAATTTGAATTCGAGCGCGCGAACGCGAATATCGAGACGCTGATGCGGCTCCCGTGTCGGGGCATAATTATTCCGCGACGCGCCGCCGTGTAATGAATTCCCGCGGTTGCCTGCGAAGGATGGATTTTCCCTGTGATATGTATAGTATATGCCACTGTAGTGCTTACTTATATTAAGGAGCGATGATAGCTAGCTGGGGGTATTGTTTCGCGCGTATAATATATACGCAAACAATGGGGAGACGGGGTGGCAAAAATGCGCGGCGCGGTCTGTTGTTATTTTTCGGCGGTTTCGTGCGGTTAATATTTAGACGGACGGACGGGGGGATAGGTGTGTATTATATACGTGTGTAACAAAGAGCAGAGGGAGAAAGAGACAATCGGATTTCCATACGAACGGGCAATGCGCGCGGGCGCCTTATTATATTTCCCTGGAAAAATCACTGCACATGCATATATACACGCAGATCGTTATAACGAGACACTGTATAACCAGCCAGCGGATCATATATACGTATGTATAAGAACCCTTAACATTCTACCGCTCTGGAAGAGCAAACATCTACTGGATTCTTCATCCCTCGCCGACGGCAAACACCTGTTTAAAGGGCCAAACTCTCCTCTCTTACTCTTTCTCTCTCTCCACACATTTCGACCGGACAAGAGACTCAGCGCTATACCCGGGAAAAGAACAATGCCTCTCTCCCTCGTCGCTCGCGTTTGCTCAGCGTCGACCTGCTTTGCATTCAGCGCGCAAGAAAAGGGTTGCGAAAAAGGACCGCCGCCGCCGCCGACGGCCGATATCAAACGAATGGCCGGCGCGTGCGCTGAAAGTTTCATTGGCGCGCGCGCGAGCTCTCCTTTTTCCCTCTCTCTCTCTCGCCCCTTTTGTAGAGTTCTCTCTTCCTCGTGCAGCAGTCGTGCCACCCCCTTTTTTTCGATTAATTTCCCGATTTTCAATTTGGCACAGCGCAGCGAATTAAATTTTACACACAGGTATGCGGCGAGAATGTGACGGGTTTGATGAAATATACGCAAAATGCAATCGTCCCAATTTCTTTTTTTTTCTCTCTCATTCTCTCGTCCACGTGTAATGTATACACGCGAGTGCGAAAATGGGTCATTCAAACGTCCGAATTGATTCTGTGCATTTCGCGGAGGATGGGGTGAGTTATAGATACCGAGAAAATATATAACCTACATATATAAAATTCACCCTCCGCCGAAAAAGAAAAAAACACGTCGACGCTAATTGCGCTTTTTTCGTCGCGCATAGAGACGTACACCCCGCCCGGGCGTTAGCAAATTAGTACCGGCGCTCTTTTTCCGACCTCTCCTCCCGCTCTCTCTGTCTCTCTCTCTCTCTCTCTCCCCTAGGTCGATTTAAATGTATCGAATTCAATGAAGCCGTTCTCCACTCGCGCCGGGAAAAAAACTGGGCCGCCGTTGGCGCGTCTAATTAATTAGCGGAATGATTAGTCGCGCCAGCCGCGCGCTGCCGGCAGCGGCGGTGTTTACTGCAACAGCTCTCTCCTCTCTCTCTCTTGCCGTCAAAGATGCGCGATTTTAATGAGCGCCGCGCTGCTGCTGCTGCTGCTGCTGCCACTGCTCGTTTCGAGCGCATATAACGTCGTGACCTGGCGTACGTATTATGCATCGCTGTATATATGTGACGGAGGGAAATGTGTGTATTATGTGCGCCGCCGAAACGGAATGTTCAAATTAAGGATCCGCTGCTGCTGAGTGAGCGAGTGATATATTTTTCGAGTTCTATTTTCGAGGTGTGGGGTAAGTCGGCGACGATACGTCCCGAGATGTCGGGAAAAATGAAGGGATGTACCTTAGTTTTTAATTAGGAGAGCCCACAGAGAAAAGAAAATCTTTACTGTTAACGAACGGACGTTTGGAAATGGACAAATGAATGTTCATTTATAGTTAGACGAATTCGTTAACAGTTAAGTTTGAGTTATTTACTCAAATGACTCGTGACTTAACAACTGTTAACGAATTTGTCTAACTATAAATGAACATTCATTTGTTCATATCCAAACGTCCGTTCGTTAAGGTGGTGTAATAGTCCTACTTTACCACTAACCCTGTTTTATCGGAGGAACATGTCAAAATAATTAATATAAATAAAAGGATAATGATTTGCATCTTAAACAAATTCACTTGCCCTGCGTAATCCTCTAATACACCGTTCTACGAAGTTTGAGACAAAAAAACGACGACACCTTTGTTTATTTTTGGAACGAAAATTAACGACAATTAACCAAATTTCGTTCCAAAAATAAACAAAGGTGTCGTCGTTTTTTTGCCTCGAAACTTTGTAGAATGATGTATTACATCATTACGCAGGGCAACTGAATTTGTTCAAGGCGTAAATCATTATCCTTTTATTTATATTAATTACTTTTACATGTTCCGCCGATAAAACAGTGTTAATATAGTGCGACACCCCCTTAACAGTGAAGATTTTCTTTTCTCTGATGTGCACGGGAGTAATGTGACTATATATACACGATAACTTCTGTAATATTGACATATTTCTTGATTTATATCAAAGGGTGTGTGCGTTTGCTCTAACTACACACGTGTAATCGCAAAAAGTGTATATAGGTACGCAGTACCGGTGGCTGGAAATCCACTTAATTAGCGCTAATTAATTACGGGAATAATGTATGATGGATCCTATGCGCGCGTCTGTATATATATATACATCGCGCAGACCCAGGAATCGGGTCGGAGAGCGAACGAGATATGATGACTGATTTTTTAAAAGATATACCCAAGCGCGCGCGCCTGATATATACTCAGGTTACTTTAATTATGTATAAAAACAATCCCCCCCCCCTCTCTCGTCTTTCTAATTAATTCCAACGTACATACATATATGTTATTATAAAATTGCGTTAAAGATTAACGCGAGATTGAATTTTTGATGAACAGGGTCGGCTGTATGCCCAAGATTTAATTGAGAAATGGATGTTGAGATCGCGCGCGCGCACGAAAGAGAGGAGAGGATAACTACATTTAATTCGATCATTTTCCGTATTAAATGTTATAAGCGAGGCCGAGGCGAAATGAAATCTTCGACTGGATCGTTAAAGTGTGACCTGGTTTCCACGCGTATCCTCTTACCCACAGCCACGAGGAAAATCACTTCAATAAAATATATCAGACGCAGCCCGACACATAGCGCATTAGCTTTTATTTATTCAGCTAAAAAGCGCAAAATATTTATAACAAAAAGAATAAAAGAAAAAAAAAACAATTAATTTTTCACAAACAAACACAGACTGCACATATACATACACAATGCACAACCTTTTTCCATCCGATCGACAAAGATTGCCGCGTCGCTTCTCTCTCATTCCCTGCATGCACACACATCCGCAAAGAGAGAGAGAGAGAGAGAGCAGGGCAAAAAGGAAGCGGCCCATATTCAAATGACCAAATTAACGGGGCGACGCAGCGGAGCGAACGAGCGAGCGCGCGCGCCATCAAAGGAAACGCGCACACATTTGCACATACGTGCGTATATATATATATACGACTCGTTCTCGAGAGCCGCACATGACCTTCTCTCTCTTTCTTCCGCCTCACTGCGCGCCTACTTCGTTAAACAGACGCGCATGTTTACGCGGATTCCCTTCCCGGAACGCACGCGAGCACTTAGCTCGCCCTTTTTCGCGCGCGCGCGGAAGAGATGGAAAAAGCGTATGCGGTGTGTGGAAGAGAAGAGTGAACTACTGCAGATATATATATATATATATATATATATATATGCGGAAAGAGACTCGTTAGTACCTTTTGAGGGGGCTACCGCGTATATACATATATACGTATGATCCTGCGCGTATGAAGTTACGGACAAAGGTGCGAGTGTGTGTGTGAGAGAGTGAGAGACGTAAAAAAGGGACCAGAGGACAGAGTGCATGTGGCGGCGACTATCTCCTTTTTTCTTCTTCTTCTTTCTTTTTATGGAAGCGTTAAATTCCTGGGGACGCTGCTGCTATATAGCTTGACCGCGTGCAGGTAGAATGCGATTTTGCCCGAGTATATGTACGAATCCCTCGCCACAAAAGCATCATTTCAGCGCGCATTTACATATACGAAAAATCGCTTTTAATTCAGTCCGAAGATCTCCCGAAAAATCCTCCCTCTCACCACCATCAAAAGCCACGCATGCATGCATGCATGCATGCAGCACACTTTATACACACACACACACACACACACACACACACACACACACACACACACACACACACACACACACACACGATTCGCCTACTCTCTCGGCGATGAACGAGGAAACCCTCTAGACCGCGCGGCCGCGACGTCGAAGCCCATAAAGATCTCCCTCAATACCCGCTCCTGAAATTCCGGCCAGCAGCAGCAGCCTCTTGCGCATTTGCGTACAAACACTGCCGCAGCAGCAGAGGCAGCGACGGGCGCTGAATTTTTCAAGCGGCCGCGCCGCTGCTCTGCCCCGTCTTCGTACATTCTTAACGGGGACACTTTCGGCGGCACGCTCCGCTGTGTGGTGCAGTATCGCTCAGAGATAGCGAGTATATGTATATATAACGCGTACGTTCGGCTGTTTTTAAACGCGGGAAAGAAGGATGAAATCGATATATAGGCGTTTATTATTCAAGCGATGGATGGGTGCCACTGAGGGTGGGGGAAACGGTGTAATGGCACTTTTTTGGGAGGGAGTGCGTACGGTGAATTTTTAGGAAGCGAAGGTGGTAAGAGAAATTGCGCAACACTTGCCTGGTATACGCATATATATGCTATATATGCACGTGGGTATAAAACAAATGCACATACATTTATAAGAGAGAAGGAGAGAGATGGAAAAATTTTTCCTCAACCTACTTTACGGCAATCCTCCAATAACCATCATACGCCACAGCGCTCACCTTTTCTCTTCCACCCTTTCTCTTCTCCAGCCCGCGTCGTCCTCAAAAGAATAAACCTCTCCCATCTATTCACACCCGCGTATATCCACAACTTCGTAAAATCCCTCTCTTTCTCCACCCCTCGGCGAAAATAAAAAGCGGGCCGCGAGACATCGCGCCGTCCCAGTTCTATACTACCTCACGGCTCTTTTTTATATATCTACACATACACACAGAGAAAGAGAGACACTCTCTCTCTCACCCTCAAGAAAAGGCGCGAACCAATTCCCCGCGTTATCGCGCGCCGCCTTTCTCTCTTTCTCTCTTCCTTTCTTCGTCTTAAAAACGATATAGCCGCGCGAGCGAGCGTCCGGACAAATTGAAGAGAAATTAGGGCGCGCGGATGTGTGGGTGTGTGATCGATTTTGTCCCGTGAGCGCGTTCTTGCGAGGCGAGAGATAAAAGAGAGCGAGAAGAAGGGCCGGAAGGAATAAGACGTTATATTGCGCGAGGGCGGTGGTGATGGTGGGTATATAGCTGCGCCGAGAGGGAGTATATTTATGTGGGTTATTACGGCCAGTGTAAATGAATTTCGCGTGATTTATATAGGCGCCTCGCGCGCGCACGCGTTTTAAAGGGGGGAAAAGAAGTTTTTCCAAATTGTAATTCACTGCTTATTATTCGACGCGGGGCTATACCGGGGAGGGAGGGGTATTTTTGCGGCTTTAACATTATTCTTTATTTATCGTGACGTTTCATTAATTTTCTCTCTCAAGCGCGCGCTTTTATATATGTACTAGGGGGGCTACGCCCCCTGCTCGCTCCGTTCGCCAACCCCCATTTTCAGAGATGAATGTTATAATAATAAAATATTTAATTATTAAATGTTGACAATAGCTATGAAGGATAATATTTTATTAATATTCTTTTGCGATGTATTTATTATTATAGTAAAAGCTAATACAACTGGAAATTTTCTTTAAATCTAGAAATATTTATGATTCCTTTCTGTGTTCTAAATTTACCAGATATGCTAAATACTTGAAAAAAAAATGTTCTCAAACATTAATTAAATTATTTAGTATATTCACATATAACAAAAGAATACATTACATATATCTTGTTCATGTACCTCCCGTTTCATTCAGAAAATAAATTTATATTTTTTTCTAAATTTCAATTAAGTATCATGAATAACAATCACAAAAATTTGGATCAAATAAATATGGAAAGTAAGTATTTAAGTTTTGATTATATAAAAAAATTGATTATTTTAGAAAATATAACAATGTTGTTAAAATTAATCTTATATATGTGTAATTATATAGGTGTAAGCATTAAAATGGGTACTGACCCCCTCCACCTTTCTCCACCCCTCCACTTCCCCTACACTTTTTACCGTTAAATTCTTTCAAATTCTACGTTATTGTGAAGGGGTTTTGCTCCTCCACCCCTCTGCACCCCTCTCCACCCTCTTCACCCCCTCCACTTCCCCGCCACTTTTTACCATTAAATTCTTTCAAATTCTAGGTTATTGTGAAGGGGTTTTGCCCCTCCACACCCTGCACTCCCCTCCATTTACCACTCCACCCCCACTCACTTTGGTAGGCATGAGGAGAGGGTGAGGAGGGGCTATTATAAGAGTATCCCAGTGGTGGTGTAGGAACCTGTTCTAAATATAGTATGACTTGAGAAAAATACTAACAAAATCTGAAAAACATACTAAGCGCAAGATATCTATAGGGGATAGATTAGGTATGGAGGGGTAGGTGTAGGGGCGCGGAGGGGGTGGAGGGGCAAGGCCCCTTCAAAATAACGTAGAATTTGAAAGTATTTAACGGTAAAAAGTGGAGGGGAAGTGGAGGGGGTAGAGGGGATTAGTACCCATTTTAATGCTTACACCTATATAATATAGGGATATGTGTGTGCGTGCGTGCGTGCGCGTGTGTGTGTGTGTGTGTGTGTATAAACACGAAACTTTGATAATTCAATTATATATGCGATAAATAATGTATATGTAGAAATCCCTTTTTGCGCGCGTGCGCTTTACCTGAAAATTTAAATTACAATAAATTCAATGAATATCTGATCTTTATATCACGGCGGCCGCGTATATATATTTATACGTATTATACACGTGGTAATATTAATCGGCTGGAGCTGCATTTAGAAAACCGCATTTTAAGCTCAAAAGTGCATTAACATTTATATTGTAACGGCGCGTGTAATACATGTAATATATTTATACCCACTCGCGCACCAGAAGAATTTTAAATAATTTAATTAATAAAATCGACAGATGAATATTCACAAATATAACACAGAGCCACAGGCGCATTTTACATAATTATTTAAAATCATAATACACTGCAGCGAGTTGAAAATCCCCGTAAATTATATGTATTTAATTCTCCATCTCGCGATCCCTTGCGGGGAACTTCGCGCAAAATGTATGGGTCTGAAGTTTGCATCGTTGGAGTGCAATGAAATAATCTTTTATAATTAATTAATGCTATTAGGCAATGGAAATTTTATCTAAATCTTTGTTTTAAAGCTATATGATACTACAAAACAATAAATCTATACGCAAAATTAATATTAGTTATTATAAACTTGAAGGAAAATCAAAAATATTTTTGTTTCGTTGCACTACAACGTTGCAAACTTTAGATCCATCAAAATGTACCTGTACTATGTATACGCAACGAAAGAAAAAGACCCCGACACTATACAGCAATTTTCAGGAATTGAGAGCGGAAAATGGAAGAAAGCGCGGAAAAGAACGACGACGGAAGGTATAGGAATGAAAAAGGAGTATACTCCTTTGTATACCTATAGGTATACATATATACGCGAGGGCGATCGGGGATCGCTTTCAACGCTCGCCGGCGGCACGCACTCACTCCGGCGACGCACTTGGCCGTAATTAACTAATTACGCTTCCGGCCATTGAGCTCGAGGCCCCGGGAAAAACTCTCTTTCTCTCGCTACCAGGATAAAGAGTGGATTCGAAAGAGAGAGGGGGAGGGAAAGAGACAGCGTTGCGGTTAATTTCGAGCGCGCAAGGGCGGAGAGTAAGGATCGCGGTATGGTCGTGAATGGGAGAGAGAGAGAGAGAGAGAGAGAGAGAGAGAGAGAGAGAGAGAGAGAGAGAGAGAGAGAGAGAGAGAGAGAGAGAGAGAGAGAGAGAGAGAGAGAGAGAGAGAGAGAGAGAGAGAGAGAGAGAGAGAGAGAGAGAGAGAGAGAGAGAGAGAGAGAGAGAGAGAGAGAGAGAGAGAGAGAGAGAGAGAGAGAGAGAGAGAGAGAGAGAGAGAGAGAGAGAGAGAGAGAGAGAGAGAGAGAGAGAGAGAGAGAGAGAGAGAGAGAGAGAGAGAGAGAGAGAGAGAGAGAGAGAGAGAGAGAGAGAGAGAGAGAGAGAGAGAGAGAGAGAGAGAGAGAGAGAGAGAGAGAGAGAGAGAGAGAGAGAGAGAGAGAGGAACACGGCTCGTACGTTGTAAGTGCACGGCGCACCGGGGGGAAAGAGAGAGGAAAAATGTGCGAGAGGGAGGCTGGGAAGTTTGCGAGGTTTTCTGTGCGGGTATAATGTAAGTGCGTTTTGCGCGTGGAGTTTCTATTCTTTTTTTGGCTGGTCCGGGAGCAAATGCGTGCAACTTGATAATTGGCGAAAAAAAAATTGTGAATAATTGAAACGTCAAGTGGCGATATGTTGCGAGAGTTTCAACGAACGCTCGGCAATGTCGCTTTATTCTAAAAAAAAGTCATACGATGCTTGATGTATAACTACGCAGTAATCCATGATACATGTATCGCTATTATTTATAATACATGTTTTCAATTTTTTGTTAACCCTTTTATTTATCACTGCTGTCGCGCCAACTACTTCTACATTTTTTACACTTAGTATTGTAAATAAATAAATCACTCTATACCAGGCAACCTTAACAAAGACATTCCAACCCTACACTCACCCTCTCTCTAACACAACAGCCCATACCACCAAAAAAAAAACATCATGAGGGAGGCTGGGGGCGAGAGAAAATTCGACGACGGGTGTAACACCACAGCTGCTGTTGTCGCTCCTCCACGAGATTATCAAAATTTATCGTTATTGCGCATGCCCTGGCAGAGAGAGAGAGCTGTCTTTATAAAAGCGAACGTATATAGACGGCGCCTTCATGAAATTATATCCGCGCGGGAAAAGGGAGAAATAGAGGGATAAATGTCTGAGACGCGACTTTTGTTTTTGTCGCGCGTATCAGCGAAGATATAATTCGAGCGCTAATTATAGAATGACTTTTATTGGGACTTTCGGCGTGTACACGTCTGGATGAGATATCCGCGGCAGAGGTGGCGTTTTAATTTTGCAAGAGACACTGTCTGGTTCGTTATAGTGCCAGTGCCCCGGAGGTTTTCAATAATTAGCCCGTGTAGAAATCTCCCCGAGTCCTCCCTACATTTGACGGGATCCCGGTAATTTTTCCATGATTCGTCCCTAAATGCGTAAAACTTACTGGGATCCGACCAGAACCCTGTTTGTTATCCTCGAATCTACATAACCTCAAACGAACATTAGTTTTCCTCGACAGAATCCGGTCAGAACTCCCCAAAATTTACAGAAGTCAGCAGGTGGCGCTGCTCTTAAATAGAAAAACGGATAGGAATCCTACGTGTATTCCCCTCTTAGGAAAATTAAGGAAATTAACCAGAAAAACGAAACAGATTCTAATGGGTATTACTAAAAATAAGATATATTTAAGAAAAATTGAATAATTATTAAATTATTATTAATAATGATAATTAGTAATTAATAATTTTTTAACAGCCATATTATTCTAGTCATAATAATCAATTAATCATTAATTATATTAGTTAATACTTTTAGTTATTAGTTTTTATTTAATTATTAATTACTAATATAAAAGTATTATTATATTAATAATAATAATTGGTAAATATTTAATAGTTATTAAATAATTTAATAACTATTATTAACTGTTAAAAAATGTTACAGTTATAAATAATTAGTAACGCCCAAAATCCTACATTTTATAACTATTTTTAACAGTTTATAACTCTTATTAATAGTTTCAAACTTTTCTGAACAAAAATATTTCCGCTAGGGTTTTACTAAAATTTTCAAATTAGATTTCCTAGGCAGTATCGGGTCTGATTTACGAAGTTGTCAGCAGATTTCTGTTTTACCCACAGAGAGCTCGGGAAACCGAACCCGATTCTAATAGGGAAATCTTGTAAAAGCCATATTTAACATGTAAGAATAATAAATAATAATTTTTCAATAGATTGGCCCATTTGTTTAAAACATTTGATTAATGATAGGAATATTTAAGTCCTATTAATATTTATTTTTTGTTATTTATAATAATTATTATATAATAAAAGTAAAGAAGGTTGAACTATGCAAGTGTCGTAATCAGAACTGTGTATACCAATACCCATCTTAGAGTAATGGTTAAGGCGTTGGACTAGTAGCTGAAAGGACCAAGGTTCAAATCCCGGTGACATCAAAATTTTTTTAATTTCTTTATTTACAATTTCAGACTTTCTATAATTTAATATGCATATAAATAACGTTATAAATTAAAAATAATTAATTTCAATAACAATATTCAAATTAATAAACATTTAAATAAACATTAACTTGTGCATAACGTGTAAAATATATTAAATAATTAATAATAAGCGCGAAAATGAAGATAAAAGTTTCTTTTTTTATATCCGTGTTATTATTTATATTTTATTTATTAACAATCGCTTTTATTTACTATTTTTTATTAATAAATGATCGTTATTAATATAAATTAATTTAAATTTAATTTAAACAAATAACGATTTTTTTGTTTGGTAAGAAATTAATTATACAACATTAAATAAATGTTCGTTAATTAATAATATATAGATATTTCAACGTAGAATAATTAAAATCACGATCGAATTATACCCGAGAAGTAGTCCCGATTCTTATCGGATTTCCCCATCCGAATCCCAGAAAAAAGTGGGACACCACCCGATCGGGATCCAAAAGGATTCCCTACAAGATTCCTACTAGTTGCAGGGAATCCCTAGCAGATTCCTGCCTGAATCCTTTTTGAATTTCTACACGGGAGGTCCCGAGCTGTCTGTGTGTTGTTTGCGATAGCGAATTATTGCCGAATGGATCCACGATTGTCGTTAATTTTGCAAATCGCACTTATCATGTATTATAAGCTTGGCAAGAATGTTCGTACTAAAAGGTTCTAGATTGAAGATAACACCGCACAAAATTTAATCGAATTCAGCACGTAATTCCCCTCTATAAAACTCATTCGTCGCGTCTCTCTCGTGCAAGACGAAAATCCGCGATCTCTTCCTCTCTCTATACTTGACCGTCAACCAAAAACGAACCAGCCACACAGCACTGTCTCCTTCAGATCGAAACACATCGAATTCGAAGTCTCATTCGATTGCAGCGTCCGCACGCTCTTCCGCCTGTCTCCCAGGTGCGCGCGTTCGCGGACGAACGAATTTATCGGTATATCTCGCTCGCAAAAAGGATATAGGACTTTCCCAATATTTCAGCCAATCGTCCGCGCGGGCGCGCGCGCGCGGCCGGAATTGCCGATTGAAATTCGGTGCCGATTGCCGAACGCAGACGAAATTAATGAAAGACGCTCTCTCTTGTTTATCTCGATTTGCAGAAAGGAAGGGAGCTGCGCTTTTACAAGCGTGGAAGCCAATGGCGTGGGGAGGCGGAGACATTGTTTATATACGAATACTTCAGTGGCGTTTTTTTTTTTTTCGATTCGATTTGCTCGCCAATGAATTTTATTGACACGTGCGGCTGCGTACTCACCCGTGTTCACGTTTCTTTTTGCCGTCTGTGTCTGTGTGTGGGATTTTTCGTGAGGGGGCTGCGTCGAAATTGCGATGTCTTTCAGGCGAGCGCATGGACCGAGGTGAATGAAAAGCCTTTGGAGAAGGTAGTAGCGATGATGATGGGGGAGTTGACGTATCTTGATAATTCGATGCTTTTCGTCGAATGACGATTTTAAGTGAATTTCTTATATGATTTGAAAAAAAAAATTTATAACAAAAAGTCCGTAACATTATATGTCGATATTAATAACGGGAAATTTCAGTCACTTCACAAAAACCTTCTCTTCCCTTCTGTACCTAACACAGCAACCAAAGAGTGATATTAAATGTATTATTAATTCATCCACTTCTCCATTCCCACCAATCACATTATAACCGCGCGCTTACCCCTCGAATATCGCCCCGAATCCTCGATGAAAAAAGATCCGCAATAATAATCAAACCCACCGCGCGCAACATATTATACATATAATATACCTATATCGCATGCACTTCCTCAACCTCGCCGAATAAAAGTCCTCCTCGATATCCCGCGCGCACTTACCGCCCTCCGCATTAAACATTTCACCCACTCTCTCTCTCTATCTCTCTCTCTCTCTCTCTCTCTCTCTTTCCCTCTTTCCGCACTTAATTATCAATTTATCCCCTCGAAGATATTCACTTCTGGCGGTATCGCCAGCCACCCTAAAAAAGAAGAGGGAGAAAGAGAGAGAGAGAGAGAAAAGCTGGCCATCGATTTTCAATAATACATCGTTATCGCGAATCTCCAGGCCGGACGGCGAGCGCGCGCGCGCACCGCCACTCGATGGATTTGAAAAAAAGCTCTTTCTTCTTCCCTACCGCGCCCATTAAATTCCATTCGCTGTACCTCATTAATTCACACACTCCTTTTTCGGTCTCTTCGCTCTCTACTCTCCCTCTCTCCATCCAATTTAAAATCCAGCGCGATCGTTACGTTCGCGAATTTCCCGGCGCCACATCGTATTGAATTAAGCGTCACAACTAGCGCTCGTCCTTTGCGAAATTACCTCCTACTCTGCAATTGGCTGGGAAACCCCCTGCGCGACGAAAAACGACGAAACGTGTAACAAAAAAAAAAAGAAAATATAACGTATAACCTGTGTGTATATACACATATAACGGACGGATCGTCAAAGAAAAGCACGCAAACACGCGTCAGCGGCAGACGCGCGCACGTGCCCGTAAACATATGTCGACAGAAGTAATTTTCGCAGACTTTCTCCCCCACTGAGCGCGCACGCGCCTCTCTGTGTGCTCGTATATGGCTCCCTATATGCGAGGGAGGGAACGAACCGCGCGCTGAATCATTCACTAAACTCGCACACGGCTCCCTCGGGATACTCGCCCAGTGTGCGTGTGTGTGTGTATCGGAGGAAGAGGGAGAGAGGAAAAAGGGAAAATTAGTTTTCCGCAGAGGTCGTCGGACACGCGCAAGTGCGTGCGTGCGTGCTTGTGAAAAGTGGATCAGCGCGAATTTGGGGTGGGGAGGGGTGAGTTTCTATTTTTAATGCGCGTGCAGCAACAGCAGCAGCAGCAGCCTCTTTGTGCACTTGACGATGATAATTTGGCGCGCCATCGATGGAGCGATGGCGGTTGAACGCTGTGCGTTCTCGTGCGCTTCAGTCTATTGAAAAAGTTTTTTTTTATAAGGGCATAGAATAAGGTTTTTTTTGCAGTTTTAACGGATATTCTGGCTTACTATGTGTGATAATAACAGTGAGAGGTTATAAGGAGTTAACAAAATTGAGAAAAATGAAATGGAGTATAAGAAACTCTGAAATTGGTAAGAAAACTTTTTATGTTATGAGTTTACAAACAACGCTTGGCCTTCTGATTTGTTAATTTGTTGTGGATGGTATAAAAATATTCCTATAAGAAAATTCAATATTGCCAGAACCCTCATAAGAACGAAAGCCTTCAGCTGCTCTGTGTGTATTTTTAAATTCAAGATTAATACACGGTCAACTTAATACTCTTTTTCAAAACAAGTCAAGTAAAGATTGAAAGATCAATATCGAAAATCTCCGAGGAACAACGAGGTAAAGATTTACAATATGAAATTTAATAGCGAAGATTGAGCGAGGTTCGAACACACCCATTTCGACGCACAAGATTGCCGCCGTCGCCGGTCGACTTTTCTTCCCCCGTAAACGCGAATAATTGAATTAAAATTATCAAGCTCGAACTCAAATGGAAACTCTGAAAGAGTTCATTTTCCCTTTTATAGATAGCCCGGCGAACGCTCGCGCGCGCACGTTGGTCTTTCAACGCTCGGATAAGTTAGTTAAGCGTAATTTCAAGTTTTCCCCCTCCCCCTGCGCGAGAGCGAAGTTTCAAGGAAATAAAAATGAAATTTCGCCTTTTCGAAGTCATTTTTCGCTCCAGTGAGACAGAAGTAGCATCCCCCCCCCCCCCCCCCAACATTCCTTTTGCGAAATAGAAAATTACGTCGATAGGATACAGACGGGGTCGTCTTCCTTCTCTTTTCGAAATTGATTTTGTGTAAAATGCTTACAGAGGGTAGTTTTTGCTGTAAGAACGTAGAATCGTTGAGATTGAATCTTTTTTGAGTTCTGGGGCCAATAAGTAGTTCGGTTTAAGATAAATCTAGTATCGTATAGAGAAAGAATTGTTGCTGTAAATATATTTTATAAATGTTACACTAATAGGTAAATCTATATTCGGCAGAATATATGAATACAATGTTAATATAGCTTGACTCTCTAAATAGGTCTGTCGCTTGTCTGTATGATTTTTACAAATTGTTCGCAATAAACGTCTCAGGATGCGCCTTGCTTATTTCTGTCTCAGAGATGCACACTAGAAGGTACACTTTATTTGTACGAAATGTGCGAGTCTGACGAGTCTGAATAGAACGTAAAAATCGTACAGACAAGCGATAGACCTACCCGTGTAAAAAAAAAGTCTGGCTTGAAAAGTCTGGCCAAAGTCTCGCAGGTCGGACACTCCCAGATTTTTTATATTTTCTATTAAAAGTCTTGGAAAAAATCCCCAGACTTTATCCAAGACTTTTCACCAGACTTAGCATACTGCGTAAAAAATCTGGAAAAAAATGCTCAGACTTCATCCAAGACTTTTTACCAGGCTTAGCATATATAGCGTAAAAAGTCATGGAAAAGTGCCCAGACTTTATCCCAGACTTTTCGCCAGATTTTATGGTCCGCGTATGGAAACCAATGCTCATAGTCTTCTGCTGCAATCTCATGGTCATTGCTATCATGATCGTCATTGTCGCTGTCATCTGCAGATTTATTAATTTTTGGAGACACAAAGAGTCGGGCTTTGTGAAACTCCAACCTGCAAATAGAAGTCCTCACAAAGCATCTCTTCTACAGTGCAAGTCAATATTTTATAGAAAATTGGAACTTATCTGATTATTATCTAGGTGTTTTCCATTACAGTTCCTCGTGGAAAATCTTCGCACCTTCTCTAGACACATAAATAGAGAAGAACTTAATAGCAAAAATATGTAGTGAGCTGAAAATATTTTGAGGTCCATAAATAACTTGAAACTAGTTGCAGAATATTCTATGTTCACATTATTCACACGATGGTCGTTCAATATTCATGTTGTTTGGACTTCAAAATATTTTTATATTGCTATACACGTTTAGATTACAAAATTTGTCCGGAATTCCGAGTAATGGCAACTATTTTTTACGAGGAACTGTAATGGACCGCACCGACATAACATCAGATAAGTTAAAATTCTCTATAAAATATTTACTTGCGCTGTAGTAGAGATGCTTTGTGAGAAATTCGATTTGTAGGTTGGAGTTTTACAAAGCCCGACTCTTTGTGTCTCTAAAAAAGTTATTAGACAGCAGTGACCAAGGGATTGCAGCAGAAGACTATGAGCATCGGTTTCATGCGGGAGGTGCCGGGCGTATATAACCTCCATACGCGGACCATGAAGTCTGGCGAAAAGTCTTAGATGAAGTCTGGGAATTTTTTCCCAGACTTTTTACGCAGTATGCTAAGTCTGGTGAAAAGTCTTGGATAAAGTCTGGGGGTTTTTTCCAAGATTTTTAATAGAAAACATAAAAAGTCTGGCAAAAAGTCTGGGATCGTCCGACCTGCGAGACTTTGGCCAGACTTTTCAAAGCCAGACTTCTGCAAGACTTCGCCCAGACATTTTTTTACACGGGTATTTAAAGCGTCAAGCTATAAACATCGTATTCGTTATTCTGACGAATAAAGATTTACCTATAAGTGTAACATTTAATAAACCGAATACTTGAAAATTTATTTTTCGTGCATCTCGTATAAAAACCTCCCTATCATCTATAATTCCCTGTTATCCAAAATTCTACAATTTCAAATCCAAACAACAATTATACCTATACAATTCGCCAGAAGCCAACCACACCAGACCAATTACCCTGTCCAAACCAGAAATTGCAATAAACAATACAACAGAGGCCCAAAGAGCCACGAAAAAAGCATCGTCGTAATTCCCGACCTCCCATAAACTCCCGTTTCCCTCGACACCATACCACGGCCATCAGCTTCCCACCTTTCATTATATACCTCCACCTTACCGCGAAAATACGACTACGCCATCGGGGGTTTATCCCAGCGGCGTCCACACCAGCTAACCCAAAATCGACGGGAACGCGAGCGGACAACCGCGCTGTACTCTCGTCTGCGCGCCCGTGTCCCTCCTCCGGCTTGCGATAATAAAAAGGAGCGACACGGGTCACACACACATATACATACGCGCGTCAACGGCCCATCACAGACATATATAGAGACGTCGGAAAAACCTAATTTGCGAGACGTCAGTCTTTCTCGCGGGCGAAATTTGAATTTTCAATTCTGACTTGACTGGCACGCGCGCGCGTGTGTGTGGGCTGCGTTTTTCTTTCCACACCTTCGCAGCCTAAGAGGGGGAGACCGTGGCACGTGTAACGCGCGGCTGCGAAGTTCTCGGGCGTAAGTTTCTTCCCCCCCCCCCCCCCTCCCAACCTTCTCGCCGTTATGGTTGGCAGCTAGCGCATGGGCGCGGCGCGTGGTTATATGAATTTTTTCGGCAAGAGGGGGGGTGAGAGGATGTATATTGGAATACTTCGACCGTAGTGATTTTTTCTCTCTCTTCCTCTCTGCTACCGCACGCCACGCGCGATGAAAGATTATTTCGGGGCCGAGTTTTAATATCTCGCGGTGGTAGCGCCGTCGATGCGGAATGGAGTGTGTTCGATATGCGTATTATATAAGGTATTGTGCGCGCGAGATGGTGGAGGCGAAATACGGGCAGAAAGGAATCTCTCGTGGAGAAGAAGGAAACGCATTTTTCCGGAACGGCGTAGGAAAATAACTGTCGGGCGGGATCTGTATGTGTGTGTATGAGTGTGCATGCGATTTTCTCTGCTCAGCATCCGGAAATAAAGAAAGAGAGAGAAAAAGAGCGCAGTACTGTGAGAATAATTTCCGCAAAAAGCCGTGTCGCGCGTATATTATATGTATAAACATTCCGCAAAAATTTCGCGTAACAAACGTCGTAGCAGCAGTGGCAGTGGCAAACGAGATACTACAAACGCGCCCAGCCGGGCGGCAAAAAGCATGTATATATATCCTCGTTTTCGCCGAAAACCCGTGGGTATAACAGACTCACGCACACTCGACAATTAAGACGCGCGTCGGTAATTTTCACGGCGACTTTCCCACGGACCCAGCACGCGCACGAAATTCCCCGAAATCTCACTCTGCGATGTCGTTTACGAACAAAAAAAAAACCTGTTATATACTCTTACTCGGGACGAGGTGGGAACAGGTGTAACAATTAAGCGCGAGCCGTCGCCCGCTAACGTCTCACGGCAGTGGATATTTAAATCTGCGCTCAAGAAACGTAGATTAAGGGCGAGAGGGAGAGAGAGAGGAGAAGGATTAGGGAGAGGGAGTGAGAGCAGGATTACCGGGTGAAAGCGCGCACGCGGTCGCTCGATATACGTAAGTACTTTGGAAATGGTGTGCCTGGGATGATGGCGCGGTGTGTGTGTAAGGTGTGATGTTATACGTGCTGCCAAGGATATTTGACTGGAGTTTATACTGCGTTGCGCAGAATATGATGACGAGGTGAGGCTGCGCTGCTGTTTAATGTCGGATTAATTCGTGTTGCGGTTGCCGGTTCTGTCTGAAAGTTTGAAGTATAAGTATATAAGGTATACAGAGAGAAAAGATTCCTTGTATTTAATGAATCGTGCTATTGAAATTGGAAAATCGTTGTACTTTCTGTCAAATTAAAGATTCATTAAGGCGATGTGAAGTTCAAAATCAACCCAATTTCATTATTTAATAAATGAAAATTCGAACGTTTATTTGGAAACACAACGTCAGGCGCTTCGTATATGTAAATACTATGCTCAGAAATTTGTTTACGTGATTCTATCAGCATTTCCATATCAGCAGATATGCCCGTTTCAAAACTAAATCCAAATTCTAAAAATAAAGATTCCTACTTGCCGGCATTGAGGTTTTTATTTAATTAAATAAGTTCTGAGTAGATTTTTGGAAAAAGAACAACGTCAGGCGCTCCTTATATGTAAATACTATACTCAAAATTTTATTTTAGTGATTCTATTAATATTTGCAAAAGATGTAGACATTCCAAATTTATCTTGGTATTTCACATTACCTTAACAGTTAAGAACTCCCGAGTTAGCAAGAGATCAGCTCAAAACGCTGTTGAATGTCCAGAAAATGCACTAAAACCAAACACTTTTAGACGCGTAGAGAATAGATATGTATATATAAAACGATTCCTTTTGTACAATAGATTAGACTGGAAAAAAGACTCGATGAGCACAGGAGCGTAATAATCGAGAATATGCATGAGAATACGCGCCTATGCACAGGTTATAACAGCTAACCTGCAAAATTTATTTTTCCTCAGGACTTAACTGTTAATGAATATTCATTTCAAGCGGGCTCAAATACATATTCGTTAACTGTTAATGAATATTCTTAAATACAAGAAATCATTTCTCTTTGTGTAAAGAAGTATACTTTTTTGTTGTTCTATATAGCTACGGATTCTACAATAACGCGAAATTTTATATGTGAATTTTAAGGAATAAATAATTACGCCATCTACACCGTTATATATATACTATCTCCGACACGCGACCAATCGATACCCTAGTACCACTTCACCTCCCCCCTTCTTCCTCACCTTGGTAAAAACTTTTTAAAACTACACACTTTTTCACCTCTCCCCTTCAGTCTATCTCAAAAAACGCCTTCTCCACCTCATTCTACACCCGACACGCTACTAAAAAAAAAAGCGCTGATCACCCGCGAACCCAGCCACGCGCGAAAGTGAAAAGAGCCCTCCTACACACGCGCGCGCCTCTAAGAAAGGCACGAAGGCAGCGGCCCGTGGCAGCCTGCCAGACGTTATTAGAATATAACGACGACGAGGCGATGTGGAGCAGCAGTGGCAGAGAGAGAGAGAGAGAGAGAGAGAGAGAGAGGTCAGAGGTTTCAGCCGAGCCCCGCCGCCGTCGACGGCTTATCGATGAAAAGCGAACGACGCGGAGAGAGAAAGGTTTCCGAGAGCCAATCCCGCCGATATCCTCGTTGGAAAAGCCCAGGGGGGCAAGAGCGTACTTATAGCCGGGGGTGGGAGAGGGGGAGAGAGAAAGGAGTATAATGAAGGATGGGAGGGAGGGAAAGGCTGAGTGTTATGGGGGTCTCTAAGAATCTTACCGGGTTATTGGGGCTTTTCCCTGGGAAATTAGCGGCCAGCGGCTGGGGGATTCGAAAGTATAGAGACGTCGACGACCCGGTGCGTGGGGGAGATGATGTGTATTGTTCGCGAAGGCTGAGGATTTTCAATCCTTATTAATGTAACAACGGTATAGTTTCGCAGAGTTCGCGTATTTCTTGTATAATATCCAATGACGCGTGTTGCAGCCCTCGACTCTTTGTTTCCAGCTGGTAGCCGATTTGATCCTCCGTCGGCGCGTGATTGACAGCTGCTTATATATATATATATATACACACACATATACGTGCGATGCGATCGATGGCAACATTAACGATGCGAAAAAATTTTTCTTACCACCCCTCATCTCGCGGATTTTTCAAAGTGGATTAATTCGTAGCGAAGGGGTGTGTTCGCCCTCTCTTTCTGCGATGCTCGTCGTCTCTCGGGTAACGAAAAACGCGGCACGCTGAACTCATTGTGCAATCGTGATTTCATTATACACGCGCGTCGAGTATAGGTGCACGTACGTATAACAAGGGGAGAAAGAGATGATTTTCGTGCCCCCCTTGTGTATTTTTTTTTTTTTTTTTGTACCCCCGATGGAGCTTTACGGATTTATTTTCGCGTTTATACATCACCGCGCGTCGGTTGTAAGTGAAGAATTATCGATCGCTGCCGCTGTAGCTTTATTTTGTGTATGCACACGCACACACATACACACACACAGACGTGTAACACGCTCTACTTTTTGCCGGAGCAGATATATGTATAACGCGGGAGAAGAGAGGACAAGAGGATCGGAAAAAATTTATAATCGAACGAATGGAAATTTAATTAAAAGGTACGCGTCCCAGCGAAATATTATTCCGTTTCGAGGAATAATTAGAGCTGGAGATTTTTCCTTTTTTTCCTTTCTCCCACACATACAGCGATGGCCCTTTACTGTCGTTGTGATGCGCGTACCCGTGTTTTTCGATTTTAAAATAGAACCTCGAAAATATTCAATTAACCGTGGATACAGGTATAGGATATACGCGCATCACAAAGAGTTGCCACTGCAGCTACACGGGTATACTGTACATATATAGTGTACAAAATTATTTCCGTTCGAGTGAATGAAAAAATTATACATATAGGTCTGCAGACGAGGCCGGGTTTAGACGCTCTCGATGATTGGAAATTCAAATCAACCGTGGCGATTCTTTTCCTTTTTCCCCTTTCTCTCTCTCCCTCGCCCCCTTGTAATTACGTATTGGTGCATCATCGTAAAAAGCTAACAAAGACTTTCGCGCGAAATCTCCATATACATACAGTACCTCTCGCAAAAACACACACACATACATTAATCTTATCTTATACGGCGCAGAGGTCCGAAATATCAATACCCTAATCCCTCATCTCCCCCTTTCGGCCTCCCCCTAAAAACAAACAAACCAGCGCGCGTGCACGCGACGACGAGTTAATTGTTAAACCTCGGCGAGAATAAGACGACGACGCCGGCGAGACAAAGACAAACACGCGGAAGGCGATAAGGGGGCGGGAGAGAAATTAGCGGGGCAGTGTGCCAGACGCGTTATTAAAACAGAGAAGGATCTCTCTCTATAGCGCGCGAGCTTATCAATGGGGGCGAGCGAGCGAGTGAGTATATATATGCCTCACACCCCTTTGTCGCTGTCTCGATCCGTACGATGCTATCTCTCTCTTTGTGTGTATATGTGTGGAGATATATATGTGGGTGTAGGGGAACGTGGTGTAGAGGGAGGCGGATGTCGGCGCGTTCCGGTCGTGAGGGTATGTGTCGATGCTGCTGCTGCCGCGATACGACGTGTGGATGTTTTAGGAGAGAATTCTTCGGGCAGAGGATATTGGATCGATGTATTATTGTTGATATACGCGGGAGGATTTGAATATGTTGAGTTGAGTTTGGTTTGGATTAAGATATAATATTTATTGATGTATTATTTTAGTATTTTTTATTCCGGTAGATTGGAAATGTGGGTGATAAAAAAATGTATGGATATAATTGGGTAGGAAGGGCCACAATTTTGTTGCAAAATTGTTACTCTATATCTGGTGCGAACAAATATATTGAATACATCAGAATTAACGAATTTATCGTTCCTCTGAAGAAAGAAAAAGGTCAGGCAAGCAAGTGAAAAAAAAACAGATAGCAAAAAGGATACACCCTGCTGCTTCGTATTTTCGGAGATATTCGTATTTTGACATTAGTACCTTTTTGCGGTTCTGCCCATATTACTACAGGGGACAAAAAACATGTTTTCGCCCGCGGACGTGCGAATAATACAGCGCGTATGTGTGCGCAGCTGATGAAAACGTACGCGCGGCGCTGCTGCGACACGGAAAAAAATAATAATTTCGCGAATGTTATTCCGCGTAATATCGGGTTTAAATATTCCTCGATGCAAGGCACCTGCGTACACGTATGTTACAATTATACACACATTATAGCTTTTCCTGCGACGCACACATGCGCCCTGCTAAATTCAATTTCCCCCGAACTTTACGCACGCTGCTCCTACTGGCATCTCATTAACCTTCGCCATATGTATACCCACACACACACACACACACACACACACACACTTATATTTCTAACGCGGCATGCCTCAATCACCGCGCGCTCTCTCTCTGTTCGCTCCTATATAATTGGATAATCCCGCGTTAATCAAGCGAACCGAACGCGGGAGACACACGGCGCGTGCGTCCTTTGAAAGCTCATAACACGAAACAGAGATAATAAAGGGAAAAACTGTGGCAAGAGAGAAAAAAAGCAGCAGCAGCTATACTCGGGGAAGGAAAACAGAAGTACGTGGCGGCAGCGGCGGCTAGGAGGAAAAAGGCGAAAGTAATAACGCGAAAAAGAGATTATAAGAAAGTCGGATAGATTAACGGGCGGGCGAGCGGCGCGCAAAATAGAGAGAGAGAGAGGGAGGGGGCGAAGTAACGCGAGTAAGAATATAACGAGATTGTACGAGCGGAGAGAGGAGTGAGAGAAAACACGAGGGAAAAAAGAGGGAGAAAAAAAAAGTCTCGAGAGAGGGAGAGCGCGGGATGCCAATCGAAACTGTTGCGCGATTTCCGGAAACAGCAGCAGCAGCAGCGCCTCTCGCCTCTACAAAGCGGCCACTACACACTTTTCTAATAATAGAACGCTTTTCATTAAAGTCTCTCTCCTCCCCTTCTTTCCTCGCGTACAAGCACGGCGCGAGGAAGTCCGTTCGCGATGCTATCGAGCTTCTCGCGGCGTGCGCGCGGGAGCTTTGCGAGCGTAATCTCGGGATTTGATTTACATGCTGCTGTACTTTTGTACTTTCTCTCTGCCTCTCTTTCTTCGCTACAAAAAGGGGAGAGATAGAGAGGGAGGCAGAGAGCCGATTGGCTTCCTTCTTCGGCCCCTTTAACGACCGTTGACATCTGCCCACGAGCCGTCTAATAAAAGTAATGGGATGATCTCGTGGGTTTCCGGCTTCGAGTGTAAAACTTTCAATACGCGTCGGCAAGTTTGGACGTGCGCGGATACGGGGGTAAGTATTGTTTGAAGTAATTTCACAACTTCTTGCCGAAATTTATATCCTTAGGCGGGGGGGAGAAGTTACGCGTGGATTTTGGAGATATAGTTTCTTCTACATTACTCAAAACAAACTTCAATCCAAACCGTGCGCCGCGTCATCGGTTTATCGATCGAGACTAAACCTAAAATCTTGATATACTCGATTCAAAGATGACGCGTCGATATTCCATCGTTTTGAGATAGCAATAAAATATCACAATCTTATCGATCCCATCGATATTCAATATATATATTCCCACGAGACGCCGCCATATACATGCGTCCCACTCCGTCGAATATAAATTTCCATAAACTGAATTTTACAGCGAACTAACAGTACAGTCGCGTCGAGAGCCGAGGCCGCCTATTCAATAATAGACCGAAGCTACACGCCTGCGCGTTCAATAAACAATGCGCTGCATACACACACGCGCGCACACGTGTAGCCGAAATGCCCGCGTCTTCGGGTTATCCGCGTTTAATTAAATTTGCGTGATGGATAAGGCGTGTACATATTATACACCGGCAGGGCGCGCAGCACTTAATTACATTTAATTAACGGGGCGCAAAGAGATAGATAAAAAGCATCGTTCGACGACTCGCGCGTTTTCAGAGATACACTTCGCATCGATCAATTATATCGGAAAATATTTCGTTGTGTCGCCCTCTCCCGTACTCGTGATGGATTATGAAAAACTGCCTTCTCTTTTTTCATGGTGCATGCAGGGGAGCGGTTTCATCATTATATCAGACTTATTTTAGGCATTGTTTTAATAAAAAGTGGCGCGACCGAGGGGGAATTATACGCGCGCAGAGATTTCGTGCTCGCCGACGTCGCTCTTTGTTGGCGAGAGGTATTCGCGCAGAAACATTTGTTAAAACTTTCTGGGCTGTTTCTTTCGCTTCCGCGGATTAAGTCTTTTTTTCTAACTGTTTATAACGACATCGAGCTGTTGGCCAGACAGTGAATGCTAATTAAAAATTTAATAATCGATGTAATTTAATTTACCGCGGTGGTGGCTGTGGACAAAGGGGAACGCGAATCTCCGATGTATAAATTAACATTTCGCATCGCTGCACTTATTATTGCTGCGCGTGTGTATGCGGCTTGTATAGACGACGTATTAACAATGAATACTTAAAATGGTATATACTTCTCAAGTGAAATCTAGAAAACTAATTATTTTCAACGAATTCAAACTAACCTCCCATAACAAAAAATTAACTTCACCCGAACCTAATCCAGCAACAATTTCCCCCTTCCGCTTCCCAACATTTTCCACTTACTTCACTTTACCGCCCTCGTTCGCCCCACACACCACCGCCGCCCATCTCCCGCTAAAAAATTCCTTTTCATCGAACTACACACTATACACCCCCCCTTCAAAAAAAAGAAGATGAAGGGCTGCATCAGAGTACAGCCCCTCGGCGCTGCATTCAATTAAACCTCGAAAATCACGTTAGGACAAACAGACCGTAAAAAGCCATATATATCCGGGACCCTTTGCCTCTCGTAAATTACTCTACGAAAGAATTTCCCCACTCTCCCTCTCTCGTCAAACGAGCAGCAGCGGCGGCAGGGGCCGAAGTATTTAGCAGCGCGAGGTTAGACGCGCGCAAAGGGCTGCTGCTGTTGCCCGCGTTCCCGGCATACTCTAGCGAGGTTAGGTGCGCGCTAGCTGCTGTTGTTGGTGGTCGCGTAAATTGCGCGAAATATCGTCTGTGTAGGCGGGCGAGGTGAGAGAGAGAGAGAGAGAGGAGAGGGGTTACACGCGTGTATGTGTGTTGTGTATTGTTGAGGTGGATTGATGAAGGGTAGGATGTCGTTGAGCCCGCCGCTGCTGCTGCTGCTGCTGCTTTGGTGAAGGCAATGATGAGGGATTTTTGTTTAGTATTAATTGGTAAAAGTTGGGGGATAAATTGTCGAAAGTTTGAGGTTGAAATAAACTTCGTGACCAACTATTATGTCTGAAAACGACGTATATATATATAGAATCGAGATGCTGGATATAAACTAGCAGCAACTTACGTGTGCACCGCGGGTTATTTAAAAACAAATAAGCGACAGTCCCTCCGAACTCACCTGCAACAGAAAAAGAAAAATCAACATTAGATAGAAGTTCAAATCACAGTGACAATCGCAAAAATACACTCTTCCTCCTCAATAATTTCTCAAACCCTATAACGCAACAGTGCCACGACTCTCCGGTTCGTAAAAACTTTTGATCTCGTTAGCAGCAATCTCCTGCGCGTTGCTGCAGCCATCAAATTTTCAGAGCACACGCGGGCTCTGCTTTATTATTATTATATTCGACGGCAAGAGAGAGAGAACTGCCGGGGACTTATGAATATGAATAAGACTGGCGTATAAATAGATAGCCGAGCTAGCACACCGCGAGGACGTTTAATTATTTCACCCGCGCGCTCGCGCTCGCTCGCTTAGAAAATCGAGTTAACGCTTTAGCAATAAAGTTCCCTCTTTTTTTTCAAGATCCACTTCCTCTCGAGCGCGCCCCTGTATTTATCGTGTTCTAAACAAACAAATCTCAGCGTAACGACAATTACGCGCCGTGCCGACTTTATCGAAAGCTCCGAACATCCCTATATATATACACACACACACACACACACACACACACACACACACACACGCGCGCGCGCATATATATAGATACGAATCTCGAGGAGATAACGAACGCTCGCGACATCAAAGCGTACGCGCGCTTCTCTTCTTCCTCTTCCAGTTGAAGATCAAATGGAGTCTTATACACTGGGAAGAGGGAGAGAGAACGAAAGTTTACCTCTCGCTCCGACACGTCAAAAGTCGCGGAACGAGAGGGAACGTATATACAAACGGGCGATCGATTAAGCGGAACGGCGGATGCGAAATACTATACAACAGTGCGTGAGCGTGGAGGACAGCTCGGTAGGGCCGATAGCGGAAGTAGCGAGAGGAAGAAACGAGCGACGGCGGAAGGTCGATAAGAGGCGGTTTTGCATGCGCGCGCGCGAGGGGCGAGGAGGAAGAGATTAGCGATCGCATAGTGACGGCGTAGAAGAGGCGGATGGGGGAGAGAGAGAGATGCTTTGTGAGTCGATGTCGCGGCGGCAGGAGGAATTCGTTTTCCAGGATCGCGCACTCGCTGCTGCTGGGATTGTTAAGAAGGAATAAGCCTCGTGGCTTTTGAAGTCTAATGGTGTGCTGCTTCTGCTATATATATAGGCTTTAGCTGATGCTCCCGGGGTATAGTGACGTTGCTGCTTGATTGATTTTTTTTCTTTAATGGCTATATAATAATACTTGACGCTGCGTCGCTGTTGCGTATAGGTAGCCGAAACCCGTCAGCGTTAATGAATATACATACAGAAGCAAAGTCAATGCTCTCAATGAAGTGCGTTGATGCATATTCACACATTCCATTTATAATTACTATCATCCACTAAAGCATCATCATCATCATCGTCATCGTGCAAACTAAAACAGACACTCGAGCAACCCCTTCCTAAAACGTATATAACAATTACAACCCATCAAACATCCTACATCCACCGCATTTAACGTGCCGCAGTCATACGCAGCGTTAACGTGTGCGAGCGCCCCCGAAAAATCGCTGCCGCCCGCCCGCAGCGTCGATCGCGCCACTCCGCGGGGCATCCGGAGAGGGAGGGAGAATTTATGGAGAGCAGCGCGCACGCGCCGGTAGGAAGTAATTATTTACCTCCTTTGTCACTCGCGATTCCGATCTCGGCGAGGGAGAGCGGAGGAGGAGGTGCAGCGCCGGTAACCTTGGAATTTAAAGAGGGGAAGCGACGAGAGAATCGCTTGTTCACGAATTTTCGCCAAGAGCTTTGTTTTGAGCGACATGTTATGGCATGCAAAGTGACTCGGAGAGTTTTGATTTTTTTTAATGGCGAATGTGAGCGCCGGTGTTATATATCGGCAAGCTTTTGTATTAAAGATTATTCGCGTTGATAAATTCATAAAGCAAACCAAAAATCTGCGAGCGCATATTTATAATTCACGACGTATCCTCGATATTTCATCCTTTACAATATTATGCTCCACAGTCATCGGCACGGCTCTTATATTTTATGCAAGGGCTTATCCCGCCCTTTCCCTCTTATTATTAATTCACATCATCGTATTATTATCGACTTTACTTCAATTCTCGTCCGCGTATATCGATCAGCCCGAAAATAAAGCGCCGATCGACGTCGTGCCGAAACTCAGCGTGTCTCCGACACATCCTGCCATAAAAAGAAAAAAAAAAGCAGCGGGTCGATTTATATTCATGGCGATAAACGCACATAACAATAACATTAAACCGCGCTCTAGGCCCTCCCGCCAAAAAGAAAAACTTACATCCACAACGCGCACTCACACATATCAAACTCCCGGCAAAACATTAAGCGAGGAAGAATATCGCGTACGTATATATACAAGAGCATCTGTCCATGAGCCCGAGACAAACGACCTCGACGTGAGCTTATCGTTTTTCGGTGGTGGCCACCGCACACACATACTAAAAATTCTCCCGCACATGCGCAATAACTCAGCGAAGCAAAACTCAAGTGTATTAAATAAATATATAAAAGCGTTTACGGCTACTTTGGGCATTTTGGGGGTGTAGCTGCTGCTGCTGCTGCCCGCCTCCGATAAATGTCAGCGGTGAGGTGGCGCGGGCATAAATTTTGATATCGTAAAAGTGAAAAACGCGCGTGGCAGCGCCGCCGGCATCACGTGGCACTCGTAAAGATCAGAGGAGATTTACAGGCGTCATTCCGGAAAATGCCACCGGAGGTGGGGGGGGGGGCGGAGGGGGTGTGTATTTAATATTGTTATGCGCGCGGGTGTGAGACGGTTTTCTTTTATTGCTAAATATGGAGGTGCGAGGCAAGGTCGCGCGGATTTGGCGAAGGGTTTATGGGTAATTAGGGGTGGCAAGAAGGTGCTTGATTGCGATAGGATAATTAAAAGCGAGAGGAGATAATGGCGAAAGGCGGTTCATGAAGAAATGTGTACAGTTGAGTCAGCCGCGTGGACTCGTTGGAATGCTTTTTATGTATTCGAGGATTGTTGATTTGTAACAGGTTTGGAATTTACTGTTAATCTTTTGTTTTGTGTATGGTCGTATTTTTTTTTATAGGAATAATTGAAATTGAATGTGGAAAACCAAAGCCATTGTTTGAAACATATCGGAACGTGAATTGAAAAGTCATTTTAACCACGTTTAATGGACGAAAAAATGGGAAAAATGCGCGAAAAATGCGAAACAAATTCGAACGATAGATATGAAATGTTTGTATGGTTAGACCTCACAGCGCACTGCTCTGAATTCTTGTAATTCCTTTTTTCTTTTGTTATTGTTTTTATACATTTTTTTTTAATCCAAATATTGAATGGCAATCGACGTGAAATCGTATCATTCCCTCCGCGCGCGCTGAAACACATGCTCCACACATCACACGATAACCCACAACGCGTCTCTGAACTTTTCTTCTCGCCCACATCGCGCACGATATTTCATTCACGCCAGCGCGTAACCGATATCTCGCGCGAAAGAGAGAGAAAAAAAAGAGAATCCGAAGCCCTCGAACTCTAATTTCCTAATCTCTTTTCTGCACGTCGACCCCTTTCGCAACACGAAACCTGAAAAATCCTCGACGGAGAGAGCGCGCGTCGCGCAGAGACCCTCGGGCGTCCGGCCTATTCTTTTCCGAGCCCCTCGGGGTGGTGGTGCTAGTAGTAGGCTCCGGCGTAGAAGAGAGAAGTAGAGAAAGGAGAAGGGGAGAGAAAGTGGGCGAGGGTGTTGGCAAGCGACAGAGGAAGTATCGCGATAGAAAATTTAGTTTGAGAGTGGAGTGTGGCAGTGGGCTGCATAGGCGTGACGTGCGATTTTGTTCATTGATTTTTGAAGTGTCAGGAGTATGGGTGAACGTATAACGAAAGGTTGTGAAAAAAATAATTTTAATGTTAACGACGAATTAAATATTGCTGCCATTGGAAAACAATTTTTTAGATGATTATTATAAACAAAGATTTAATCGTGTTCTCGGTTGGTAAATGTTTATGTAAAACGAATGAGCAATTTATTTTCAGTTCACTGCAGTGTGCTAAATTAATAAACATAAGTGAACACATTTATTCAATTAAATTGTATTTATTAGCTTATAATAATAATAATAAGTATTTTTGAGGCGAAATATGATTATAACTTCATTTACATTTACGTGAAATTTTGTTCAACGTAAATACGCATAATTTCAACGTTATCTTTAGCCGTAATTGCGAACCTAATTATACAGATTTCTTCATCCAAGTTTTCACTGTTCTAATGTAATTTTATGTTTCCATTAACGATTACAGTATATTAAGTTACAAGGGCGTAAAGTTACTTTTTCGCACGAGTCAGAAATTGAGAAACAGCGGACGACTACAGCAATAAATATCAATAATCAAAGAACGGTAATAAAATATTGACAATTAAATCGCCGAGATATAAAAGCAGAATTTTTCGATCAACCATTCTATACGCCGACCAGCTCAATTACTCTGAACAAAAATCGCTAACTGCTCTACACTACCAACGCAAAAATCACTGAACAGTATACCCAATGAAAATTTTCGCGCCATCTCGCACATCGCTTCCCCCGATCACCGATAAAATATTCAAACAATATTCCATTACCATTCCTCTCTCTTTTTCTCTCCCCAAACGACTAGATAATTTCCACGCGAGTGGCAATTGAAAATTTTTAATCGACGAAAATTTCGTTAAAAGCATCAGAGCAGCTGAATATCGATGAACGCCACCCTCCCGTTCTTTTTTTTTATCCACGCAAAATTTTTTTTTTTTTTCACCGCGTAATAAATATTCGATATTGATACGGGCGCGCGAAATAATACCGTTAAAATGTGTTTACGGATTTCGCCGGGGCGCAAAATTCCGTGTGTAAAACACGCGTAATCCGATAATCCTATGCAAAGAGGATGGTGGCTCAAGCGCGACCCTATGGGGAGAGAGAGAGAGAGAGAGGGCGAGTGGGTTATGTGTGGAAAAGAGAGATAGAGAGGGAACACGTAACCTTTCGACACGCGCGGGGTGCGAATATAATCTCGAAAAAAACATCAAAGTTCGGAATTTCAAAATAAAAGCCCCGTCGCCTACGGTCGCCCTCGTGTCGTTGATCTCGCGGAAAAATACGGCCTGTGAAATTCGGCGAATGGGATTGGCAGTTGGGTCGCTCGGTGCTTAATGCACTCACTCTCTCTCTCTCTCTCTCTCTCTCTCTCCCTCCCCCTCCGGTTTTACACCATGTCGAGAGCGCGTGTAGTAGTAGGATAGTAAAAACCGTATCCGTTTATAATTTTTGCGGTGCACGGCTGAGGGAGGAAGAAAAATTGCCTTTGTAATTTCGCGAGCAGCGAGAGAGAGAGAGAGAGAGAGAGTTATTTTGTAATTGGTCATTGAGCAGTCAAAGGGCGGGGAAAAAAGGGGATTTTTAATTATTACAGCGAGAGCGTTTCATCGCACATTCTTTGTGAATAAAAGGGACGAATTTTAAAAAGTTCGAATTTTTCATTCCCTCTCGCTGCGAACTCGCGGGCGCACATGTGTGTATATATATATATAGCCCGGTGCGTCGTAAAAGTGCCACATTCAATGTGAACGACACGTTCATTTCCACGAGCATTTTCTTTTTCGACACATCGTGCAAGCTTTACCGAGAACGCCGTTGGCTAATACCATTACGTAAGTTCCATTTAAAATGACCAGCTGTCCTATGCACATTTAACATCCACGCGCAATTGTACAATTTATTTATCCCTTGAGCGAGCTTCAATTTCCAACTATACACAGTAGCTCGCTCGCAACAAGTATAAGCTCTATATAGAGAGACTTCCGCGAATGCGCGGCTTTCAGTTTTACAATGAGAATTTCAATTATACGACCTACTGCCCAGCGGTAAAAATTTTCCCCTCGAACGAGAGCGAATCCCCGGGAAGTCTTTACACTGTAAGAGACTTTGCGCGCGCCACTTTTTTACCCTCGTCGGCCAACGTTAACTACAAACCTACTCTAATAGCCTGGAAAATCCGGCCATAAGTTTTCGAAATTCCCGCGCGAGATTAGCATACCGCGGCATTAATCTTACAAATCGAACGATCAATCTCGAAGAAGCCCCGCGTTTCATTCAGGCTACTACTCGATCGCCCGCCAGCCTGCCTTCATTCACAAAATCCCTATTTCTCTCCAACCCTCCTTGCTCAGACGCGACAATCCCTGTAGCCAAACCACAAAGTCCTTGTTACCGATCTGAACGGTGCGATTCATTCCAAGGAGGAGTGTTTTTAAACGAAACGGTGCCAGTTGTCGATTAATGTATGTAAGATATAAATTTGAATTAATATTGAAACATATAAATATTACGGGGGATAGGTTTGTCGATACATCAGTGTTCACGTTAGAGAGACAGTTATTACAATTACGAGGATTCAGCTGTTATATTGAGTTGTAAGAATCGGTCGAGTTTCAATAGACGCTGATTTAAAATAGAAATAATTAAATCTACCTTCAAGCACCGGAGTACCGCGATTCGCCATTTAATCATACGACATTCGCCAAACTGTCAGAATTGCATTAAAACCGTGTAAATGTAAAGCCAAAATTAGACCTAGAACCAGAGGATGAAAGCCAATAACCTCTCAACCCTTATCAGCATGAGCTAGTCCCCCCTAACCTCTCTCCCTACATCCCACCAAATCAACACACTCCGAACGAAAAAGGACCACCACCAAACCTCCTCCTTCCATCCCACGCCTCGCAACACCGGCAACATACATCTCACGAGGTATCAGCCGCTCCCCGCGTGGCCCTCGTTTACTCTCTCGCCGTGGCGAGGCGCTGCGCTCGCCGGGTTCGCGCGGCGCGACTACGCACTATTGATTCGCGGCGCGAGCGAGCCTCGCGGGAGGGTTGTGCCCAGGCACGGACACCATCCGGGCGCCCCTTAGCTGGCGCGGAGAGAGAGAGAGAGAGAGGGAGGCCAACGCCACCAGCACCCCGAGCCAGCCGCCAGCCGTCTTTTTTTCGTTCTCTCTAGACTTCGTGCTGCTGCTGTTACTGCCTTTTCGCGTGGGATCATTTTTTTTTTGACGCGACGGATGACGTTGGACGCTGGTGTGTGTGCGTGAAGAGCTAGGGGATGTGGCGAGGGTGAGGTTTCTTCTTTTGAGTGAGGATGGATGATGGAGGTGATAAGAGAGAGCGGTGTGTTTGCCCGGATTGATGGGCATATCATTTTTCGGGGATTTGAGGTGACGATGATGATTATGATCGTTCGGGGGAGGGAAGTGGCGCTGTGGTTTAAAGTTGCCAGTTGAGGACTGTTTGTTGGAAAGTTAAGTCGACGGGTTTGAGTAATTGAGGGAGGCTTTATTTGCTGGTACTGTAGTACGAAAACGTTAAGGGTGAGACACAGACTTTCCAGCTGAGCTGGAGGTGAAATAAATTATGGCAGTTATTTCAGCGGAGGGAAATTAGTGATTTTAGTAGTTAATTATCAAGCGGATGGAAGACTACTTAGAAGGACCGTCTCGTTACGTTTTATCAGGGTTTTTATCTCGAGGCGCAAAATTAGTGGATTTTTCAATTATGTGAGGAAAAAAATTAGAACTCCCAAAGTAAAAATCTAATTATCTAAAAAAGCACAATCTCAATTGCTTGAAACAGACACGACGGGGCACTTTGCCGTAGTTTATGTGGAATACAATTTAAAATCGGTGATTATTTTAGAAAATTGGTCTATCGAGAGAACCAAGCTTACGTTACAAGCGCAATTAATTTAAAACAGGAGCGCGCACCGGTGTGTATTAAGTTCGATCCGATAAACTAATTTATACACCCGGCACACGGCTCTCTTTCTTTAAATTATTCAACTGGATAATTTTCCCGGCGAATCAAATTTTCAATTACGCGCGGCAGCGGCTCACTGACATTGAAGAAAAAACCTTGATAAACTAATTAACTGGAGAGAGAGAGATAGAAAAAAATATATATTTTACTACTACGAATTACTTTCATTTTCGCGTGTCCCGGATACGTGCAATCCACCAGCCGCAATCCATACTTTCCCATGATGAAAAACACACACGCGCGCGTCGTGATTATAAATTAATCATTTTTTCCCCCCGTCGCTTCTCTCTGCGCGCACAGCTAGACTCACTTTCCTTCCTCCGTTAAATGTGGAGCGCGCTGCTTTACGAGACACGCGTATAACGACGACGTCGTCGACGACGTCGTGCGGCCGTTTACATTTTTCGCATTTAATATTCATTAAAATGATGTTCGGGGTAGCAGCAGCGACAGCAGCAGCAGCTGAAAGTGCTGCCCTCCTTATGTGCGAAATTACGCAAGAGCATATTATGTAAATAACCGAATTTTACGTGTGCGCCTAAAACACAATATTTGCATGAACGGAGGACGGGTATGTAGTTATACAAGAGAAAGGCCGACCGGACACAAGACGCGCTTCGGGGCCAATTTTCCGTTATTACGTTACAACTTCATTTCGCCGCGGCCCAATCAGTGGTAAAAGACACTCCTCCTCTTTCTCTCCACTTTCCGTATATAATCACGATCGCGCAGCTCCCGAAAAGAAGGCGACACCCTTCTCGCGTGAAAAATCCCACCTCTCTCTCTCGTCGTTTCGCGTAATAAGCTACTTCGCCGAGGTTGTGACGTGCGCATGAGAGTGAGAGAGGGAGAGAGAGAAAGCTGGAATACCCTTGTCAAACATAATTTCCGAGCATAATCTCCGGCTGCCGCCCGTTCGTTCGCCCTGCCGAGTTAATTCGCAGATAAAAGATAATTTCGCGCGGGTTTACGATGCTACTCTCTCTCCTGCTCTCACTCCCTTATATCCAGAGTGAGAGAGAGAGAGAGAGAGAGAGAGAAAGAGAGAGAGACTATGAAAAAGGAGGCTTAGGGAGCGAGCACGTAAACGCCGGGGCGGCGCGCGGATATCTATACACACGAGCGGCGCCTGCGCCCGAGAGACAGAGGAAGAAGAATGAACGGACGAAGCAAGAGAGAGAGAGAGAGAGAGAGGACAGATTGCTCGTTGTTTCCGAGTTAAGCCCCATTGCGCACGTTCGCGACACGATCCTGAGGGTGGGAAAATGTGCGCGCCCCTCTCTCTCCACCCTCCATCCCCTGAAGAAATGTGCTGCTGCTGCTGCTGCTGCTGGCGCGATACAAATGACAGCAGCGGTTCCCTCTCGAGCAGCCAGAGTCGATACTACACCCGCGGTGTCTATGGTTTATCAGGAGGTGGGGAGAAGGATAATGCGCGCAGAGAGAGAGAGAGAGGAAGAGAAGGAGGCCGTTGTTTATTACGCGCCGTTTTTTCTCCGACGCGAGGCTGATGGATGCTTTTAGGAGCAAGGCAAGGAGGGGCAAAGATGGTTTTCGTGTATCATAAGGGCCGAGGGTGCTGAGAGTGGATGAAGACGTTGAGTGGCGGTTAATTTGTAGGTGTGATCTCAAGGTAGCTTTTTCTCCTTCTTTTTTTTCGGCCTTTCGAATGACATTTCGGAGCGAACGCGTCTTAAATTTTCCATTTTCCGTCGGTGATGTACACGCGATCGGCCTTTAATACTTCCGAAAGGAATAAAGCGCGATAATGTAGTAGCAATCCCTACTTACAGATACCGATTACTCGGAGGAAAACGTTAACATCCTCGCAAGATAGAGAGAGTGAGCCCTAGAGTACGAATCGAAATTACGTTCTCTCTCTCGAGCATCGTCGTGTCTGCGGAACCGGACCGGGGCGCGCACCGACCTTCCCTTCGATCAATACGCTAGTAGTGTGTGCAGCAGCCGTGCACCGTACATATATATACGCCCGTGAGCCCTTAACCATCGAATTGGTACAGCCAGCCGAGTACCGTCCGATTATCGGATCAGCGTCATTTTCCGTTAGCCATACCTTTGCGCGTTCTTACACACGCTCTCTCTCTCTCTCTCTCTCGCGATTAATCGAGCGTGTATTCCCAAATCTCGTTACACGACGCTCTGACTCGTTTATATACATATACATTTACTCTTGTTTATACCCTCGAATGGGATTATTTAACCAAGAGAGAGGGAGACAATGGGCGCGATGATTCGCCACTATACTTGACCCTTTGACTTGGATGTCAATTTGGCGCGCGAGCGCAAACACGACTATGCTAATGCGCTACCACCGCCGCCGATCCCGTTCCCATTGTCGATGCATTATCTGATTATCGCGTATAGATATATACGCACACACATATGTGTATGTATATAGGGAGCGAAGTAGTGGCGCGTGGCGAGTATACGCGCCCCCGCCGGATTAACACGCGCTAGATCCATTATTATCTCACTCCGAGATGACGATTATAATGTCCGAATATGCGTCCCCCATCCCCGTACTCTCAGGAACCTCGTATAACACGTCTGTCAGTCTGTCCGACTTCCGGGGAAAAACTAGAGCGCAGGTGACAGGGGAAAAAGTTTTCTCGTGTACGGGTATATATTATATGTATAAGGCGGTTCACGGAATATCTACCGCTATATGCGGTCGACTTTAATTGTTCTCTCCGTGATGCGGACGCGGGGAGTCTTTCCAAAGTGTGTGTATGATAATGCGCCGTAATAAAACTCAGTTTTTCTATATTATACGGCGCGGACTAGATTAATTTCAATTACGCGCGGTCAAAAGTTCCGAGTGATTAATGAGGGGGGGGGGGGAGATTAAGGCGTCTTCTTATATATACACTCCAGCCCGCTATTGTATCCGCGTGAGTGCGTGTGTATATGTATAAATAGTGGCGATGCTATGCTGCTGCTGCTTTGCTGCAGGGATTAATTTTTGCGCGATTGCGCTCGCCGGCCAATCTAAATGCAAATATCCTCGCGCTGCCGCCGGTAGTAGTAGTAGTAGTAGTAGTTCCTAATCACCCCGAAACTTTCCTCGCGGCGAAACTTTACACGCCCTCTACCCATCTCTTTGTACGTATATATACATACACACACGCACATATAAATATATATATATAATCGAGTGATGAAAGAGAGAGAGGGGGGGGGAGGGGAATAAAAAGCGAATCGGTCGCTTCTCGCGCAGTGGACACAAGCCGAGCAATTTGGAGCACGGCTGAAACTGAGTTAAGACTGATGATTGGCCATTGAGGGAGGACCGTCGCCACCGCCGTGGAGACTCTCTCTCGTCGAATTTCTCCGAACGAAATTTGCTCTCTCTCTCGCTCGAATCAGTTTATTCGCTCAGTTCTGACTCTCGCGTTCGCGCGTGGAACATCGATCTCTCCTTTTCTCTTTTTCTCAGCGCGCGCGCGCAGACGACGACGTCGGCGATTGTTCCGGGGGCTGAAAAGCAGGCAGCTCCTCGCGACTGATAACGATCGAACGTCGTAGTCGTCGTCGTCGTCGTCGTTGCCCTCGTCGAGTGTAGAGGGGTAGAGGCAAGACTTTAATTATGCAGAGTCGAGTCGAGGAGAGAGAAACTCCCGGGCGCTCAAAGTAACTTCCCTACTCTTTCTCTCTCTCTATCGCGCGCGCGCGCATTACTGTTTTTCGCTGAAACGGAAAAAAAGGAGTTCAAGAACCCATTCCTGCACGCTCGAGGAGCGCGCGCGCGCCTCTCGAGTCCTCGCTTGCTCGCTTGCGTGAGGGATGTATGTATGTATGCATAAAAAGAGTGCGATCGCAGCGCGTGCGTGCATGTGCATGTGTGTGTGAAGGGGGAAAAATCCTGAGGTGGAGTACCGGGGATTCCGCGAAATCGACGGCTTACGGGGCTCGACGTGTGTGTGGATTGTCTCGCGAGTATAACGGAGGTGCGTAGGTGTGTAGGTGTGTATAGACCCGTATTTGGACTGATGCTAAGTGGAGACGTGTGAGCTTTACCTTTTGGGGCGAATGGAATTGTGCAGGGTACAGTTATATCATCATACGTGCAGGTTCGCTTTTGCGTCTTGCTGTACTCGTCTGTTTCTACTGATGTACAAGCATTCCGTATAAATAACCAAATTATGATTTCTTTTTTCGATTGAGAAATCAAATAGCATCCGAGACGATCTTGCAAATTTGAAAGGTCTCACAAGACAATCGGAATTCCATATAATATACAACACTCCACTCGCGTGCATATATATATTTATACGCGATTCCTTCTCCGAAACGCGACTTTAAAGAACTCGACTATTTTACCTTTCGCATCTCTCTCTCTTTCTCCGGCAATCCAGCCGACAAAGGAAGAATTCGGCAGCAGCAGCAGCAGCAGAGGTAGATACTCGACTACTATTACTCCCGTCCTTTGCTAAATAATTTACCGAATAGTTTCCCTCTGTCTTTGCTCCCCCTCCAGCAGTAAATACTTGAGACCCATTCCAAATAACTCCCTTCCCTCTCTCTATCTCCCTCTCCCGCTACAATCGAAATAACGTCTTTACCCTAACGCTCGGGCGCGCGCGCAAAACACCTAAAATCCATCCTCTCGACACCCTTCTCTCCTTCACCCTCTCTCTCTCTCTCTCTTTCCCCCATCAACGATATATAGCATCACGCGCGCTAAATTTCTTTCCCGAGTGTACTACATATATATATACACACACCCTGCGCAGCCCTTACTTTTTTTCAGCTCGGAAAGCGCTCTTTAATAAGAGAGACTCGCAGCTCACTCGCTCGCGCGTGTCTTGCGCGAAAGATTAGAACCCCTGTAGCGTATAAGAGAGAGAGAGAGAGAGAGAGAGAGTGAGCTAAAACACGGGGGTGGTAGAGAAACGCGTCGAGGGGGCGCCCGGGAGAGACTTTTACCAGCGTTAATGTCCCTTACCTCTCGCCCGAGCGAGTATGTGTGTGTGCGCTGTGCCGCCCTCACTTTCCCTCTCTTCGCGTTTTACATTTTTATACGTGCGCAGCGCCACTCTGGCTACATAGGGTGTAGATTTTTTTTTCCCCTCTTCACTTTTTGTTGTTAGTTGGTAGTGGTGTGTTTGCAGCAGCGGCCTGACGCAAAATGAAGATCTGGGTCCAGGGGAAATGAGGATTAATGCGTAAGGGGATGGACGGCGGAGGAGCAACCGCTGCTGCTGTGGTCGCGATATAAATGTGAGGAACCGAGGTATTTAGAAATGTAATGAAACAGTATGGGAAATTAGTATGCGCTGCGGGAACGCCGCTATACTACTACTATTATTATTACAACCGATGTACGCGCGTGCCGCCGCACGTTTTATTGAATTATGATATACAATAAATGCAGCGGTATCTTTCGACGTGTAATCCAGATATAAATCTGCGCGCGTAAATCACCGTATATATTGTATACAGATTAATCTAGATAATGCCCGGCGATATTAATCGAGATATGTATCTAATGAAGAATTATTTCATTCAATTTACTCGTCGCGTTGGTTCTCCCCTACTCCTACAACAGCGATTCTCTATTATATACGCGACGTCGCGCCTATTACAAATGTTCTTAGACGCGGACCGTTACAACAGCTACGCGTGCACGTTAATTTTACGATCGGGAGTCGAAAAATCGACCACGCGAGCGGCGTTTATATTTCCATCGTCCCTTTTCGATCCAATTTTCCGACTCGGCTGCTATTACGGCATTTCCAATTCGCCTCCCGCCCTTTCGAATACTCTCTCCGTACTTCCTTTATATTCTCCTATTAACGCCTAAAAATTACGCCATAACGGTATAACCCCGCTAAACTGCGCACGCGCGCGCGCGCGCGAAAATCCGCGCAAATTGGATCACGCCCCCGGAGCCAGTAGTACACCGCCGCTCCATAATTTACGTCTCGGGTATGGCGAGCGCGCGCAACCCTTCCGCTATAACACACGCGCGCCTCGTCGCGCAGTCGTTTCTCCCTTTTGCGATGATCCCGCTTGCCCCCGCGAAAATATTCAAAGCACCAGAGCCACACGTATGTGTGTGTATATATTGCTCGATCGTTTCCCGCGGCTTAATGAATGCTTCAAATGCGTTTTAAACAGGTATTTCGAGTTCTCCCGCTGTACGCCACCGCGTTTGCGTTCTTTAACGCTCCCACTCTCTATCTCGCGCGCGAGCACAATGGAATGTGTAATGTAATGCGCCGGTAATGCCGAGCGAACGGACGGACGCTTCGTCGCGCTCCCGGCGAATTTCGTTACGCGCACGTGTATATGTGTGCATTCGATCGCGCGAATTGACACTGTTATAGAGGGGAGCGAGCGTTTTTTTTTTTTTTTTTCGTCTTGTCGCAGCAGCAGTGTGCCGAGTGGGATTTCGATTCGTTTTATCGAGTAGATTTTCGTTTGGTATGTATAATGTACGCGTGTGTGTATATGTTCGCAGGCTTTGATATTGTAGAGCGTTGTAATAGGACTAAAAGTGGAGATTTTCTTTTTTTTTGTATACGCGTGCAGGGTTTATTTTGTTGTTCGGTGTGTATCTCGCTGGATGTAGAGATGTAGAAATATTGGGTCGGTAGGCGATTGTAAATGATGAGAAATAGTACATGTTCGCCGATGTCAGTGGCGATAAGTCGGACCGTGTTCGGAATTTTGTTTTGTCTAAATTTCATTTTGTTACTTTCAAAAGTGAATGTCTCCCTGGTGGAAATCAAAAACATTTTATAACTGATAACTGACCATTTATATTAGAAACTTGCCATAAAATAGGAATTTCTCTTGTCCAGTTTCTAGCTCCCGATGAAACGCTTTTTATTCTATTATTTGTCCATTTAATAGATTGAAGAATAGAATGAGTTTTTCGAAGACAAGCGCAAGCATGTTCTTGAGTATTTTAAAGGTATTACAACTGATCAATTTCTTTAATCTGGAAATGGCTAGTAGAAAGCTTGCTGTTATGACAAGGAGCGAGAGAGACAGGATCAGACGGAGAAATAAAACAAACGATTTATTAGTTAATGTTATTTATTTATATTTTAGTAAGCCATCCAATCCACTTTAATGTTCTTTCATCAAAGATAAGATTAGTAAGTAAATCAAATACGAACATTTTCTTGTTACGTCAATATAAGAAATAGGTAAATAATGGACGAAAAATCGTTTCATCATATGGATTAATTAGCCAGTTTTACTAGCTATTTTCTAACTCCTTGGCCATTTCATATAGATCAATTTCTACCAGGGCTACTACCGGGATAATTGATCAACAATATTTCAAAGCGATTAACTTATATATTATCAGAAAAACTATCAATTTCGTGCGCTGTCCATCGCAGCTACAGTTTTCCATGGTCTTTTTTTCACAGTTGGGGCTTTTTACCTATACCAAATCAAAAGTCTAGAGACTTGTAGCTCACAATCCCGGTAAAAGAACTTTTTATGTAATCAAAAATGTTTAGGAGTTCTCTGCAGCTGGGAAATCTCCTCTACATTTGAATATTACTCAAGTGCAAGATACATTTGTCCTGCACATTTACCCGACACACATTTGTCTATACTACACGGAAAAAAATTAATTTGTAAAAATGACCGAACTGTCAAATTTTTTACCAAACTTTTTGACACGTTTTACTAAAAGTTTTGTAAATTGTATAATATAACATAGGAAAAAGCGCCAAAAGTTTGGTAAAAAGTGGGGTTATAAGGTCTGATCCCAGGTTTCATGACAGTTTGGTAAAAATGACCAAACTTGTAGTAATTTTTACTAATTTTTTTCTCTCCGTGTAAAATACCCAATCCCACTCGTAAAAACGTAGCTAAACTTCCAACCAATATCCCACAACAACAACTTTCCTCCTACTCCGATCATTTTCACAACTCGCACGCACGACACGCAGATCAAAAAATCAATCCGCCACACTTAACTCTTTTGCACGCGACAGGACGACCACTACTACGGCAGCTATACTTCGTCCACGCTCCGGCGGAGATAACACGACACGCTCTATCCAATAAACAAAGATAACCATCGGCCGGCAGCAGCAGCGGCGGCATTCAATTAAACCGTCCGTAACAAAAACACAGTTCTCTCTCTTTCTCTCTTCCTCTCATTCCCCATTCGATTTAATTACGCATCATCGGCGCGCAGCGGCCAGCGCCGCCGACGCGGTGATTAACGGCTTTTATTGCGCGCATTAATCGCGTGCTTGCCCCGCAGGGTTCAGAAGTCGACAAACTCTCTCTCTCTCTCTCGCGGCTGGCTTATTTTTCATGAATATATACGCAGGGATACAGGGAAGGGGCCGCGTTATGAGCAGCGAGCGCATGAAAAATTCAATGCGATCGATATACGTCTGTGTGTGCAGGGTGCATGAGTGGCCTTGGGACGCGCGCGTGCATTGGCTTTTCGTGAACTATATACTCGGCAGGGCCGCTTCATTAACACACCCGCGAAAGGGGACGGGGGGATGAAAAGTCGAGATTAGCCGTATATAATATACAGTGTGTACGATATTGCGCGATACGCACATACACGTCGTGACATATCGCGCACGCGACGACGACGACGTTATATTATATCGACTCGGCCGTATATATATATAATATAGGTGTGGGTTTAAGTAGGGGCGATGCTGTGCGTTAACCGATCGCTTATTAATAATAAATTTCATAAGCTCGCGTGCGCGTGCACGTGTCTGCGCGATATAAGTTCGCGCGATGTGAATGTGTGCGTAATTCCAATTTTATCGAATACAATTATACTAACGGCCGGCCGCGCGATCACGAGTTATGGGATGACGATATCGCGCGCGAGCGATAATAGACACGCGTAAACAGTACTATTAATAACATTGATTATACTTTCAGCGCGGAGGATTCATTGTCCGCGAGAAACCGGTTGCGCACATCATCGCTGCAGCGTCAAAATTATCATCAAGCTGCACTATATATGTAGATTTGCGCTCCAAAAATCTTCTACAGCTTCGCATAGAGATATTCACTCCTCCGCTTCGGTATTTACGCCGCGCTTATAGTCTTGCAATTGAACGCGCAGTTACAGTTATAAATTACGCCGTTTTATATAAGGATCTCGCAGCACAGCTTCTCCTCTGCCTACGAACAAAAGGCCGCGTCTATTCATAAAGCGCGCAAAGCTGTGCCGTACTGCAGCAGCAGCAGCGTTTAAATTATGCTCGCTCGCGTATTATATAGCAAAAAGATGATCCGAGGAGAGGCGAAATCGCTTGTAACGTCGTTTTCGGGGCCGCGCTGCTGCTGCTGTTGTCTATGTGTGCGTTATAACGGGCTTTATAGTTAGAGAGGTATAAGTCTGGGAAAAGAGAGCCGCACGTCTCGTCGCAGAGTTAATAAGATGGAAGGCGCGCGATAATGGAACCGTCGGAGTGGGATGTATTTTCTCACTATACGTCGGTCTCTGTTGTTTTCTGTAACTCTTGCATTTCGCAACGCGCCGAGGTATTATATTGTTTAGCGAGTGCGCGTTAATGCACACGTCAATCGCTTTTTATCCACAATGCGCATTCAATTGCAATTCCAAGACATATACAGTGTGTCTATCGCCATTCATCACTCCGATCCCCCCTCTGCTACACCCCAAAGTGTATTCTACATATCTCTCCACTTTCAAGAATCGCCCGCCGCGCCAAAAATCACGCGCCCTGGCACACTCCGACCCCGAAAACTGCCGTCGTCCATCTCCTCTCTCCCGCCACTATATCCCGCCAAAACATTAACCGTGCGCAAATAAAGCTCTAGACAGAGAGAGAAAAAAAAGGAGAGAGAGAGAGAGAGAAAGTTTGCGCAGCCGCGATAACGCGCAGACGTTTATCCCGAAGGGTCCTCGAGGCGTCGTCGTCGCCGTCAGCCCCCGGGGGACGACGCGAGGACAGAAGGAATAGGCGCTACCCGGATTCTCTCTTCTTTTTTTTTTCTCTTTCGGTCTCTCACTTTGGGTGTATATCGATGGGAATGATTTTTATGGGCGATGGTGTGGCGAGAGCAGTGCGGCTTCTCCTTTTTCTTCTACGAGCCCACTGATACGGGGAGAGGCGTTTCGAAAATTAGGGGTGCAAGATAGAGAGAAATCGCGTGTTATTCGGCCGATTTAGATTGTTTTTGGGGTAAGTGGACTGTGAAACGAGGCTGGGAAGGTCCGCAGGGGGCGGCGGAGGGTTATACATCGGTCTTGGTGCTTGGAGAAATCGATTTATATGTTAAATTTATATAAAGAAAGTATTATTACTATTATTATTATCATCCTGAAATGGAATATGCGATTGTGAATTATTAAACGCGACACGATTGGTGCATAATAAATCCGAGTACGACCGCGCATTACGAAGATAAATATTCTATATCGACGAGCTTCTAATTGAGTATAGCTGAAGCCTCATAAAACAGGAATAACTTCAACTCGATGTATAATTTCAAGCAACAACAATGCTCCTCTCCCCAGCCTGTTATACCAGACCGCATGGACTCTCTCTCTCTCTCTCTCTCTCTCTCTCTCTCTCTCATATACCAGCAACCGCGAGAGCCCACCATATCCCTCAAATTTCGCGCAACTTATCCACTCTCTCTCCAAACTCACCAAACCACTATCTCTCTCCGCGAACAGCATCCACTCTATCTCTCCACCCGCCCGCCGTGGAAAATTATCACAAACAATTTATCGATTCGAGTCGAAAGCAGCGTGCACGACGCACCACCCTAACAACGCGTATGTCACTCGCTCCCTGCTGCTGCTACTGCTTCTATACACCACGCACAAGTTGCGAAGTCACCGTGCGCGCTCTCTCGGCAGTTTCGCAGCCATTACATCCTTAATACACCGCCCCTCCCACGCGTGCATGCATACATACATGTATATACGTGCGTCCCTTCCGTACCGCCCCCCCCCCAGCGGCAAAACTCTCAATTCTAAACTAAACTACATCGGAGCTCTCGTCACCTAGCGCGCCCGCACGTGCTGCAATTTCGCCTCGTCGTCCTCTCTCCCCTCGTCGTCGTGCGAGCGTTAATACTGCAGCATCAGCAGCGGTGGCGGGTGGCTGCTGCTGCCGTTGCCTCGCACGTGCGTGATGCGCGTACACGCGAGGATTAAGACACGGAGGTGTAGCCTGGGCGTGATGTATTGCGTTATGTTATGAGCGAAAAATTATGGAGGGAGAGGAGGAAGGGTGACGAACGGCTCTCGTGATTTCGAGGGATGCTCGCGCATTTAGGTGATTGTTTCGTAGTGTATAAGTGCGCGTGCGCGCGTGAATTATATATAGGTTTTTCGGAAAGAGAGTATAAGCCGTTTTAGGACGGTCATTTATTCAGGCGTGCTTGAAAGCTCGGGATTATTCTTTTTTTTCGATAGCTTCCCTTTCGCGGATATGAATTGATAAAGGTACCTGTACATGTGCACTTAGAATTCGTTATTCTTTTTTGGCTTCCGTAATTAGAAAGTAGCTGGAGGGAGAGAGAAAGACGGAAAAGATATCAATTTTTCTCCCCGCCACCGCAAATCAATAGTGCGCAGAGGCTAAACTTACCCGCGGACACCTGCCCGGCGTATTATTTTACCCGATATGACACGTAACACAAGCCGAGGACTTACCTGCAACAGAGGAAAAATGAGGGAAATCATTAGTCGTGAAACAATATCATGGGATATAATGTATTTAAGAAACATCATATTATACGAAAAAAAAAAAACAACGTTATTACGTTATAAACGTAGAATGGCAGCTTTTAATCGCTCCTCGAAAGCAATACTTCCTCCCACATACACAACACGTCCGAGCACCGTAACGATACATTTTCGCCACACCATATACCACTCTTCCACTATGTATGCGCCATACAAAAGCCAGAGGCCGAAAATAAGGCTGCTGCTGCTGCTCTATAACCCTCACAATGAACCCCCGAGACAAAAACGAGCGAAAAGCAGCAGCAGCAGAGAAACCCTTTTGGGGAGCAGCAACAGCCGACAGGGGTTTGCGATAAAGAGAGGGGGAGCAGAGCAGCTAACCTCGCCGCTGGCGCAGGGCGATCGATGGAGATCGCCCTAAGCGTCGGATTATTATTTTCCGGCCGACTTCGTCCTCTCTAGTGAGGGAGAGAGCACACGCCCCTCGGTTATATAGCGCACGATGCGCACTTTTTCACGTGTGCGCGTGCATGCGGAGGCTTTTAGGAGCCAGGGCGATAAGATGCGTGCGGAGGGGAAGTGATCGCGGTACCTTTATAATAGAGGAGGGAAAAAGAAAGGATCGAGGACGCGTGCGGGGGTGAACAGTGAGGTTACAATCGGGGGTTCGCATGCGAAAAGTGGTGAGATGTGGGTGGGGAGTGGTCGCCGAGAGTGGAAATTACAGGGATTAGAATAGCTGTTTCGGACGGGCTGAGAATGAATGTTGTTCGGCTGAGAAAAAAAATGTTGTAATTTTTATAATACTTATAGGAAGAATTACTATACTGTGCGGATAATCTTACCACAAGAAGCATTCTGGTAGTTTTTATAAAATAGTATAGTAATTTTTAGACATTCTCGAAATAGTTTAGAAAAAAAATTTTCTTAAACCGAAATTTTTAACCGATTTTATTAATTTTATTAAGAATTTACTAAGAAATAATAGATAAGATTGAATAATATGAAAGGACCCCGCACACAATGTATGGAAAATAATCATTCGGTCAAATTAGATCAAACTTGGGGAAAAGATAGATGTTGAGGTCCTGAACAAAAGTTCTCATGGGCAAAACCCCCCAAAATTTGACCGAATGATTTTTTCCCATACATTGTGTGCGGGGTCCTTTAAACGATGAAAAAAATTTTGCCGGAATGGGAAATCGAACGTAGGCCTCTGAATTGACAAGCGAACTCCTTATCATTTGCGCCGTTGACGAACACTTACGTGAGATAATTCGAATTGTCTATATATGTTACGGTATACTAATAAAAGTGAATCATTTTCTTCAAATTTTAAAAACCAATTCGATGTTAATCTGTGGACAATATTATTTAAATGTTGATAAAAGTAATTAATAAAAAACTTATTTATACTATCTAAAGCAAATTTTCTTCAACAAAATTGCAGGTTAGAACAAGTCGACGCGATGTTATATTGTTATATTGTTTTGATGACAGCGCGCATGCGTAGTGTAGTGCGTACTCTTAAATTACTATACATACTACCTTGTAAAATCTATAAACCGTATACAGGAAAAATTTTTATCCAGTGTAAGAAAATTTACTACTTTTCTGGGTAAAATTTATATTAGAGTTTTGTAACATTTATGATATCTAATTTTGACAATGCAGTTTAGTAATTTTTTCTACTTTTGTATAATAATTTTTACTTAACTTTTTAGTATTTTTTCATACTTTTAGTGTAAAAATTATTAGAATTTTAGTAAATATCTCACTTGTGTTATCTTGTGGTCTGATTACCCATACAGTATAGTAATTTTTCCAATAAGTATTATAAAAATTACAAAATGTTTTTCTCAGTGTGATAAAGAAATTAGTAATTTTTGCAGTTATTTTTCTCTGAAGAACATCGAGTCACTATTATACCTTCTTATTAAATTAAATCCACGTAGTTCTTAACAAACCAGCGAGCATTTACTTCTCGCCATAAATAAACCTTTCCCACCCAACTTACGACCATGTAACCATACGCCTGTATACGTAAGCCCAAGCATACGTGTCTGTGTCTATGTATAAAGGATAGCAGCAGCAGCAGCAGCAGCGGTCTGCTATGGGGTGCTGAGCACAAGGGTCACCACCACCACCGCCGCCGCCGCCGGGCGGGGGAATATAGGGTTTTTAATCGGTTTTGCCCTGATGATGCACGACGGACGGAGGGTTACAGACTCGCGCCGTGTGTATTCCGTTAATTTCCTTACGCTCGCCCGCGCCCATCCGTCCGTCGGCCATGTTGACCGTAAGGAATTGCGGGCGAGAGCCCGCAACACGGCATATATAGCCCGACCAACTCCCACTCTCTCTCTAAACAGGGCGACGTACGCGAGAGATTTTCTACATATATGCTAGTGAAAAAGCTAACCGCGCGTGTACGTGCTATATGTGTACTTACGTCAGAAGTTTTCTTTGAGACTTGCGTGTACGTATATAGAAGAGCGAGTTGTAATTGTTGAAGAAGGGGCAGAGGAGGAAAAGGAGTCGTAAAAAGGGAACGAGATAAAAGGAGGTGGAAGCGGGGAAGAGTCGAGGGGTTTTCCCTCTCGCGGGAGGGCAAAACGAATAAAAATGTTGTTGGTCGAGAGATGAGAGAGAGACAGGTTAAATGGGCAACGAACAATCATGATTAATTGCGAGCGCGTGCAACAAAGACCATCAAGCATCGTCGGCGAGAGAGTCTGTTTGCTCAATTATATAAAAATATCGCGGTATACATAATGAGGATCAAGTGCCGGCCGTTCTGTACGTAAAATACAGTGCAAATAGCGTATACGGTATAGACGCGAGCGCGCTATCGGCAAAGTGATGGGTATATATATTTCGATCGCGAAGCGAGCGCATTACGCCGCGCGCGCGGCCGCTAATTTGAATTTCAATGGACTTCGAAAGATAGCGTTCTCTCTTTCTCTACCTCTTCTGACTTATATTTACCACCGGCTTCGAAAAGGAAAATAAAAAAAAGAAAATCGCGAAGTATATTAGCATAGTTTTTTCAACGCCTAAACTTACTTTCTAATAATATTAGCCGAATTCCGGTCGTCGCAAGTTGACCGCGCGTATGTACAAAGTGCATATAGTACAACTTTTATCATCGTTATCGAACCTCGTGGCACGCATGTATCAGTTATTTTAGCACGCACACATCACGTGCGCTCGCGTGTGAAGCAGGTATCAATTATACCGCATCGCGAGCGGTTTTTCCCCGTGGAGCCACAACGGGCAGGAAGTAAAAATTTCTACCCTTTCGCCGCTTAAAATTCATACCGTCCGCCACAATATCTCTCTCTCCTACGCAAAAAAAAAGTAAGAACGAAGATATATACAGCAGCATAGCCCGAGAAAGTAGCGCTCGAGGTCGCGCAGGCGCTTAAGATTGCAGCGCGTCTCTCCCTCCTTCCTTCCTCCAACGTGACGAGGTTAACTGCATGCAAACCGCATTAGGCGCTCCGCTCGCGCGCGCAGCTCAAAGTATTTTCCCGTGGGGCGGCGGTGGGCTTGTAAATAATCGTTAGGGGCATGCGCGCCCGCGCGCGATTCTTCAAAGAGAGCTTACGGACATTTTCGTGCAATCAAATTCGCGTCTATACGCTTCAAAGAGACACGAGAGAGAGAGGGAGAGACGCGCTCGATTGCGCGCGAAAAACGACGAGAGCCCCCGCTATCTTCGGGCCGATTTATTTCGCGCGCCGGGTAAACCCGATTTGTGCGCGCGAGAGAGTGTAAAGTTTACGGCGCGCCCTCATTACGGAGAGGAGAGAGCGTTCCGAGGATTGTTTTTACGCAGAGGAGGAGAAAGGGGGGAGGGGGGGTGTGTGTTTTTTTCGTACGGAAGTTTACGAGGGAAAGGCGAGGCGGTTGCGTTTGTGTTTAGAGGTGGGAAATCGATCGCTCGCCGTGTTAAATGCCGTGATAGAAGGAGCAGTTGTAAAGGGCGAGGTTATATATATACTGGCTTGTTTGGATGTTGTTACGGGTTTTTTCGTGGTAGAGAGGAGGGATTGTTATGTAGGGATAGAAGTTTGGGACATGTTTGAAATCTTGGGAGAATTGTCGTAATTACACGGTTAAAAATTTTGTGTAAAATAATTTGTGTAAAATTTACATAAGCGCGTGTAAAATTTTCAATTTACACAAATTTTGTATCAAATTTCAAATTTTAAAGCAGTGATTATCCTCGGATTTTACACAAATAATTGTGTAAAATAGGGAAACTCATATTTTACACACATTTTGTGTAAAATAGGGATAACATTTTTAAGAGTGTTTAGTGCAAATATATAGAATGAATTATTGCTATTAGAGCAGGTTCTGTTTTGAGGTATTTGATGTTTTAAACTTATAAATAAATAAAAACAACCAAGGAAAATATTTTTCAAACTTAATTTTATCAGAGTTTACAAATTTTATTATACTACAATTACGAGTTTTTTTTTACTGATAATGTGCTCAACGTTCTTGTCTTTCCTTTTCCTATGTGCGGTTTTTAAAAGTGTTTACAATTTTTAAAGAACACATAGCAATCCGGATACTATATCGGAGTTTTATCAAAAGTCTCAGTTGTAATAATTCTTTGTAAAACTGCGACTATGCCACTCCCATTCTAGATCACATTGACCGACGTTATTTTCATCATGCCTATATTTTAAGAATTTCATAAGCTCAAAAAGTTACCATAAATTACACTACTCCCACCTAGTTTGGACCAAAGGGCACGCGAACGAACGCCTATCGGATCAAAATCATAATACCCACCCCGTCGCCCCTCAACGACACGGAAATTACCATTTTCGCAATCGTACGGGTGCATCGATTTTCCAACTCTCTCGCGCTCCCTCTCCCTCTCTTTAATCCGTCCATACTCATAAAGGACTTTATTTACCGTTAAAAAAGCTCCGTTCTCGCGCGTTTCATTACACGGCCGCGCAGTGCGAAGGATTTCCGTATAACTGCCTCATCGCACTCCCTTCCTCTCTCTCTCTCTCTCTCTCTCTCTCTCTCTCTCTCTCTCTCTCTCTCTCTCTCTCTCTCTTCATGCGCCAAATTTTCACCGCATTAATGACATTACTCTGTTCCTCCCGCCAACGTATATAAACCGTTTATTTCTCCCCCCCCCTGCTAATTTTTCACTGTGCATTAATCGGAAAAAAAACACGCCGCTTATTTTTGATAAAAGCACGCAGCCGGGATTTTACAGGGATTTTATTATACACACACACAGAGGGGTAGTCGATTACACACGACGACGTGAATTTTGTTTATCAAGGCCGTAAACCGGACAAGAGGCGCGCGCGATAAAGAGGTTACGCAACGAAATTGTCCAGTTTCTCTTGCTCGTTTTTTCGTTATAGCACAAACGAGAGCAATTTCGAGAGAGAGAGTGAGCAGCCGAACCTCTTCCATCTTTTTAGCGGCGGGCGCGCGCGAAAATGGGATTTGAATTTATAAAGCAAGTGCGAGGGGTGGTCGTATCTTCAGCTATCGACGCGATGACGCCGTTCGCGCTTATATATATACACACACACACACACACACACACACACACACACACACACACACACACACACACACACACAGATGCGTAAGTCTGTGTTTATGGGCCTCGGCCCGATAATGGGAGAAGGGGGTTGGTGGAATTTAATTGGAACGAGCTGCTGCTGCTGCTGCTGCTTCGTCGGTGTATAAAACAGTTTTTACGTCGGTCGGAAGCGCAGTTTATAAATAAACAAGCAAGGCGCGTGTAAAATTAATTATATGTTCAAAAGAGTTTCTATACATATATAAGCTATAAAACAATCCCAATTAATTCCGATCCTCTCGCCCCGTGCGTGTGCATGAGATGAACAAAAACACAGCCGTCTGTGTACCTCCACATATAGAAACTTTCAACGACGATGACGACGTCGGTCGGTCTCTCAATAACCATTACCACAACTCCGCGCCATATTGTTCTATCCGCTTGCGAGCGCGGCCAATACAACGTAACCGTCCGCATAACGACACACAGCACACACACACACACACACACACACACACACACACACACACACACACACACACACACACACACGTATATATACGTATCATATCAGAGGGAGGGATAATTAAAAGCGATTTGAGCACGCGCGGCAGGATAGATCTAACGAACACGTTATACCTACCTCTGAAAAAGAAAACAGAGAGACGACGACGCATATACAGAGAAGAACGCGCACGACGCGAGGTTAAACTACAGGTGTCTTCTGCGGGTCAATCCTTCCTCGCGGGCAGCACGAGCGAAAGAAGAAGCGAGCGAGAAGGGAGGGTAAAAATAAAAAGCAGAAGAAAAAGAGAGAAGGCGAGCAGACCGTCGCTTTAATTGGCAAAAAACGGCCCCCGGAAAGCGAAAGCCGAAAGAAAGCTCGCGTGACTCTCCCTCTCTCTCGCCGTCTCGCGCGAGGCGTTGCCTCCTGTATATATACCTATACACATACGTACGTATGTGTGTGTGTGTGTATACACTACGTAGTCGAGAGAGAAACGTATACACACACATATACGTCGCGTGCAGGAGGCCTGCTGCACGACTTCTCGCCGCGGAGGGTCGATCCGGGTGGCGGCTCTCTGAGCGAACGCGAGCGAGCGGGTTCCCAGCCCCGGAGAGTTGATAGAAGAGGGGAGGGGGGGGGGGATTAATATGTGGAACGTGAACGGCCAGGGGGTATTGCTCTCTCTCTCTCTCTCTCTCTCTTTCTCGCGTATATATATAGAGAGAGGGATGGTTGTGGAATTTCGGAGGATATACACCGGAGGTGCGAAGGAATTTTGGGGTTTCTTTTCATTTGCGTGATGTGGATTTTCGTTTGGAGCGCGGGATTTTGAGTTATATTGAAAGGACGAAGTTTGGGGTAAGTATTTGTTTGCCATTGGAATGAAAATGATGGTGTATACGAATGAGGAATGTGGCTGTAAAGAAGTATATATATAGGTCAGACAAAGCGAAACGTATTTTTCGTTTATCTTTTCCGCGGTTTGACCAACGAACCGATAAAAAAAAAAAAATCTCGCATTTCTGACTATTAACAGAGGACCAATTATTGAGGTCTAAGAACGACGACAGAATTTTATTCTAAAGATAAACGCGCAGCGCGTTTATACGAAACAACTCGAGCTGCAGAAAAGATGAAAAACGCACCCCCACCCGTGCGCAATTACTTAAACAATTTACCTTTGCGCACGCGCGCGCGTACGCGCCCTAAATACATAATTAAGCACGCGTCGCTTCCCCTCCGGCCCCTCTAACCAACCATTTTTCGCGCAGAGCACACCCAGAGAGCTGCAGCAGCGTCAAAAAGCATCAACTGCGCTCGCCTCGCGGGTTCTAACGAAAGCTTTGTGTCCGGAAGCTCAAAGTGACTTCCGTTCCTTATTTTTCCACTGGAATTAAACGAAAAGAGAGATGCATGGTAACAGCGGCGGCGGCGGCTCGAAAACAGACACGCGCACAGCAGCAGCGGTAGCAGCCAAAAGAAATTAGCACACGCAAGATGAAGATGAAAAAAGGCACGCGAGTAAGAGAGAGAGAGGAACAATGAGAAGAGCCGCAGGCCAGATAAAGAAGCGCCGCCCGCGCGCGAACGGGAGAGAGGAAGAGAGAGAGAGAGAGAGGAAAAAGCTCGGGGGCGAGAGGAAAAAGCAAACCGTTTATTAAAAGAAAGAGAGGTGAAACGCGAGGAAAGGAGAGAGAGGTTAAAATGAGAGGGGAGGAGAGGTAGTAGTAAAGGGAACATTCAATTTGCGCGCGCGGGCGCGAGATTCAAAGAGCCCGCGCTGCAGCAGCGTCGAAGCGTAGCACACGACTCTCTCGAGTGCAGTCGCGGAGAGTAAGAGAAAAAGTGCATTTCCTTACGACGACGACGACGACGCTTTATTTTGAAAGATCGCTTATCGCGCGGCTCTCTCGCCTTGTACGTATATATAAAGAGGAAATGGCCGTCGTAAATTACGCGGAATTTTTTCGTTAATCTAGCGCGACACGAAAGATCGTCCCAACGCGAAAAAGGCCTTTTGCCAGAATAATAATAATAATGACGATGAAAAAAAAAAGAAACTCATGTGTGTGTGCGAACTGACAAAGATGTGCACTTCGACGATGAGTTAAAAGTTTGGCTTTAATTAAAATACAGGGTAGTATAAGCAGTATAGTACAATTAACGCTTAATGTTTATAGATACAACGCCGGCAGAGTGGAGAAAGAGAGGCGCAGATGACAAGTATTTGCAATTAGGCCGGTTGTTAATGTGATTCGCGAGAATATTATACCTGCACTCTGCTTTCCAAAAATGTCCTCGCAGTGTTAAATCCGCCGGCGAAAACACCGAGCGTGCGTAGTATACATAATCGCACACATCCCGTCGAAACACGGCAGCCATGAACTTTCGCTCCGAAAAGTTTGCCAAACGGTAGCTGTGCTCTCGACGACTGCTACAAACGTGTGTCACTCTCGTGCACTTGTTTATATTCACGAACTGGGATCGCGCGCACGTATACCTAATCGATATGTAACCCCGCGCGCGTGCTACACTTCCGCGTGCATAACTTTCTCGCGCTCTCGCTCTTGCAGGAAACGCGATTAATTTTTCCCGCGAGTCGTAACGCACAGTAGCAGCTTATATATACATACACTCGCTGGTCGCGGTATGCAGGAAACAATCCATTTGACCGGCACGCGAGGCGACGACAATTAAAGCGGCAAGGCGACGGCGAGTCCGGTTTTCGTACGTGTCCCAAACAGTGCGCGTGCGTAGTTAGGTTAGCTGTAAACAATTTTCCCCCCTACCATTCTCTAGATGTCATTAGAAACGTACGCGTAACCGCGCAATGCTTGGCTTTTAAGTGGAGCGGGAAACTGGTTCGAGTCGACGCAACGTTAAAACCATTCTTTTCGCATGTAAAGCTCGAGTCATCGCACGTTATGTATGTATATGTATAAGCTCGTCAATTACGGGAATACACGGTATGTTTTTGAAATTGCGGGTGTACAGACCCGGTGTTCTAGTTTATAGCGGGCAGGCGTAGTTCACCTATACCCCGCGGCGGCGGCGGTCTTTCATTTCCTGATGAGGAGAAAAAAAAGAGGAGATAGACGTTTTTTTTTTATCGATCGATAGAGTTAACAATGCGCGCGCGCCTCAAAGTTTAAATCAATTCGAGGGTATAACTGTCTCTCTCGTACCGATACTGTCGCTCCGTTCGTATAATAAGACATAGTTCGAGTTGTGTTGCGCATAGTTGAGTGTTATTATATCGTGGGTACATAGGCCAAGTTACGAAGCTGACACAGTATATATATAGGATCTTGATAATAACGAAGTTTCGAGCTACAAGGTTTAAATTAAATTTCACAGGTTCATTCTTACCCACAACGATTATACAATTTCCACTATAGTGATTATACGGAGAGCCGAGAGTATACGCGCACGCGTGTCAGCGATCAAATTATCCCCGTATATACGAGTGAAATTCCTTCGTAGCCGAAAATTCGCGCATTGATGTTTCTGACGGGGCAATTTTTGCTCTATGTATAGGCGCGCTCGCTCGACGTCCAAGTCGATACGCGTCGAGCGCGTGATGGCCTGGGTTCCAGCTATATAGCGGCAGCTGCTGTCGCTGGATTAAGGTATAACATATTTTGTAAAGTTGAAACACATTCGCGCACGCCTGATTGTTATGTACAGATATATCTGAAATAATAAATCGCTCTCTCTCTCTCTCGTCGACGCTCGTAAATATAATTTTATCCTATTTGTTTATCATTAACGAGACAATATTAATATGGATATATAATTGAATTGCCCATTATACCGTGCGCACCAGCATCAACTCCGTTCCCACATAACAATACAAACTGGCGATCAATAAAAATCCCTATAATACACAAACACACACACACACACACACACACAGGCAGACATCAATTAATAAAAAAAGCGTGTATCCTGAGAACAACAAAACCCCCACCGACCGACAGCTCAATACCAATCACGTCAAACTCCGCACCAATTAACCCACGAAACCTATCCCTCCCTCCTTCCTTCCTTCTTCGAAAGAAAGAACGAAAAAAAATATCCCCTATATATATACCCGCACAATACCGCTTCTTAAACGCTCCCTCCTCTCTCTCTCTCTCTCTCTCTCTCTCTCTCTCTCTCTCTCTCTCTCTCTCTCTCTCTCTCTCTCTCTCTCTCTCTCGCGTAATGGATTTTCGCAACGGAATCCCATATCTCTCCCGCGGGGCAGCGCGGCGCTCGGCCATTCGCAAAAATGTTCCCACAGAGTCTCTCTCTCTTTCTCTCTCACTCGCTCCTCGAGGTGCACGTTTCTCCGCTTATCTCTCTCTCTCTCTCTCTTTCTCTCTCTCTCTCTCTCTCTCTCTCTCTCTCTCTCTCTCTCTCTCTCTTACTCATTACTCTCGCGCCTTCACGACTTGCGCGAGAACGAAGGAACGAGCGATCGGCGCGGTTCCGCGACCGCAGGGAGCCATTATGATTTCGAGAATCGTTACCGAGGTACATAGTGGTTCGCGTGTCGCGCGAGAAGCCGTAGAGAGAGAGAGAGAGAGAGAGAGAGAGAGAGAGAGAGAGAGAGAGAGAGAGAGAGAGAATGACCCTTGGGTGATAGTGGAGGGAGGGTTAAGGGATGGACGGTAATTTTGGGGCGTTTTGAAGAGAGGGGGGGAATAAGGCGCGGGGGTATAGTGCTGGGTAGTAGTAGTATTGTCGTGAGCTCGAGAGATGGTTATGGGTTTGTAAGAAGCACTGTGCGCTGCGAGGGAGAGAAGTTTTTATACGGTGGATCCGGCTGGGAAAGATATACGGATGATATGGGCTTTTGATTGAGGACTTTGGAGATTGTTACACTATACTTCACGTAGTTTAGCGTGAGAAGAAAGATTCACTGACTTTATTCAAAGAGGTATTAATTTATTTGAGACAAAACAGATTTTTACAGAAACAGCTCGAAGCCGTAACGCAGCTAAGCGCAGTTTTCTTCTACACTGAGAAAAATGTTATAGGAAAATTTATTGTAAACGTAAGAAAAATTACTATATTTTGTAGCAACGTCGGGACATACTTTGATTGTATTAATTTTTTCTATCCAACATAGAAATTTTTCCGATCGAGCTCAAATTTAAAAAAATTTAATTTTCATTATTTCTTATTTACAGAACTACTGCGGTATATATCTGTGGCTTCCAGGAATAACGACTTAACTGACTTTAACGTGTTTTCAAGAATTCGCCGTTTTAAAATTTCTGTCATGAAACTTCATATGTAAGATCGAAATACGCGAGATGACTCATTTAGACATTTACAAAGGTATCAAATATCTTTCGAACCTCACTATCAGCTGCTAGAATACATGTTTGTTCTTTGTATAAACAAACAAAACAACCCGTGTAAAAAAAAGTCTGGGCGAAGTCTTGCAGAAGTCTCGCTTGAAAAGTCTGGCCAAAGTCTCGCAGGTCGAACGATCCCAGTCTTTTTGCCAGACTTTTTATATTTTCTATAAAAGTCTTGGACAAAAATTCCCAGACTTTATCCAAGACTTTTCACCAGACTTAGCATACTGCTAATACCGGTACATACCCGACTAAGGGATAACCAGAAGGAGAAAAAAAGCATACTGCGTAAAAAGTCTGGGAAAAAATGCCCAGACTTCATCCAAGACTTTTTACCAGGCTTAGCATACAACGCAAAAAGTCTTGAAAAAGTGCCCAGACTTTATCCCAGACTTTTGCCAGACTTTATGGTCCGCGTATGGAGGTTATACACGCCCGGCACCTCCCGCATGAAACCGATGCTCATAGTCTTCTACTGCAATCCCATGATGGTCGCTGCTGTCATCATCGTCGTTGTCGCTGTCATCTGCAGATCTAATAATTTTTGGAGACACCAAGAGTCGGGCTTTATGACACTCCAACCTGCAAATAGAAGTCCTCGCAAAGCATCTCTTCTACAGCGCAACTAAATATTTTATAGAGAATTTTAATTTATCTGATGTTATCTCGATGTTGTCCATTACAGTTCCTCGTAAAAAATAGTGGCCATTACTCGGGATTCTGGACAAATTTTGTAATCTAAACGTGTATAACAAGATAAAAATATTTTGAAGTCCAAACAACATGAATTGAACGACCATCGTGTGAACAATGTGAACATAGAGTATTCTGCAACTAGTTTCAAGTTATTTATGAACCTCAAAATATTTTCAGCTCGCTACATATTTTTGCTATTAAGTTCTTCTCTATGTATGTGTCTAGAGAAGGTGCGAAGATTTTCTACGAGGAACTGTAATGGACAACACCTAGATAATAATCAGATAAGTTCCAATTTTCTATAAAATATTTACTTGCACTGTAGAAGAGATGCTTTGTGAGGACTTCTATTTGCAGGTTGTAGTTTCACAAAGCCCGACTCTTTGTGTCTCCAAAAATTAATAGATCTGCAGATGACAGCGACAACGACGATTATGATATAGCAGTGACCATAGGATTGCAGCAGAAGACTATCAGCATCGGATTCATGCGGGAGGTGCCGGGCGTGTATAACCTCCATACGCGGACTATAAAGTCTGGCGAAAAGTCTGGGATAAATTCTGCGCACTTTTCCAAGACTTTTTGCGCTATATGCTAAACATGGTAAAAAGTCTTGGATGAAGTCTGGGCATTTTTTCCCAGACTTTTTATGCAGTATGCTAAGTCTGGTGAAAAGTCTTGGATAAAGTCTGGGGATTTTTTCCAAGACTTTTAATAGAAAATATAAAAAGTCTGGCAAAAAGTTTGGGATCGTCCGACCTGCGAGACTTTGGCCAGACTTCAGCAAGATTTCTCTCAGACTTTTTTTTACACGGGAATGCAGTTAAGTCGTTATTCCGGTAACTGTGCTGTTAAGTGGTTTAGGGAAATTGTTCAAATAAGATAAATAACATAGTTATTTCTATACACTTAAAACATGGAATACGAACGGAATGTGCGTGAAGTCAACGGAATTAGGTAAACCGAATACCAAACGTTACTCGGTTACTGTTTATGCACACTCGCCCCATCACCGGCAATCAAAGCTGTTGTGTTATCTTCTATTATCCATTGCCTTTGATCTTTGTTGCTATAAAAATAGGTCTGTCATAATCTGCTTATTGTATAGTATTAACTTCAAAACGGTGCTTTTAATTAAATATAAATATTCAGTTAAGTGGTTTTTCTGGGCACAGGTGCAGTTAATTAAGTGGTTATGCACTTAGCTGATATTTGGTCTTTGAACGCGTTTCAGATTTCCGGATCAAGTCTACACAAAACAGGGTAGTTAGAAGGTATAAATTCCGGTGCTAACTCAATTTTGACAAAAAGTCAGTTAAATCGTTATTCTTGGAAGCCACAGATATGTATATAGAGTTTAACGACATATTTAACCATTGATATATTTAAATATAAGATAAAATATAATGCAAAGTCGTAAAAAATAAGTGAAATTCTCGCACACCCATTTCAAAGTATATATAGCGCGGTCGTCCCTCAGGTTTCTTCTACATTTGGACAGATACTTGCCTTCGGAGCGCTCCCGCGCTCCTTGATTTTAAAATAAATAAATTTAGAAATAAAAATTTTGTTTCGACTACGACTGGATTCGAACCCTGGACCCTTGACACGGCAATCGGAAACGTTAACCACTTACCCACATGAGACTCTTGAGTACGAAATTTTGGAACTGATATATTTGCTACTTTTGGTTACGAGTTACGAGAGAACTTCAATATGATAATTTGATGGCAATAAATAACTATGATAATATCCACAATAGCTTGTAATTCATTTGCATAATATAAAAATAAAATAATTGAATCGAATTTTTCGATGTTTTATTTACTTAAAAACAAGGCAAACTGAAATTGCGGGACAAACATAACCTCACCCAGACACATGTGCGCCTTGACGTGCGCGGAAAGTACTAACTGGTGTGACAATTTTTACTATGTTGGGTAGCATTTTTATAATTAAGTGTTAGAAAAATTATTCTGAAATATATTAATTATTTATATAATGCAAGTATGTCTCACCGTTGATACATATTATAGTAATTTTTGATACACTTATAATAAATTTTGCTAACTATTTGTCTCACTGTATCACTTCTTCTTTTTCAGAGATTTTCTTTTGTTTTTCAAACACCTCCTTAGCAACTCTTAGCGTGCGTCTTCTTGGGTATATCCATCCGCGAAAGCGCTACCGGCTCTCCTGCCCCGTGGTTATATCTTTTATCGGCGGCTTTTGTGACCGGTGATAGAATAAAGCGACCCCGGACGATTACCACCCACTCACATCGCCGTTCACACAATGACCTTTTCGCTGTGCTGAGACATATATATATACACACCTTTTCTCTCTATCTCTTTCTTTCTTATATACCTCGTATCTCGATCATTCTCTTTCTTTCTTATGAAAAGACCTCCCCTCTCTCTATCTCTCACGTTCTCTGAAAAGAAGCAGCAATTTACATTTAAGATGTATCGGGAACAGTGACTGATAGTTTTATTATTTGTGATTAATTTAGTGGTTAATATTCTTGAAGAGTGAGTAAAGTACTTTGGGAATCCTATTTTCTCTTTCAGATTGCATTGTAAAGAGTCCAATTGCAAATGGAGGATTTTATTACGAGTGACTAAAATTTAGAGAATGCTGATGATCCAACCGATTCAGTGCAATTGCAAAATCAGTTACAGAGAATTATAAGCTGGAAATAGTACATTGCGCAACAAGGGGAGAAAATGAGCTATTTCAAGCGAGGGTTGCTGTAAACACCTCACCCGAGTCTGAAATATTTTTTTCTTCCCGTGTTACACGTCGTATTTTTTTCAACGAGAGCATGATAGGGCATTTTTATGTGCACGGAAGTTAAGTAGGTGATTGGGCATTCCGAGTTGTGCACGACAGAATTAATAAATATAATTCCCCGCTACAGCAGGAAGAGATAATAATATTATCTTTCAGTTTTTCGAAGCACATTCGAAATCCGCTATTTTCTACTCAACTTATTCGCGCAGGGAAAAAAATCAATGACCAAATAATAATTTTTATTAAAAAAAATATATGTTTATTTTGCTATAAACCAAAAGCAATCATTTTAAACGCCGTTAAGTTCTTTTCCGGTGCCTTCAAATTTTATAACAGCGAGTTGCGTCGCGACCGTCAACCTCTATACTTTCCACGTTCATTAAACCTCTCTTCGCAACAAAAAAAAAACTATCCGCAAGAGATGACTCATATTCGATATAATTCTCCGTCGATTATGTCCAATAATATTATTATAAAACTTTTATCGTCGAATTATGCAAGCGGGCGCGTACGCGCACAGAGCCAGCCCGGTCCGTTTATTATTCCCGCGCCAAACTCATTAATGACACACTTCGCCATTATTTCCTACGTCGACACGTTTTTGCCCGAGTCATTCTTTCGCATTTTAGAGCCTTTCCCTCGCCTCCAATAAAACAATAATTATCATTTACGCAACGGCGTGAAAGATTTCGAAACCAACCACTAACCGCGACGATCCCCCTTCTATATAGATTATTTTTTTTTCATCTTTCCCGCGCGCACTTCCTCGTCGGCGGCATAAAAATTTCAATTTCACTTCGCCGAAGAGAGAGAGAGAGAGAGAGAGAGAGAGAGAGAGAGAGAGAGACGATTGCTCCCGCGTCGTTACGGTCGGGCTAATAACTTTTACCCGGCCGCGCCGAGTAATGAAAATCATCAGCGAGTATGGGTGTACATAGACGCACACACACATAGATATAATATATATATATATTTTTGCTAATAACGATCATTAGCGTCAATTACCCGGGGGAATGTTTGGAGAAAGGCATGCATACTGGGAGGGAATTCGATATGCACGCTCCCGAGTTGATCATCGCTAGAAAAATCGTGATGCACGAGTGCATGTGTATATATATACCTTCGAAAGAGAGAGAACGATTTTGCAACTCTCGAGTCCCATTTGGATTTACGATATTAGGGGTCTCTCTCTCTCTCTCTCTCTCTCTCTCTCTTGCTCTCTCGGCAGTAGCTAATTTTACAACGAGGCTATACGATTGGCAAGTTCTGATGGAGTAGCCAAGTTTCTACTTAAAGCTAGCGTATATAATACAACAACTCTCTTCTCCCATTCGCTCGAAATATTGAAATAAAAAGGCTGCGCGGGCGATCGGTGCGCGTAATAAATCCGAACACCGAAATAAAACAGCGATAAACCACCACCGCACTCGAAACTTTTGCCACAACTATACGCGCCGCCGCCGCCGCCGCTTGTTTCCCTTTAATAAGCCAAGTAAAACAGCCGCCCCCTCCATACCCCTCCGCACTCTCGCACTAAAAAGCGCGGAAAATTGTCGGCCTACCGTCATCCATCGTCGTAAATATTTCCGCCGCGCGCGCGCGCGTCTTCTCTTCCTCAATTTCGCCCTCTCGCAATATCTTCCATAAGCGTTTGTTTTCCCACCCCCCCCCCCTCTCGACCCTCCTATAACCACTCGACTTTTCATTCTCCGTTTCTTCCTCTACCTCTTCCATTTTTACACACGGCGCAATCTCTTTCTCTCGGCGTCGCGCCGCGCGCAGCCTCGTTAAAAACTTTTCCGGCGAGATTTTTCCGAATTTTTACGGCTACCATAGACGAGAATGGGAGGAGAGGGAGATCGAACGAGAAATCACTACCGGCGCAGGTAAGCAGACGCGCGCGCACGCGCTCTCGCAGGAAATTTATTACGTCGGGTTAAAGCCGATAAAAACGCGTGTGGAGGTGTGTGTATGTGTGTAGGCGGGGGAGATTTCGAGAGGATTACCTCCTCGGCGGGGCTTCGAGGCGCTGTGCGATGATGTAACGCGCGCGGGGGTGACGGAGGAGGAATTTTTTCTTTCTTTTTTTTTTTAATCGAAGCCAATGGGGTATTGAACGCAAACAGACGCCCTCGAAAGCTTGTATTTTCGGGTTTTCGGGTAGAGGCGATAGGGTTTCGTCGGGGGAAAATTAAATTTGCGCTGAGTAAGATAAGTCGCGGCTGGCGATAACGTGTTATATGTTTTTGAAAAACAACGTTAATTAAGTAATTAAGGTCCCGTATCGGTGCATTATTGGATCAGAGGCCGGGGAGGGGAGAAAAAGTTATTCCAACAGAGTAATTAACAGCGATACGCTCTTTTGTAAAGAGGCACGCGTGTGTACGTGCATGTATGTACACTTTGCCATGTGCAGTGAGCAACGAGAGAAATAAAATTCGCAATCTGAATCGGTAATACGATCCGCTCTCTCTCTCTCTCTCTCTCTCTCTCTCTCTCTCTCTCTCTCTCTCTCTCTCTCTCTCTCTCTCTCTCTCTCTCTCTCTCTCTCTCTCTCTCTCTCTCTCTCTCTCTCTCTCTCTCTCTCTCTCTCTCTCTCTCTCTCTCTCTCTCTCTCTCCTGTAATGCTTTTATACTCGGCCACTGCGCGCACGCGAAAGCCAATACGGTACGTACGCACGTACGTACAGTACACGGACGCTAGATGCATTTCTTCTCGATAAAAGGGTATTAATACCTTTTATTAAGCACTTTTTCGGAACGACTTCCCTTCCCCTCTCGTCGCAAAACGACGAAAGTTAATGAAATAGAGTCAATATCCTGCGCCTTTAAATCTCAAACAAAGTTATATTATATATACCTCTATATATACACACCCGGGGCAGCGTAAGCTCCACTTCGCCCTAAATAATCCTCCGTCTAGTTCAACTATACGCAACTTTTCTCTCCTTCCTCGTTCATCAATTACATCTCGATAAACATCTTGCTCTCTCTCCATCTCATTCCACGCCAACGGCGCGCCTATTTACTTTGGATCAATCATCATCGCTCGGGCAAAAATCTCCACCGTTCTACGCAACACCTCACCCAGCCGGTGGCAACAAACCAATCAATGAGTTAACTCTTCGGAATAAAAAGCCAGTCCTCGCGGCGAGGAGGAGAATGAAGAAGAAGAAGAAAAGAAGAAGAAGAAGAGCGGTGGAAAACGGGTTTGCCGAGAAATTGGCGCTGCTGCAGCCCCGAGGAGACGGATTCCACGGCGGAAACGACGCGGGGATGCATTATTACGTCGCGTCTGCCTCTTCTCTCCCTCCCTAACCTGAATCTTTAATAATCGGGCCGCGTCGTGGGATCGAAATTGGAAATTCTCGCGGTGCGCGCACAGTCTTTTTTTCTCTCTCTCTCTGTGCGAGCGAGGCGTGATAAACAAGTGCGAGAGGGCGCCTCCCCCCGTTTTTTTTCATCGCGAGGGAGTGAGAGAGAGAGGTGATGTCACGATTACGCACTTTATTCGAAAGGGAAGCTCCGCCGCTGGCGTATTATTCGCGTTTAGCGCGAGGATTTCGCGGCGCCTGTCTCGCGCTGGGATTATGAAGAGGAGAGTGAAATGGTGCGGAGAGAATTCGAATCGTTCGATATTTGAGATTAATTTTTGAAAAAGCGCAAATCCGCGCGCTTTATTACGACCGAGCGGTACTCGATATATTTTTTCACTTTATACCACAGGCGAATGTCCGATATATATATATATATCCAAACGCCACTAATACACTTACAACATGCAATCAATGTATATTCCCAAAACTCGAAAAAGTATCGCCGATAACGATCGTTTTACTTTTAAACCGATCGCAGTGATGGGTCTGAAGTTTGCAACGTTGTAATGCAACGAAACAAAAATATTTTTGATTTTCCTTCAAGCTTATAATAACTAATATTAATTTTGCGTGTATATTTTTTGTTTTGTAGTATCATATAACTTTTTAAAACAAAGATTTAGATAAAATTTCCATTGCTTAATAACATTAATGAATTATAAAATATTATTTCGTTGCACTCCAACGATGCAAACTTCAGACCCATTCGCAGTTACATTCACTGTATATATATAACGGGCCTAATACAGTCGTCCATTGAAACCAATCCATCGTTGCACCGAGAATCTCTCGCCCACATCTCTTCCCGAAATAGAAAACCGCTTTCCTCGTCGTCGCTTATTATTACGGCTGCTTCCGTGTACTATACATTCCGCGCGCAAAAATCACGCTATTACGCTTATACACACGCCGAAACGCTCTCTTCTCCCCTGTGCTATATATAGTGTTCTACTCTCGGGCAAAAAAGACGACAGCAGCAGCAGCAGCGGCGGTAGCTATAGTATACTGCAACAAACTTGTTGCCTCCGCTGCGAGTCCGAGGCGCGGGCATACACCGAAGAGAGGGAGAGAACAAAAACTACACTGGAACAGCGATAAATTCCCATTGTCATAGTCAACAAATTTCCATCGAAGGAGCGGCGCGCCCGCGCGCGCGATGCATATAAATTCCCTCTCTCGCTCTCTCTCTCTCTCTCCGCGATAAATTCCACTTTTTATCCTACCACGCGCGCGCATAAATTTCCCGCGCGCACTGCTGCTGCTCTTCGAGAGCATCGACTTATTTATCCATTCCTCGAGCGGGCGACTTGGAAAACTCTCTCTCGGGTAATTATTTTTCTTCCGCAGAATGTCCGTTCCGGAGACACACAGAGTGAGAGTGAGAGAGAGCTAGAGTTGGGTAATTCGGGCTGATTGGCGGGCGGCCGCCGCGGTGGCGGGTGACTAATGAAATTTCGCGGCGTCGCGCAGTTGGTCCGCCGAGCGGCGGCGGCGGAAGCCGAGTTCTCGGGAAATCCAGCCGATAAATTATGCCTCCGCGAGCTCGCGAGAGAGAGAGATAATTTTCCCGATATTCCGCGGGAGTAGCACACAATGCCCCTCCTCCTCCTTCTCCTCTACTTCCTCTTCCTCTCCCGCTCTCTCTTCGGTGAATGCGCGCGCGCCACTACCGCCGCAGCTGCGATGTAACTTTAATAAGTCACGCTGCGGTGAGCATCTTTTTCTACGCGCTCTCTCTCTCTCGTTCTCTCTTTTGTTCGGCCGATTAAATTCAACGCAGGCGGGCGCATTGAAAATTCATATTTCGATTGAATGCGCGCTCGGGTAAAAATGCCCCGCGATGCATTTATGCGTCGTTATAAGCGCGCGTGTTCGTGTTCGTGTGTGTGTGTGTGTGTGTGTGTGTGTGTGTGTGTGTGTGTGTGTGTGTGTGTGTGTGTGTGTGTGTGTGTGTGTGTGTGTGTGTGTGTGTGTGTGTGTGTGTGTGTGTGTGTGTGTGTGTGTGTGTGTGTGTGTGTGTGTGTGTGTGTGTGTGTGTGTGTGTGTATACCGTGCGAAAAGTTGTGTAAAAATCCCCGAGGGCATTAATAATGGAGAGGATATGATGTGTTCGATGCACAGCGAACTCCGCACCGCAGACGATTTTTGATCAGCGTCTGCGGCTATACAACTCGTCCAATAATATATAGTTAATTACATTTTGATTAGATTATTGGCTAGCATTCGCGGCGCATCAATACATGCGCATGTATTGGTTTAGTAATAACGCAGGCCGCCGCCGACTACAGTCATATATAATACACGCGGCCGATAATATGATATAATTAACCCAGCGTCCGAAGAAGTTTCGTGAAATATTAAGCGCGGGGTTGATGAACGCACTCGGTTGGCTGTTTGCTGGCTGGCGCTTGTTTGTTTGTTCGCTCGCGCTCGCGCCGACTATTTTTCGGCCGCGAGTTTAATAACAAGAGAGCGCCCATGCGCGATATTAAATACCATATTTATATATGTATATAGGTTTCCATTAACTAATCTATATTATAGCCTGTCTCCCTGCTACGCGGTGGCGTTCTGATTATTATTGTCATTTGGTATATATATTACATATATATCTGATCGAATATAGTCAATTTTCGGAAATTCGGGTAATGAAATTGATCGGGACTCGTTTTATTTTGGATAACACGACGACGTGCGGTTGTGAAGTATGAATTTTGTATCATCATTTCCGACTGCTGGTCTATTATTATTTGCTTTAGTGCGGGATTGAGAGGTCACCCGCCCGACTGCAATTGTATTACCGGGCGGTCTATATTGTAGCTAATAAAATATGGATTTATGGCGAGATAAATGATAAATAAATAATTGGTGTATGCTTCATTGTGAATTTGGCGAATGCAGTTATTGGGAATAGACTTAAGTGCGGTTAAATGAGGATTAACAGTGCTTGGTTTTGTAACTCACCTGTAACAAAAAAAAAGATACATTGTCATTAGTTACTTATACTCATGTACATTATTACATTTTCATATTAAAATATTACAGTGATAATAAAAAAAAAGTTATTTTCGTTAAAACGACCATTACGCTATCTGTACCCCCGAGAGCTTATGAATGGTTCAATTTCCTCGGCGCTAGGGGAAAAATCATACCCAAATAAACTACAATAGACTCAATTTCCATCCATCTAGCTCTCGCGGCCGGCAACGTTCGTCGCGAAGGGAGGGATTTACTTAATCCATAATAATATTCCATCACACTGAGTCAGAGAGAGAGAAAGGAAAAAAGGGGTGCGTGCAGCGAAAACTTTCACCCAGCTACAGGATTTCAATCATCCAAGTTTTTAAAAGCCAGCCCCTCTCCCTCTCCGAAGCTTTTAAGCCCTTTTCGCACTTCCGCTCGGCCGAATTCAATTAGATCGATGAAATTTTTCTTAAACGCGCTCGCTCGAATTCGCTGTTGATTCCCAAAGTTTTGCCGTCGCACATTTTAATTGGAAAAACCGTAATTGCCCCGCCGGCTTTTTCCCCGGGGGAGGGAGGCGACGACGACGCGGCTTTTGTCGCGCGATTCAGCGTGTGTATATGTGAGTAGATAAGCAACAGGGCTTCTGGATCCCCCCACCACTCGCCCACTGACTCAGAGAAGCGCTCTGATTGGTCGAGACGGACAGGTGCGAATTAATTACAGGTGAGACAGTGACGCCATCGAACCTTCTCGAAGATTGTATGCTCTTACGTAATAGCATCCAAAACGTTTTGAAACGTTTGCGTATGATGTCAAATATGCGATGATGGGTGTCAAATTACAGAATCCAAGAAATAGCAGTTCAAGGTTAGGATATCAAATCTCCTCTAATTATTTGTAACTCAACACCTTCGTGCCCCCATCCCCCATCCCCCATCCCTGCATCGATGATGCAATTGCGTGAACGCATCCCCCATCCCCATCCTTGATTTGCGATGACGTCATTAAATATTACGCCACCCTATTAAATATTGCAAAATATTATGCCATATACACCTATGCATGTGTGTGTGTGAATGTGTACACATTAACTTCTAATGAACATATATTGATGCCCACGTATATGCAATGCCCCATCCCCCATCCCCGATTTGCAATGACATCATTAAATATTAGGCTTAAATATTGCAAAATATTACATCATATGTGTGTAAAAGAATGTATGATCATCTTGATACATACTAGCGAACGTGTATTGATGCCCACGTACATGCGTTATCTATCGCACCTCCTCTTTGTTCCGATATTCGCACCGCGCGATTCTTGGAACTGGAGAGTATTTCAATTGCGCTCTCCTTATCCACTCTCTTTCGTTTTGTCTTATAAAATTTAGGATTATTAATTTGTTAATAAAAATTTTATTTAACAATGTCAATGGGTAGAAGGCCCGATAATCACGTCTCATGAAGAACCAAAAATTTCATTATTTTTTCGATATCTTGAGCCGTTTACGAGATATAGAATAAAATTAATTTTAGCATGAGTTTATTGCTGAGATTTAAAATAATTTACTATACATTGAGACATAAATGAAATTTTATAACGGTAAGAATGTGGCATATCGAAAGGGTATCAAATTACAGCCTTTTCTTGTCAACAAGTCTTTGGAAAGAATTTTTGCGGTATATCAAAGGGTAAACGCTTTTGTCAACAGTTCGAATGATGAACAAGTGTGTCATATTGAAGAGGTATAAAATTACAGCCATTTCCTGTCAACAACTCCTCTGTAAGAATTTTTATGTGTTTGCGGTATAGGGTATAAAGCAGTCTTCATCAACACTTCTTAGAATTTGAATTGAAATAATAATGTCTGGTATGCAAAGAATATCAAATTAAAAGGGGATCTTGTAAACAGTTTATGTGAAGGTTCTAGAACGAGATTATCAGAGATTCCAATCAATTTTTGCGTCATAAACACCCCATAAATACGACGTTGCTGCTGCTATTCTTTCAGTATAAAGCGGAATCTCTAAGTGATCACTATGTCTGCAAACGACTGTAAGAACGTTGTCAATATAATGTTGGAAGCCTATAGGCTTCTAGCATATAAACAAGTTAATCCTGAGGAAGTTATCGAGTGGATTAAACTTGGAAATAAGAATTTAAGACTCTTGAGGTTGCTTTTGCGTAAAAATGCAACAAGTGTCGCTGAAAAACAAAAATTTGTATCCACTATTGGTCTACTCAAAGGTGTACAAGACAGACTAAAGTGTTTATTAAAGAGTGGTGCGGGTTTGCGTGAAAGACGTAGTGATAGAGTAAGATGGCAAGATGTGGAGTGTGCCTTTAATGAACGGCTTCGATCTGGAGTCATCACAAATTTAAAAAACTTGGATATTACTGCATTCATGAAAGATGCTACAGCATTATTTAAATCTAGAATAAATAATGCTTTAAAAAAGGAAGAGGCTCTTAAAGTGTATACTGTGCTATCAGCTGAATATGTTATAAAAAAAGTTGATGAAGAGACAGTAGAAATCAAGTATTTTAATACCAAGGCTGAATCGATTTTACCAACAACAGATTTGAAACAGTGGTTCACCGATAATGTACAACAACCCATTCAGAGAGACATGGAGGAGTTTCAAGAGAGAGACTCTGGCTGGACACTTCGTGAAATTCTTAATTTATCTGTGAATATCAACAAGTATATTCCGATGCGAGGTAGCTCATACGTTAGTCTACCCCCACAAATACAAGCAAAACATGCATGTGTTAATGTACACAATTTTGACGATGAATGTTTCAAGTGGGCTATACTATCAGCTTTACATCCAGTACACCTTAATGCAAATAGAGTATCATCGTACAAAGCCTATGAAAATGACTTGAATTTTAGGGGAATCGACTTTCCTATGAGAACAAAACAAATTCCAAAATTTGAAAAACAAAATAATATATCTATTAATGTTTATATATTGAAAAAGTGTAATGGAAAATTCAAAGTTGTACAACTTCATATATCATGTAAGAAAGAAATTCATGTTAACCTTCTTTTAATACAAAATAATTATATAGATGAGGAGGAGGAAGAGCTGGACGAAGATAATTCAGTTATATCTCACTATGTTTGGATCAAAGACTTATCTCGCTTAATATCGAGACAAGTATCACAGTATAAAGTTAAAAAATATATCTGTGATAGATGTTTACATTATTTTGATAGTAAAATTAAATTAGAACTACATGAACAAGATTGTGCACAAATCAACAAGTGTAAAGTTAATCTACCTACACCAAGAGATCAAATTTTAAAATTTAAAAATTATAATAATAAAGAGAAAGTACCATTTGTCATTTATGCAGATTTTGAGTGTCTCTTGAAACCTATACAAGATGGAAACGCCTATCAAAAGCATGAGGCATTCAGTGTGGGATATTACTTAAAATGTAGCTATGATAATTCTTTATCATATTATCGTAGCTATAGAGAACCAAATCCTGCTGAATGGTTTGCAAAGGAATTGCAAGATTTAGCTGAAAATGTAGAGACTGCATTCAAATGTGCATTACCAATGGAACCATTAACTTTGGAGCAAGAACATGCTTTTCAAAATACAAAAATTTGTCACATGTGTGGGGAACCCTTAGGTGAGAAGCGTATTCGAGATCATTGTCATCTCACTGGAAGGTAAGATTAATATATATCGCGCACGCACACACACACACACACACACGCACACACACACACACACACACACGCACACACACATATATCGCACGCACAAATAAACACTTTACAGTCAATGTGTATTTTATGTTTCAGATATCGAGGTGCTGCTGACGAAGATTGTAATCTAAATTATAAAGATTCACGCAGCATTCCAGTTATTTTTCACAATTTAACAGGCTATGATTCTCACTTTCTCATTAAAGATATTTCTCAAAGCTTTCCCGGACGAGTAGATTTGTTACCTTTAAACAAAGAGCGCTTCATCTCATTCACGAAACACATTGATGGTAGTGATATTAACTTTAGATTTATTGATTCCTTTCGATTCATGGCTTCATCATTGGACAAACTGTCATCTTATCTTGACGAAACTGATATTTTGCGGCAAGAGTTTTCTTAAGATGAACCGCTAATCGAACAGAAATTTCAATTACTCAAACGAAAAGGAGTATTTCCTTATGATTATTTAGACTCTGAAGAAAAACTTAATGTTTCAAAACTACCATTGAAAGATGAATTCTATAGTAAATTGAATATCTGTTACATATCAGATGAAGATTATGAACATGCAAAAAATGTTTGGACAGCATTTAATATATCAAATTTAGGCGAATATTCAGATTTATACTTAAAAACAGATGTATTACTCTTAGCGGAAGTATTCGCAAAATTTTCGCAATAGCTGTCTTAAAGCTTATGGTTTGGATCCAGCACACTATTATACAACTCCAGGTCTAACTTGGGACGCCATGCTCAAGTATACCAAAATACAGCTTGAGTTGCTCACTGATATTGATCAAGTTATGTTCATTGAGCGTGGAATACGAGGTGGGGTAAGCCAATATTCAAATCGCTATGCCCGAGCTAATAATAAATACCTGGGTAGTGACTATGATGCAGAGAAGGACTCCAAATATCTCATGTATTTCGATGTAAACAATCTTTACGGCTGGGCTATGCAACAGTCATTGCCATATGGTGGCTTTCGATGGATTGAAGATGTAGAGCATATAAATTTTAATATTTCAGATGATGCTCCAATAGGCTATATACTTGAAGTCGATTTGGAATATCCAGAAAATTTACATGATGCGCACAAAGACTTACCATTTTGTCCGGAACATAAAAAACCACCAGGCTCCTCACAAGCTAAATTGCTTACAACTGTTGAACCAAAATCGCGATACGTACTTCATTATCGTAACTTAAAGCAAGCTTTAGCCAATGGATTAAAACTTACAAAAATTCACAGAGTATTACAGTTTAATCAGAGACCTTGGCTTAAAGAATACATTGATTTAAATAGTAAAATGAGACAAGAAGCTAAAAATGACTTCGAGAAAAATCTTTACAAGCTAATGAATAATGCCGTTTTTGGTAAGACTATGGAAAACGTAAGAAAAAGAGTTAATGTTAAATTACTGACCAAATGGGAAGGTCGATATGGAGCAGAAGCTCTTATTGCGCGACCAGAATTCCATAGCCGTACAATCATCGATGAAAACCTTGTTCTCATAGAATTAGAGAAGACAGAAGTATACATGAATAAGCCAATTTATGTAGGTCTTTGTGTATTGGATTTATCAAAGACTTTAGTATATGATTTTCACTACAACTACATGAAGAAGCAATTCGAGGATAGCTGCAAACTGTTGTATACCGATACTGATAGTTTAATATATGAAATAAATGATGAAGATATATATAAAGTGATAAAACGTGACATTTCAAATTTTGATACTTCTGACTACCCAGGTGATAACATTTTTGGAATTCCTCAAGTCAATAAGAAAGTTGTAGGCCTAATGAAAGATGAATGCAATGGTCAAATTATGACTGAATTTGTTGGATTGCGTAGTAAAATGTACAGCATTCGTGTAAATGGACAAGATCATGTTAAAAAAGTTAAAGGTGTTAAAACTGGAGTTGTTGATAGAACCATTACTTTTGATGACTATGTTGATTGTTTATTAAATTTGTCAACACAACACAGAGAGCTGTGTAATACAATCTAAAGCACATGTAGTACAAACTGTAAGACAAAACAAGTTAGCTTTAAGTCCCTACGATGATAAGCGGTACTTAATACCTGGAGAAACAGATACTTTACCTTGGGGGCATTATAAAACTATTGAAATTAATGAAGATTGATTGTAAATGAAGATTTATAAATAAAAGAATTTATCTTATATATACATCACATGTTTATTTATTTAACCTTTACATATCTGATTTGCTTATCCAACTATTGTGTGAGTTATCAAACCCTAACCATTTAACATAAATCTTATTTCCACGCTTCTTCAACACCTCCACAAGATAGACGTCTGGATATTTAGCTTTGAGCAATTCTTGTTCATAGAAACCACCGGCAATGGGTTGATCTTGATAGTCTTTTAGCTTGTAGGTAACTGGATTAGTAGCCATCACTTGATTTATTGTAAAAATTTCTGTTGACCAATTAGGTGTATAACCCTTCTCAAATACTTGCTTTATCTTACTAACTCTTACTATATCTCCAATCTTAAATTTTGGCTTTCTCACTATTTTCGCCTGTTGAGCAAACTTCGCAAGTACTCCTGCCTCATTGGTCAATGTTATATCTTTAGGTTTCATTCCAATGGTACGATGTTTGCTGTTATTATACTCCTTTAGCAAATTGGGTAAGATATCAAGCCACTTATATTTTCCACGCAAGCTGAATTGCATCCACATCTTCTGCTTAAGGGTGCGATTGAAACGCTCACAAATAGATGCTTTCAGATTACTGTATGTCGAATAGAGATTAATTCCATATCGTTGCATGAGACTTTGAAATGTAGCATTGTAAAACTCTTTGCCTCGATCGATCTGTAAATTTGTTGGTTTGCGGCCCTGCTGCAAGATAGACTCCATTTCTGCTGTGACATCAGTGGCAGTTTTTTGCTTTATAGGAACAGCCCATGCATACTTGGAGAATACATCGATAACAGTGAGCATATATCTATAGCCATTGTTTTCTCGAGCATAAGGCTGCATCTCCACTAGATCAGCTTGCCACGTTTCATCCAAGCCACGTACAATAAACTTACGTCGTCGGTAATTTCGACGGGCAGGTGTATGAAGCTCCTTAACCACTTGCTGCTGCATGTCCTTCATCCTGAATTATTGAAATCTCTTGTAATTTTGTCGTTCAGGCAAGGAAAAAGTATTCGAAGAAAATTTATTCATAAAATTTTTCCACTGTGATTCGCTCTTTTGTTTATCTTTTTGACTGTTGTCAGAAAGTTTTGTGTATGGTATATTACTGTTAGCAGTACTATTTGATTTATCCATTCTCAACGAGTGGTTGAACGATACTGCGATAAATTTATAATTGAAGAGCTATTTATAAGATCTACATTGACTTGTTTGATAATATATAATTGCGTATATAAGGTTCTTGACTATCTGCTTTCACATCTTCTATATTCTGAATTGATGACTGCAATTTTAAGACTTTCGTATCAATTTCATTTTTTTGAGCCTCAACAATAACGTCTAAATTATCCAAGTCTCCGCGTAATTTCGCAGTTACTTCATACAAGCTTCTGATTTCCATTTTAACTATGCGCTGTACAGTATCCAAATTAACAGCATCACCTGGTTGGGTAGGCTCAGCAATGTTACATAACCTCTTGCTGTCAATGTCGTATTGTCCGTCAGAAGTTACTTTGAATCCAACACCTGGAGGACCACGACTGCCTCCACCTCGCTCGAGGTTACGTCCGAATACATCAACACTCATATTGCAACTGACTGCAATACCATCGAGTTCAATCAATTTATACTCAAATATGTATTATATTTATGTACGAGCACAGGCGTAATAATTCCAGATAATCTTTGAATTCGCATTCGAAAACGCTCTCGATCACGTGCTATCTGTTCCCATTCTCCGTGACGTGCAGCTCGACTGGCATAGAACTACACATGCATCACATGAATAACTAGTTTAGCATCAAAGTGAACTCTCTTCAAAGACATCTTAATGTATGTAACCTGCTTCTTTGAGTTCTTCAATGATTGAATGAATCTCATTTGTGTGGCTCTGATTGCCAGCTTCCAGTTCAGCCAAGAGTAAGCGAAGACGATCAACTAATTCGTTAGAATCATCCCAGTATACATAGTCCATACGCATATCTTTTCTTGCAATCTTATATTTAGGTAAGAGGCCTGAGCCACTAACACTTCTGTTTATTGATTTATCGAAATAGGGACCTATGAAGTCTTTATATTTGTTACTATTACTCTTACGCAGAGGTTGAGTTTCACTATAATTTCTTCTAAAAGCATTCGTTACTTCTACGATTTTTCGATAATTTTCAATATCATTGGAATCTATGTGCATCAAGTCAGGTTGCTTCTGAAAGAGCAATTGAAGTAAACCTGCTGTTTTTGGATAGTTTACATTTTGAACTTTCACATATGTTTTTGTAAAATCTATAGGTGAGTCACCAATTTTCATTACATTATCTTCTATTCGTACCCCATAGATATTATCGAGTGAGTTGGGGCGTTTTTCTAAGGTCTGTAGGTAAGTTTTTTTAACAAATTCTGTTTCTTCATCATCATCATCCTGTCCGCTTTCAGCTGTTTCAAATGATGCGTCTACTCTTTTAGTCTTTACAGTTTCATCAAGATCACTTTGTGATTCCTCTTCATCTTCATTATCAGAGCTAAGTTCTTGAACATAACTTGGTTCTTGCTCCTCTTCGGTCTTTTTTTTAATTACTTTCTTTTTCTCTGTTTGTGCAGCATCAACGAGTTTTTCAAGTGGACTTACAATAGGCTTAAATGTTTCCCCCAACACCTTTTCTACATCTGTTTTATCTTGCCTCAACTGCTTGTACTTTCGCTTAATTGCTTCTCTCGATTTTACAATTTGATTGAGAACGTTTTCCTCTTGCTTGAGGTGTGCCATATTGTCTGATGAACAATTGAAATTATACTAATCGGTTTTGCTTTGGGGCAGCTATATTTATAAGAAATTGATCGAACCCCTTTCTATATCGACCACTACCAAATGCCCTCTCTTTGTCGATAACAAGGAATCCGTACTTATCATTATTCCAACAACTTGAACAAAAATCTCTAAATTGAGCATATGACATATCTGTGTTTACGTGATCATTATATACATGCTTCAAATTCATATCATCTTGTCGAAATAATACTAATAAATTAACATTATCTCGTATTAGATGCTTTGGAATGTGAGCATAAGATTGACATAGATAGAAGCAGTCTACATTTTTGTGCCTTCCCATACAAAAGAAATTTTTAATGTTTTCTTGTTTTTCACATGCTACATCATCAAATATGATAATTGAATTTGGAAGTACATCTTCTATTGATATTACTTCATCATGATCCTTGAATGGAAAATACTTAATTCCATTTATAGGCTTCAAGAGAAGCTTGAGAAATTTGTACTTGGGCTGTTCCAGTGATTTTGAGTAAACATATACATTTTCAAATTTTAATCCACTAGGATGAGTAATGAGTGAGAGTAGAGCGTTTGTTTTGCCACAGTTTGATGGACCACCGAATACAGCTCTAATATTATTGGGAAGTAATTCTCCATGACGTCTTTTTGATTTTTGTTGCGTCATTAATTTATCAAAATTCACAACAGGTAGTTTAACGTGTTGCTCCTTAAACTCCATGTTCAATGTTTGACGTCTCAAAGAAAACTAACCTTAAACGTATATATACATCATATTTATATACATTTCCAGTTAGTATGTATTTATCCTCCGAGGTGTTAACATCATGATTGAGCATAAGCAGCGTAAACGCAATACGCGTAAAGGTCAAGGCTTAGTCAATACAGTCATCAATAAGCTTCCATTTGAATTACATCTGCCTGGCTATCAATACTGCGGACCTGGGACTAAACTTGCAAAACGTCTTGTTCGAGGTGACCCTGGAATTAATCCTTTAGACCAAGCTTGTAAAGAACACGACATTGCCTACTCACGGAATCGAGAGAGCGTTGAGGCTAGAAACGCTGCTGATAGAGTATTAGCAAATAAAGCCTGGAAACGTGTTTTCGCTAAAGACGCAAGTATTGGTGAGAAAGCGGCAGCTTATACTGTAACAAACGCTATGAAATTAAAATCAAAGTTCGGTATGGGGCTGAAAAAGAGTCCAACCACTACACTCGCTAAAGTAGTTAAAGCAGTCTCAAAACCGATTTCCCATAGTAGTGATTTACACAAGGTAATTCAAGCTGCATTGAAAAGTGCTCGAGATGCTGTAAAGGAGGCTGGTGGTAAAGCCAAAGTACGCATTCCTCGTGTACTACCAGTTCCACGAAAAATCGGTGGATTTCTACCTTTTCTGATTCCATTATTTGCGGGTCTAAGTGCAACTGGTGCACTGGCAGGTGGCGCTGCTGGCATAGCTAAAGCAGTAAATGATGCAAAAGCTGCCAAACGGCAACTTGAAGAAAGTCAAAGACATAACAGTGCGATGGAAGCTATTGCTCTTGGTAAAGGTCTCTACCTTAAACCACACAAAACAGGTTATGGTATCCATCTTAAACCCTACAGCGGACGTGGCAAAAAAAAACTTCGATGTAAAATTGCCTCATAGAGCACTGACTGATGCTGACTTGATAAAGTATGCTCGTATTATGCAAATTCCATACTTTCGAGGTATATTCATGCGAAATACATTACCAGCAAAAGGTCCACATTACTGCGAATCAGCGATCGTTAATCTCGATGATGAAAGAGGACTTGGCACACATTGGGTAGCCTATCGAAAACGAGGCAATAACGTTGTGTACTTTGATAGTTTTGGAGACCTTCAACCACCTGTAGAACTTCTGGATTACCTGGGCGTTAGCGCCGTAAAGTATAATCACGATAGATATCAAGATTATAACTCGTACAACTGTGGACATCTCTGTTTAAAGTTTCTGAGTGAGGCTATATAAAACAATGTAAATGTGTTACATAGTCAGTATTAATTATGCAGTCATGGGTGAATCATTGATGCTAAGTTTATCTGGAACGTCATCTATACTAGAAGCTCAATACTTTCCACCAATTGAACTCTTGGCAAATAAAAGATACGTTCTAGGATTGGTTGAACTTTTAACCTTCAATTCAATACCCAATATTGATATTGGAAATAACAAGTTTTACGTCGGAGAAGAGATAGTGACATTACCGACAGGTAGCTGGGAGATTGAAGACATTGAGCGCCATCTACAGGAAATACTTACACCTAAAGGCATAGTACTCAGCCTTAAACCTAATAATAATACTCTTCGCAGTACTATAAAATGCAGTCATACGATAGATTTTCAACCGCAAGATTCTATTGGAAGATTATTAGGTTTTACACAGCGTACTCTTTCAGCAAATATCACTCACGAATCAGATTTACCTGTAGCTATTCTCAAGGTTAACGCTTTGCGAGTTGAGTGCAACATTACAGCTGGAGCCTATATAAACGGACAGAAAGTACATACGATACATGAATTTTTTCCAGCTGTTCCTCCAGGCTATAAGATCATTGAAATTCCAACACAAGTTATTTATTTACCAATTACAGCTCATACTATCGATAATATACAGTTGCGCATTGTCGATCAAGACGGAAACTTTGTGAATTTTCGTGGAGAAATTATAACAATCAGACTACACATCAAAGCAGCATCATAATCATGGGAATCGTATATAACCGCAAAAGCTATATTAAGACCAAACCATGTCTCCAGAAGATCAGTCATCATCGAGCAGTGAAAGAGCTAACACCACAGAGTATTCGCTTCCTAAGAAGCCTAGGCCTCCAGGTCAGAAGAAACGTTGGAAAAAAATAAGTTGTCTGTTTTTCTGCTGTTTCAAAGATGGAAGACATTGAACGTACAATCACCCGTGGAATTCGACGAATCTGTCGCTCATTATGAAGTGCATGCACATCAGCCTTACACTTCATCCGCTTTCAATAACAGCGATGAAATTCGTATCGCCATACAACATCAAGATCTCTGTCTACTACCTTCACGTAGTTCATTACATATTCATGGTCGATTAACTAAGGCAGATGGTACAGCTGCAGTCAACACAAAGCTTGTAAATAATGCTCTCTGTCATCTTTTCGAAGAAATCCGATATGAAATTAATGCTGTAGAGATTGATAAATGTAAAAACGTTGGCTTGACAAGTCTAATGAAAGGTTTGGTATCGTTCAATCCTACACAAAACTTGGAAAACGCAGGCTGGATTGATATTGGAGAAACTCAACAAATCACCAATAATGCTGGCTACTTTGATGTGTCCATACCGCTAAGTATGATTCTAGGCTTTGCGGAAGACTATCGTAAAATTATAGTCAATTGCAAACATGAGCTTGTTCTAACAAAATCCAAAACTGATGTAAATGCTATCGTGCAAACGCAAGCAGAAGAGTTTAAAATTAATCTAATTAAAATTGAATGGTTAATGCCGTATGTGGTATTATCTGACAAGCATAAAATACGTCTCCTTCATTACCTACAGAAGGAAAAATCGATTGCTATGAGTTTCCGGAGTTGGGAGCTATACGAGTATCCATTACTCCCAACCACATCGAAGCATGTTTGGACTGTAAAGACATCGAATCAGCTGGAAAAACCACGATTCGTCATTCTAGGCTTTCAGACTAATCGTAAAGGACAAAGTGGATCTAATGCTAGCCGCTTTGATCATTGCAATATAAGTAATGTGAAATTATTTCTCAATTCACAATACTATCCTTATGGAAATCTCAATCTTAACATTGATCAAAATCAATTCGCTTTATTATATGATATGTATGTAAGCTTTCAAAGTGTGTATTATGGAAAAGAGGCAGCAGAACCTATGGTCAAGAAAGGAGAGTATATACAGCACGCTCCTCTAATTGTCATCGATTGTTCAAAGCAGAATGAGTCGTTGAAGCAGGCTCCAGTTGACGTTCGTCTTGAATTCGAAGCTAAAGAAAATTTTCTAGCACAGACATCAGCTTACTGCTTGATATTACACGATTGTATTATTGAATATAATCCCATGAGTGGGGATATTAAGAAATTAGTCTAAGGAGGGGGTGAAGGTATAAAAGACCCTGCAAAGCCATCTGATCAGTCAGTCAACATGGAGTACGTGCTGGATGTGCAAGGGTTCAAGCAACCTATCAATGAATTTGTTGTCAAAGAATTAGCCATTGTGCCTCTGAGTGGAAACGTGAAACCAGCGGTGTTTACCTTCAAGCCACCCACACCGTGGTGTAGACTTTCAGCAAAATATAAGAGTCAAAACTGCTGGTTGGAGCGTAATTATCACGGTTTATCATGGAGCTCTGGCGAATTGCCATATGAAGAACTCGAAAATGTGCTACGCAACAGTCTACATGATGCAAGTGTTGTTTATGTTAAAGGCCTGGAGAAAAAACAATGGCTTGAACAATATAACCTCAACGCATATGATATGAGTGACATGCGCTGTCCATCACTACAGAGACTCAAGTTTGATGTGTTGGAGCAGCTATGCCCACATCATAGACTTGCTTATAAGGCAAATTGTGCATATAAGAATGTACTATTGCTCAGAAAATTTTATCATGATAATACTCCATCACTAGAAAGATCGCTCAAGATATTTTTTCGCACTGAACATTTGTCGTTTATGAGTCCTACAGATATTGCTCAGTTGCCTAAGGCATTTCTCACAACATTCGGAGCAAATAGTCTCGAGCAGGCGTGGGATAAGCTGCCTGAAGATTTAAAAAGTGATGAAGAAATTTTAAAATGTCTACGTTGTCGAGAGCACAATTATATGGAAACTGTAGTGCCACCTTTAAGAAGAGATTGCATTCAATGCAATGCTAATATAATATGAAAAACTTCCTTGTAAAAAATTATGTTTAATAAAGGGCTGCAGTTCAATGAAATAAATTGAAATGAATGTAAAATTATTACGCAATACATGTAAAAATTGTGCTTAATAAACATTTCTTATACTGAATATTACTGTTTTCAATTTTCTTTCCTCATATCTCATACGTAAATTAAAGTATTAAATAGCTTATAAGAAATTGTATGCGAAATCTCAGCAATAAACTCATGCTAAGATCAATTTTATTCTATATCTCGTAAACGGCTCAAGATATCGAAAAAATAATGAAATTTTTGGTTCCTCATGAGACCTGATTATCGGGCCTTCTACCCATTGACATTGTTAAATAAAATTTTTATTAACAAATTAATAATCCTAAATTTTATAAGACAAAACGAAAGAGAGTGGATAACGAGAGCACAATTGAAATACTCTCCAGGTCCAAGAATCGCACGGTGCGAATATCGGAACAAAGAGGAGGTGCGATAGATAACGCATGTACGTGGGCATCAATACACGTTCGCTAGTATGTATCAAGATGATCATACATTCTTTTACACACATATGATGTAATATTTTGCAATATTTAAGCCTAATATTTAATGATGTCATTGCAAATCGGGGATGGGGGATGGGGCATTGCATATACGTGGGCATCAATATATGTTCATTAGAAGTTAATGTGTACACATTCACACACACACACACATGCATAGGTGTATATGGCATAATATTTTGCAATATATAATAGGGTGGCGTAATATTTAATGACGTCATCGCAAATCAAGGATGGGGATGGGGGATGCGTTCACGCAATTGCATCATCGATGCAGGGATGGGGGATGGGGGATGGGGGCACGAATGTGTTGAATTACAAATAATTAGAGGAGATTTGATATCCTAACCTTGAACTGCTATTTCTTGGATTCTGTAATTTGACACCCATCATCGCATATTTGACATCATACGCAAACGTTTCAAAACGTTTTGGATGCTATTACGTAAGAGCATGCAAATAATCATGCAATGAAGGTTCGATGACGTCACTGTCTCACCTGTAATTAATTCGTACCTGTCCGTCTCGACCAATCAGAGCGCTTCTCTGAGTCAGTGGGCGAGTGGTGGGGGGATCCAGAAGCCCTGTTGCTTATCTACTTATGTGTGTGCTTTTCTTTCGTTAACGATCTCTGATTGCGCGCTCGAGCGCGAATATGTATACGTATGTATGTTTTCGAAGCGCGCACGTTGCATCATGGCCTAGTTTTTCGCGGGCGAATGAATTAAAAATTATCGGCGATGATTCGCTGCTCTCTCTCTGTGTTTATATATGTGCGTGTGTACACGGAGAGGGAATTATTAATATCGCGAGCGTGCCATATCGATTTGCGATAATTCTATAATAAAATATATTGCTGCTCAAACGACTGCGCAAATAAATATATATAACACGTATAGACATTAAAAAGAAAAAAAAAAGACCAAAAAAAAAACGAAACAGAATTAGAACAGGGAAAAATCTCGAATTTTCCACGCTCGAGCAACCCCCACTCGTAGCCAGCGGCGGCAGATTACCCATATAAATTTTAAAACGACGTTAAGGATAATCCCTTTATACATCATCCTCCCTCGCTGCTCCAACCCCGCTGCGGCCCCGAAATTAGCGACAGTCGCTAACCGGCTCACGTACGGAATTTTTCCGAAACTCCGGACACGTACTATCTCTCTCAGCGCGCGCGCGCTCGGCCCGGCCGCCTTAAAACTTCTTCTCCTTATACTTCGAAAAACAAAAACAAGAAAAAAATCGAAAACACGCGCGCGACGGCCGCGGCTGAAACTTAATACGGCCAGCGAGGCTCAACGAGCCGCGGAGGCCATGGAAATGCGCTTAACGGGCAATTAACCGCTTTCCCGGACCTTTTTCCGCTCCTCTTCGCGCGCGCCTGCGCGTGTGTATATGTGTGTGTGTGGACGAGGAGGAGGCTGTGTGTGGTTTCGATACGCCGCGGTGAGCATCGAGCGAGCGGGAGAGAGAAAATAAATGTCGTGACGTGAGAGTAGGCGTATAGAGCAGTGTGTGTGTGTTGTTGGCGGATCTAGCGGTGTAAGGAAGTGGGTTTGTATAATGGGCGAACAAGGTTGAGGGTCTGTGGCAGGGTTTTATAGAAATGGTTTTTTAACACTAAATGTTAATTTAGGTATAGTGTGTGATGGTGAAACTTTGGTTGCTAGTGTGATAAATAGTTTCTTATAGTTCTGATAACATTAAGTTTTATACAAGATGTAAGAAAAACATGTCGAAATGTAACAAAATTCGTACCAAAACTCTTTCCGTTAGTAAAAAGATTTCAAACCATATGACATGATAACTAAATCCCACATTCAAAAAATTACTCTCCAACATATCTACCAAAAAACCCATCCATTCATTTCCACGTACACACCACATTACCACAGATCCACTCGACCCCAACCTCTCCGCTCCCAAAAACTCCGAAAACATCCCCCATCCGTCACCGAACGACAATTCGCAAACACACACACATACACACACTGCACTACCTCTCACTCCCCGGCAAAAAATTACTAATACGTACCGTCTCCACGCGCAGCCGGTTCGCGCGGAATAATTGACAGAAAGAAAGAGAAAGAGCAAGGGAATATGACGCGCGCACTCTCTTTTTTGCTCTCCTTTCCGAAACTCGTCCGAACGCGCAATTGAAACGTGACGGAAGTCGCGGCGGGGGAGCTGTATAGCCATAGCGCTTTACGAGAATTCAATTCGGGGTAGGGTTGTACGCGCGAGAGTCTTTTTTTCGCGTTGGCGATGTTTGCGAGAGTAATGGAGTGTAGGGTCGGCGAGTATGGGTGTGAATTATTTATGGGCGGGTGCGGTAGGTTTCACGAAGTTGGGCGCGCTTTTTTTCATCTCGCTCGGAAGTTGGAAAAATAGACTGCTGCTGAGCTTCTCTATATGTATACGAGTGTCTGTTTTGCGTTTTGTTGAATTCAGCCGGTAAACACTGACTTTCTACAATACATGAGCGATGACAATCGTATACGCTCTTAAGCTATTTTAAGATCCTCCTAATTAAGAAACAACAGCGAGCGTGCCGACGACACACACCTATTGCGACGCCACTAATTAATAAACAACAAAGACCTTCTACGATTCTTCCCGCGCGTATATATGTACGCAGGTCCATTGCCGCGTCTCCTTCACTACACACATAATATTTTGCGAAACCCTCCGCAGGCGATTTATTGCCATCCGCGAGGAGAGGAAACTGCCTCGCGCATACACTGCACACGCAGAGACAATAAATATGATTTAAGCGACAGTCTCTCTCTCTCTCTTTCTCTCGCGCGCAACGCGCAGCTCCATTCATCAGCATCGATTTCTTCGACTCTCCAGCACATTCATATTATACATCCCCACATACAAAGACGACGACCCCGCCGATTAATTACTCGCCCGCACACTGACAGAAAAACCCGGGGAAAAATTCCTATGTTGCTCTTGGAAGTTGCCCACAACTGCTTAAAATCGAAATATTTACTATCTTTTATATGAAAAAGTCCAATGTCACAAGTAAAACTTCCTATGCCAGCATAGTAAAAATTAACACGTGACTAATGGAACTTTATCTTTTGTACATTTTCCCAGGCTAGCATGGTAAAAATTGAGAGAGTTTTAGAGTAAGAATTCACACGTTCAATCGTAAACACCCCGCGAGTGCACGAAAAGTTGACCTCTTCAATGTCAAAATAGGAAAGATTCAGACAGATACATGTCAACAAACTCAATCCACCTTGGCAACATCGAGACAAAACACAAACGCTAAACGCAACAACTGAATGTGCGTTCTAATCCAACATACTTGTTTTTTTTTTTTTTTTTTATTTTTTATGATAAGACAATTTTTAAAATCATTGTTTATTTGTAATATTTTTAAGGAAGGTTGTGAAAAACCATTATATCGAAAATACAAATTCATTAATAAATAAATGAGCTTGTTTAATTTAAGGTATTGGTAATAGTTATAAAATGTTAAACAATATTCTTAATATATAACATTTGTAATAAATTACGTTAAAATAGAGAATAATATTATTCGAGTTAAAGCATAATTTGTTATAAAATTAGCGCGCATAACTTACGTTTGGGGATATACAAGTTCCAAAATTTTGTAGGACATATGTCTTTTAGGTAAGTGGTTAGCGCTCCCGACTACCGTGCCAAGGGTTCCAGGTTCGAGTCTCGATGCCGTCAAAAATTTTTAATTTATTTAATATATTTTCTTTAATCATGTTTAATTCAAAAATAACTTCTGTATTGTCTAAATATAATAATTATGTGTCTGATACTCCCCCACTCCTAAAAAAAAAAGATGTAATAATTTTTTTCGCTCTTTAAAATCAGTTATAAAAAAATTCCCATGTTAGACTTGGAATTTTTCCTACGTGTATTGCAATTTCTGCTAAAAATCCGACATATGGTCGAGTTACGATTCCAACATGGTAATTTTTACATGACAACATAAGAATTTTTACCAGATTTTTTCTGTCAGTGCATATATACCCGAAAAGCCACTATAGACGCGGATGTGCAAAAGATTTACGCGCGTTTTCGCGACACCTACCACTGCGCCCTCCTTCACCCTCTTGCTGTAATTACCCATTTGCGAACGTCGATGAAAAGGCGCGGGTGTTCGAAGAAGAAGCGCGCAAAAAAGCGCCGCTGGTTGGCGTATACACACGTTATACCGCCTAAATCGCTCGATTCAACCGCGAGCACAGTATAGTAGGTACTTCCATTGCGGCCCGAGAGAACGAGAACGAGTGAGAGAGAGAGAGAGAGAGAGAGGGCACAAAGCGCCCGCCCGCCATTAATTATCGGCGTGTCAATTAATTAAATGGCACGAAACTCGCCCAGCAGCAGCCGACGGCATCTCTCCTGCTCTCTCGCTTTGCCTCTATTTTCATCCACCTATATGCTGCTGCTGCTGCTACCGCCGACGCCGCCGCCGACGACGCCACACCGCAGCCGTGCCACCCCTTTTGTTTCAATCGCTGCACCGCACTCACACATACAGACGCGCGCTATTATGTACGTGTATGTCTGTGTGGGAGGTGCAGCTCTGTATAATTCCAACCCGCGAGAACGCTGTCCTCGTCAGGCCTTCCGACCGCCTGGCTTTGTATGACGCGCGCGCGTGTGTGTAGTCGAACTAACTCGGAAAAATATATATAGTATATAGTAGGCGTCTGTGCTCAGGTATTCAGAACCGAGTGTGTATGTGTGTGTATATATATATATACACACACACACACACACACACACACACACACACACACACACACACACACACACACATACAAAAACAAACCCGTACGTAAGTATACGTATACGTGCGTGTGAATACATGTGAGGTATAGTCGCGCGAGCAATTACGGCTGAGCACGAATTTGTGTTATTAAATGTGTGTGTACAAACGGCGGCGGCAGCGGCGGCAGTAGTATCTCATGCATGTATAAACAAGCAAACATAAGAATATGAAATGTACGCGCGCGTCTGTTACCATATAACGCGCTTGCATTCTGCACCAACCCCCTCCTGGAATTTAGAAACGCGCGAGTAGAGCGCGATGTTTCAGCTCCGAATCCCACGCGTATCGCCAGCGGGGGCGGCATTAGTACGCTCGAAATGAAATTCCAGCCGGGCAAAAATTCCGCGTGCGAGTTGCGTATATGTAGCGCTCGATGGGCCCTCGATGATATTATTATTGCGTTATATGTACGGGAAGCCGAAAGTTTGCCGTGGGCTAAGGGCAAAACAATTATACGAAGCCTCGGAGCAGCTCCTCCTCCGGCTCCCCCTGAACCGCTGATTAATCGGGAGATTTTCCGGGTCGGTTGTCAAGTTAAGCCCCCCTTCGGGGCTGCGCGGATGGTCATGTGAGGGTGCGGTCTGTGACTTTATGGCGGTGAAAATTCGCGGGAGATGACGTGACACGGTGTGGCAGTATAGTGTAGTTGACGGTCTTTGCAGAGGTTTTTCGCGCCGACACGCGGGGCTTTGGAGAAGTTTGCTGATCATTGTTCACCTTTCGTAAATACTTAAATCACGTCGTAGACAAACTTGTTTATAATTACTGTACACAAAGAACCTCGAGGACTCGTCCCTTTTTGATTCAGAGCATTTATATACAGTCCCGATACACGCAGCCCACTCGCGCTTCAATCGCGAGATCGCCGAAAACGCTCTCCGACCCTCATCCGCGCGATCTTCAGACCTCCATTCAGCAGGCAAGCATCTCCTGCGCTTCATCCGTTTACAAAAAAATATATAATCATTCTCCATAATCGCTTTACATAGGCACCCCTTCTTCCTTCTACTCCTCGCGTCAATCCAATTACGAGCGAGACAATGGACGTAAGAACGAGGATGCTCTCCGCACGCCGTTTCCCCATTATTTGTCCTACATAATTACTCGTCCCTCGCAAACAAAATTTTTCGCCCCACCCATAGCGCCGTGCACTTGCGAGACGAGGGAAGCGTGAAAAGCCCGCGGAATTAAAATCGCGTTAGCCCTGCCCCTTTCAATTAGCATTTTTCAATTAAAAGCCGTGAAAGAGCGGAATCTCCCTTCAGATGAGGAAGAAGAAGAAGAAGGAGGAGGAGCAGCAGCCATTCATTCCCTAAATCGCGGGAGGAAGAGACCAAGAGAGAGAGATTCGCTCTTTCTCGAGTGGCTCGAACGACTTAAAACTATTTTCCCCGCGTTGTTGTCATTCAAATCCCGGCAAACTTTGATGAATGCCTTAGCTCTCTTTGCTCGGGTTGAAGCGATCCTTTTTGTTTTTTTCTAACGCCCGTCTTTGTTTGCAAGGACCGACACGACTCGGCTGCATCATCGATTTAGGACGAGGGTATGTATAGTCGCGCTGCGGGGATGTAAAGGGATTTTTCGTTCGAAGAAACAATCGCGGACGCTTCGGCGACTAAAAGCTCTCGAGCGAGATATTTTTCGAAAAGTTCGCAGGCGACGACTCAGCTCCGGCGAATTAGGTTAGCGAGAAAAACATCTTTTTTTTGGTGCTGAACTTTAAAGTAGGGGGATGAATGTATATATATATATATATATTTTCCGAAACGCCAAGATTGCCTCGAAAGCCAAGTTTTTCGAAAAGGAGAGAAAAGTGGCCTCGCAAATTGGAATACTTTTACCCCGGTGCCGCAAGGACGCTGCTGTACTTCCAAGACGCCGAATTGATATTTTCCTATATATATATACATACACACACACACACTGAGAAAAATGTCATTGTAAAATTTACTATATATCTAACAAAAATTGCTATGTAATGTAGGAACGGTAGGATATACTCGCTTTCTAACAAAAATTACTATTCTATATAGCAAAATTTTTTAATTTAAATTCTACTATATAAAGTAGCAAATTTTATTATATAAAATAGCAAATTTTGTTACATAAAATAATAAATTTTATTATATTCATAAATAAATTCCATTTATTGAAATGAAAAAAATAAGACTATGTGTATTGGTTTCTGGGCATGGAAAGCTAATTCTCTGAATTTACAACCGTATTTATTTTGATTTATAGTTTTTTAACATTGTGTTTCTTTTTTTTAGAACACGCTCGCACCGTTTTGTATATTTCTTCCTAACCCAATAATAAATCCATAACTTAGAAAACTTTATGTTAAATAAATTATTCACTTTCACACGCACACATGACATGGTTTTTGCTCACGGGACTGTAAAGTGAGCAACCACTGACCCACGCGCCATAAGTACATTATCGTTATGCGGCCTTATATATTAACCGAAGCCTCAGTTGGCCACTTGCGAGAGTACTAAATTCTTAGGGTGCACGAGGCATCTACCACCTAGCGGCTAGTCGGACAACTACCCACGCACGCCCAAGACTTCTCTTCCCCTCTTCGCCCCCTCTTCGCCCCCTCTTCCATGGCTTGTCCTCGGACCTCTTACATACAAACAAAGACAACGTAAACTAATCTGATACAACTGGTGACGCCACTGAGTACTTGAACATAATCTTTACTATATTGTGTAGCAAAAATTGCTATATTATATAGTAAAAATTCCTATACGTATAGTAAAATTTAATGTTTATTGTAACAAATTCTGAAATAATAAATTTTTATTATATACATACTAGTTTTTGTCACATTTCATAATACTTTTTCAAGGGTATTTATAGTGAATTTTATTAAATACATGATAATTATTAGTATATATAACATAAGAAACTTTCTCATAAATCGAGTATATCCTACCGTTCCTATATTATATAGCAATTTTTGCTACATATGTGGTAAATATTACTATGACATTTTTCTCAGTGTACAATTGAAAAAGTTCCAAAACTGGGAAAGCTATGAAATTCGGCGGAAATATTAATTCGACAAAACACATGCATAATGTTTAAAAAGCGCCGTACCAAAGGTTCAAAAAAGTGTGCCTGTGCGCGGGAAAAACACACAGTTGTTCGCGTATAAAAATCCATCAGCTAAAAGCAGCTAGCAGCAGGAGCAGCAGCGGCGGCGGCGGCACAGTGCTTAAAAACCCCTTTCGCTCGATAAAACACGAAACAAAGGGAGGAGTGAGCGAGAGCAGCGCGCAGCACCTATCGTGTACGCACGCGGATAAAATTGTAAATGCATTGCGGGCGATAGCCGACGAGCGGAGGGCGGCAGCAATCCCCGATGTAATTTTTAAAGCCCCATTAACGCTCTCCTTAAACACATACTCTATACAGCGATAAAAATCTGTTTTCCTCCGCGCGCGCGGATTAATAACGAAATCTCCCTCCTTTCCTTCCCGTGCAATATACGAACACGCGGGCAGACAGAAGGATAGACTTTGAAAATCTTGGGGAATAAATAACGAAGGGAGTAAATGCGCGTTGCCAGCGTCGCTCTAATAATGAAATACGAAGCCCGGGCACGCGAGAGGAAGAGGAAAAGGAGAAACGGAAGGGAGACGGGGAGATAAATAAATCGAGGGGGACGCGCCCGAAGGACTCGGAGAGCGAGAGAAGGATCATTCGATCGCGCGAAACGGAAATAAATCAGCGTCTCGGAATTGAAATTGCGCCTTGGCACATTTAAAATAGCCCGAGAGTGAGCGAGAGACTTTCGCGTCAAGGGGCAATATCTTCCCGCGTGTCTCTCTTCCTCTCCCGCTGTCCTTTCGCTCTTTTTCTCTTTCTCTCGCGCGCGCGATTTTCCTCTCTCGCGCGTACTTGGGATTGAAAGTTTTTACCCGCACACGTGCGTGTGTGTGGGAGAGAGAGAGAGAGAGGTATGGGTGTATCGAGTGCGCGTTAATGACTGAAGATTATTGAGAATGAGGTACGAGGCGAGCGCGCGACGCGTGTGGTTTATTAAATTAATATGGAGATGTGGCGAGGCTTTTTGCCCCGAGGTTGAGAGAGAGGTTTTTGCGAAGGAATTTCGGCTGATTGTATATGCAGGAGTTGCTGCTGAAGTGATGCCTTTCGGAAGGGTTTTTATATGTCAAGGTGTGATTATATCCTGGCTTTTTTCGCTGTAAAAGTTTAATACGGGTTCGTGATAAACATTGATATCGTATGAATCTTATAGTTTGTGAAAAAGTGTAATTAAATTTAAGCTGCACTCAGAAAACGATCTTCCTGTACCAACGAGAATCTGCCTGTCGGAGGAGGATTTAAAAATAGGGCCAAGAGAGTATCTTCCTATGGAAGGAGGAATATCCGCTTGGTACAATGTCGCATCGCGATAAGAGGAATTCCTCCCGTATATATAACAATTATTAACAAAAAAATAAATAATTAATGTCAAAATTAAATTGTTATACATGAATGGAATAAAAAGACTTTAGTTATTTTAAATATTTATATAGTAGTCCTAGTGTCATCTGTTATCAATAAAACTTGTCTTACACTGCAATTTAATGATATTTATAAAATAGAGTTTTGGGGACCTAAGACCCAAAATATCATTCCTCCACTACTGACACATAATATTCTTGTAATAAAACGTAAAATTCTCCTCTTGCAGGAGGATTGGCCTCCTACAACAGTAAACCACGGTTCCTGTAATCGAATTACAATTCTACCGCGCGGGATCGAGGAAGTCCTTTTTATTACAGGAAGATTTTTTCGGGAGGAATTTTATTTTGCTACCGGAGGATCGTTTTTCTGAGTGTGTTGCATGTACGCAGTGTTTTTCGATTTTTTTAATGTACAAACAATCCATAAATACTCGAAATATATACACAATTTACGTCGACTCCGAACCAGTTGAAACGCACATGAAATATAAGAAATAAAACAATGGGAAATCGAAAAACACGGCAATATTGCAACGGCGAGCGTAGTAATAGTCCATCGAGCGTATGCATTGTAACAACTGCACAATGCAACGGCACAGAGTAAATATTTGACGACCATCCGCGCCCTCCCCTCGCTTTTACAAATCGCTGCGGACTTCGGAAAAATCCTCTTCCTCCCCCGCCCCGCTCGATCGTAAAACTTTTACACGCAACAACGCGCAAATCGTAAAACCTCCCGCCGCTCCAAAAAAAAAAAAAAAAAAATATTTAACCAAAAAAATATTTAACCAAATATTTGTGCTTGTAAAGGCGAAAAAAATATGCAGTGACCCTATCGCAGATTTTTCCTTTTTTTTTTGTCATTCTCGATGCATAACAGCCGCGTCAAACTTTTCGGTTTTTTCCCTTTCCCGTCGCTGCAGCGCAAAGCTTCCTCGCGCGTCATAAGAGATTGACCGATGGTGCGCGCCAAGAGATGAGAACAAGAACGAGCGAGACAGATAAAAAGCTCGAGACGAAAGTTCGAGGTTGAGCGTACATTTAATTAGGCGCAGACACTGTGTTGCTGCTGCAAAGCTGGGCAACGGGAGGGAGAGAGAGAAAAAAAACTACGCTGTAGTAGTTTCCTCGTAAATTAGTAAGACGTTAAGTAATTGAATAAGCGGAAGGGACGATTTTACGCCCGGCTTCTTTTAAACGTTGTTTCGCGCGCTAGAGAGATCTCTCTCTAGCGAGAGCGAGAGAGAGAGAGAGAGAGAGAGAGAGAAAAGACACTCTTCCCCCTCCCTCTCTCTTTATCTTAGCGAAGCTTTCTCACGTCCCTTTTGTCCTGCTGTCAAAACAAACCAAGTTGGAATTAGCGCGCAAACAGAACGCGGGAGAGACGCGATTAAAATAACAATCAGCGCGCGCGCGCGAGGTGTTGCACGCTCGCTCTTTTCCCATTACACCCACGATTAGGAGATCGCCGAGCGAGATCAGCGCGCCCGTCTGCACATTGTTTTTTATTTCTTATGCGCGTGTCGCAATTGGTATATAATCGGAGATTTGTCGTTCGATGAGAATTAAAATTTAATTATCGAATTTTTGGGATTTTGTGAAATTTTTAAATGTTTAATTTACTGTTTCGATTATTTATAAAATATTTCCCGAATAAACGTGGAAAAGTTTTTTAATTTTCAAACACCGCAGTCAAAAGCTATGTATATAATTCGATCGATGAAAAACCGAGAGAGCTGCTGAAGCTTTTTTAAAAATAGAAAAAGGAGTAATGAATGGAGGATATTTACCCGACGATCAACTTCAAACTTTTATCGATGAATACCGAACTTTTGAAATCATTCTCTTTTTTTTAGAGAGATATACACACTGCACAGAACGAAGCGTTATGACTATACGACGGTAACAATTCGAATCGCCTGAACAAGCAAAATAAATTCTCCTATCCAAAGACCTAATATGTACAGAGAGTACAAATTCAAAAGTATCACCATCGCAAAATAATTCAACCACCGCGCGATTGTATAACCTCCTCCCCGCGAACAAAACTGCTGTAGCTGCAGCTCGAAAAACTTGCCCGCCTAATCCTTGCGCGCGGGGCCAATTAAACTCGCGAAATTTCCCTTTTCCCAACTACTTACTATACACCTCTCGGGAGAAGAAAAGCCCGACGACGAAGGGGGCCAACATAACATCGACGCTCTAATTGGCCGCCCGCACGCACCTATAATCCTTATTTATGGAAGTATCCCGGAGGCTAGGTCCATCGATACGATTTCCCCGGTGTCTTTTGTTCGACGCGCGCTTGACGACAACACGCGGAGGGGTGGATACGTCGTATCGATTCTTTCCTTCTTCTTTTCTCTCTAATTCGTATAGCCGATGGTATACAACTCGGCTGTTACAGAGCGATGATTCCGCGGAACCGCAAGAGTACAGTTGCTGCGGCAACGCGGCGTAATTCGGGGAAGCGATAAAGATTAATGATGCGCTCGAGTCGGTACGTAGCAGTTTAGCTCGCGATTCTGCGTCGGAGGAGGGAAGGATAGATAGTAAAGCGTACGATGTATACCTGAAGTGTATCGCGCGCCGGTGGTGAACATTTTTTTTTTTTACGAGACACGCGGAGAAAGAGCGTATAACGACGAACTTTTTGCGACCGGTAATTAATAGCAATAAACGCGGCATTTTTTCGGAGCTGTCGCCGCTCTCGGTTAATGCACTTTTATACGCGCGTGACGCGCAAAAAAAGGAAGGATATAACGGTCGCGGTTTTTCGCGTGTATATCGATGACAAAGTGCGCCGTAAAGTGTCTCGAGATTGTCCCGCCATTACGCAAGTGAGATATTATTATATAGACGTGTATGTGTGAGTATATACGGGGGAAAAAAAGTCGGCGCGCATTGTGCAAGTAAGTGAGCCGCGGCCGCCGCCGCGCACATGAATCAAAAGTAAATAAATTGTCGCCGCGAGTGGAAAACGTGTACTGCGCTGCCTCGCCGCGCGACTTTATCAGATGTAAATATATCAGTCATATATATTGATTGCTCTCGCGTGATCGATGCGCACGCGCAAATATATTGCTCTCTCATGGCCTTAATCATCGCACCGTTATACGCTTATTCCGCAATCGATAAAAAAAAAACGCTTCCGGCGTGACTTTGCGTTTTTGACATTTTTAAAGGAATCCGTCGTCGCGAGCGGAGTTTTAATCGTACCGATCGTGGGACAAATATTTAAAAATAATTTCCGCGTATACTTTCGTTTGACTTGCGCCGATTAAAACTTTCGTAGAAGCAGTAAAAACGCTATTTTATTGCGCGCGTACACGTCGGGCGATTAAAGTCAAACGCATTTTCCCTGAGTTAGTTAAACGGTTCTTTGGGAAAAAAGGGAACGACTTTGTTAATTAAAGCTCAAATATTTGTTTCGAGAAATTCTCATGCGATTACTTTGGATGTAATTTGAAGGTATAATATGTGTATATAAGTTCAACTCTTTAGCCTGTATATAAGAGCGTACTTCGGATGAAAACATTCGCCGTGTGTAAACAGATGTCAGAGTTAATTATGAATTCCTTCGTTATCGAGTTTTTTATTTCGCCAGAAATTATAAATAGTTTTCTGCGATCTAAAACTACCACGACGAACAATTTCACGAGTAATTCTAATTAGCGAATACGTGTAATTCTACACTGACAGAAAAAATCTGGTAAAAATTCTTATGTTGTCATGTAAAAATTACCATGTTGGAATCGTAACTCGACCATATGTCGGATTTTTAGCAGAAATTGCAATACACGTAGGAAAAATTCCAAGTCTAACATGGGAATTTTTTTATAACTGATTTTAAAGAGCGAAAAAAATTATTACATCTTTTTTTTTTTAGGAGTGGGGGAGCGAGTATCAGACACATAATTATTATATTTAGACAATACAGAAGTTATTTTTGAATTAAACATAATTAAAGAAAATATATTAAATAAATTAAAAATTTTTGACGGCATCGAGACTCGAACCTGGAACCCTTGGCACGGTAGTCAGGAGCGCTAACCACTTACCTAAAAGACATATGTCCTACAAAATTTTGGAACTTGTATATCCCCAAACGTAAGTTATGCGCGCTAATTTTATAACAAATTATGCTTTAACTCGAATAATATTATTCTCTATTTTAACGTAATTTATTACAAATGTTATATATTAAGAATATTGTTTAACATTTTATAACTATTACCAATACCTTAAATTAAACAAGCTCATTTATTTATTAATGAATTTGTATTTTCGATATAATGGTTTTTCACAACCTTCCTTAAAAATATTACAAATAAACAATGATTTTAAAAATTGTCTTATCATAAAAAAAAAAAAAAAAAAAACAAGTATGTTGGATTAGAACGCACATTCAGTTGTTGCGTTTAGCGTTTGTGTTTTGTCTCGATGTTGCCAAGGTGGATTGAGTTTGTTGACATGTATCTGTCTGAATCTTTCCTATTTTGACATTGAAGAGGTCAACTTTTCGTGCACTCGCGGGGTGTTTACGATTGAACGTGTGAATTCTTACTCTAAAACTCTCTCAATTTTTACCATGCTAGCCTGGGAAAATGTACAAAAGATAAAGTTCCATTAGTCACGTGTTAATTTTTACTATGCTGGCATAGGAAGTTTTACTTGTGACATTGGACTTTTTCATATAAAAGATAGTAAATATTTCGATTTTAAGCAGTTGTGGGCAACTTCCAAGAGCAACATAGGAATTTTTCCCCGGGTTTTTCTGTCAGTGTATCAATTACTGTTTTTAATTATTTTATCGATGATAAATATAATATTAACGAACAACTAATCGGTGCACTTGATAGACATCTAAAATTATCCAAAAAATAGCAGAAAAAAAAAGAAAAGCGAAATTCAATATATAAAAAAAAAAGAGTGATGGACACATTAGTATCTTTTTTTTTTCAATTTCGCCCGAAGCTACTTTTCACATCAAGCCTGCAATCACTCGCCTATCAAAAACAATTCCCCCTTCTTTCTCTCTCGCAAAAACCTAACCTTTCTCACCCAAAAAAAAACACCCACGAATTCCTTCGCACAAGAAGAAGAAACATCGATCTCCCGCCAGCGGCTCGAAAACCAGCGAAGAATGAAATTTCAACGGCCACGCGCGCGTGAAAGGCGGACTAACTGTCGGCGCGCGTACATAACAGAACCTCTAATCTATCTATATCTTTCCTGCGCGCGGGGGCGCGAGAAATTCCGTGGAAGAATCGATTACGAAAAGAAAGCGTCGTGTGCCGGATAAATCATTTTTTGCTCTCGCGCTCTCGGCCGGACTTTCTCGCGGACGGATTTTTGTCATTCCTACCGAGCGCGCGAAAACAATAGCTCTGACGTATGTGTGTGTGCGTGTCTTTGTTGCGGTCGCGAAAAATGCCCGGCGTTGCGTCACGTACGCGCGTGGTGACTGGTGCGGATATATAAGAGGGGATGAATGGGTGAGGGATTAGGAGGAGGATTGCAAGAGAGATTCTCTAGAGGGTTATAAGGGTTTGGCAGGAAAATTTTACCAATGGAGAATAAACTCCGCGTTATATATACACTCTTACATTTAATAAATGCGCGCGTAATAACAAGTATCCTACTCCCCCCTATTCTTTATATTTCTCGGTATTAGCCGCGTATAATATCCATAATAAAAGTAAATCCGTACCTCTAATTCCGTCGGCCATTCAGCCTTACGACATCTCCCCTCTTATGTATACGCTATATAAAGCCACCTAATCACGTAAACAATCATCTCCGCGGGAGCGCCGCCGCCTCGCCGCGTGTAATTCAATCTCAATTTCGCAAATTTGTATATACCGCTCCCCCTTATACGAGATACCTCAACGATAATCCGCCGGCATTATCTCCGCGGGCTTGGCAACTCCTCGAAAACTTCTGCTGCTCTCTCCATTCGCGGAACCGTACACGCACAAGACGCTCGTCGTAATGGAATATTTATATCGCGTATATACGCGCACAATAATAAGAATTTTCGACGCGGGGGCAAGGCTCATTTGAATCCCGTATATACATACATACACGTACACGACCAGACAGATTTCTCTATATACATACATATACGCAGGCGCGTGCGCTCCCGCGATGACACGTTTAACGTCGGCGGTGCGACCTATATTTTCTTCTCTCTTTCTCTCTCTCTTCACGGGTGATAAATGCATCCTTTCCGCGCTCGCTGGCTGGCTTAATGGAACAATAAATCAATCCATCAGCGGGGCAATGATTTAAAGTTCCATTGGAAAAACTTTGAGCGCGCATTCGCGGTAAATCATTATGTATATACACGGCTCGTGGCGACGTTGGCGGCGACTGACCGCGTAATTTAATCCGTAATACGTAAATGATTTACGTGAAATCTCGCGCGTATACCCATATTATCGCCCATATTAAAACCCATGCTATACACTTGGAGAGACGCAAGAAAGGAAAGAAAGGAAAAAAAAACCTAAAGCATAACGCGCCGCGCGGGCGCAGGATACAGGATATTATATCCTATTGTACTCTCGCGCCAAGGGCATCGAGCGAGCGCACGATAGAGAGAGAGAGAGAGAGAGAAAGCTATATATGTGTATATAGAGTGTAAGAACGGAGGCGGCGCTCGATCGGCCATATAACCCAGATATAGAAGAGAGAGAGAGAGAGAGAGAGAGAGAGCCGGCTTGAACGGCGCGCGTATCGGCCACGATCTCCATTGCCTCCTACGCCTTGCCTTCCTTCCTTCCTTCGTGTTCCTATCAGTGTGCGCGCGTATGCGAGGGAAGTGTGATAGTGGCAGTAGGCGACTGTGATTCGGGAAATTCCGCGGCGGTTCGTTTTGTTTTACGGGGTTCCGGTGCGCGTTTCTTTATTCTTCTTATTTTTTTTTTCTTCTGCCAGAGGATGTTATATGCGTTGGAGTTGCACAAACGCTGACGGATGGTGAGTATGCGGTTTATCATCGGCGATAAAATAAGGGGCGTTGCAAAATGACATAGGCGGATGTAGGGTGGATTAAATCTTGGTTATGAACTTTAGATGGTTTTTAAAGAAACGCGAGATATTTTTTCTTTGTTTCATGGTATATATATTATGATTCATTACTGCCTTGTTCGCAGACCAATTGAGACGTATTTAAGCGCCGTGCGACAAGCCAGCTTTATAAAAATTTATAGATTTAAACATGTAATACATACATCAACTATACTCATTTTGCGAGCGGCTATTCACCCTCATCTATTCTGCTCGCATTACGCTCATTGAGTTATTAACCTACATCAAACAGCTTATGCTACACGTATATATATATACATACGCAGCCTTCCGAGCGCTAATTCACTTATATACGCCTTTTATTTTCTTATAATTCATATTTATGCACTCTCTCTCTCGCTCGCGCGCGCGACCTATTATTACCGTAACAAAGTACGCTCGCCGTGCGATGAATTATCGCGGTCCCTGGCCCACTGCAGAAACGCCGCAGCACTTGAATGTATATATATACATGTATGTATATATATAAAAAGCCTTAATGAATCCCGATAAATTAGCCCCGGGACGTGGCGCGCGCTCGGCTGCGATACACAGACATAAATCAGCGACGAATTATTTTAAAAAGATTCGCGCGCGCTCGGCTGCATTAATTAAAACGCGCTCTTCGTTATGATTTATATTACGCTCTTAAAATCAAAAGAAGAAGAAAACAATCGGCACTCATCGTCCTCGTCGATGTGTAATAACGAAGGAGGACGATGATACGACAGCGAAAATCAAAGCGCGGTACACGCGATTTTTCCTAATTGTTTGCCATACGCTGCCGCATGAAGCCACTCGCGCAGGCGCGATAACTCGGAATCGCTAATCCGCGTAATTGAAACGCGAGGCGCGCGCTGCTGGCCATAATTAAAACTTCCGGGCGAAACGAGCGGCGATAAAGCTCCAATGCAGCAGCGGTAGCACTACTATACTGCTCTCGCCGAAAAAAAGCGGGGGCGGAGGGCGCGGAGAATCTAAAAAATTCGAAAAGAAAACAGAAATCTCTGCGCGTTTGTCGCGCACCTTTTTTCCGTGTTTGTCCCTCTCTCTTTCGCGCGCGCGCGCGCGAGCAAACCCATTCGAAACTTTTTAATTGCGAGGTTCGCTCCGCCACTGCGCGAGAGAGCGCGGGGGCCATCCAATTTGCGCGAATGGCTTTTCCCCGAACGTGACGCTGCTTTCCCTCTCTCCCACTCTTCTCTTTTTTTTTTATTGCCTTCCCTCGCGCGCACACGTATACATATATATACACACGCGTCTTGCGCGACAATTTTGATTGGCGCTTTTTCTCTTATTCGTCGTGTTTAGTCCTCTCCTATACTTTTATCATTGCTCGTGGGCGCGGTCCTCTCCCTCGATTCTTTTTTCTTTTTGGCGAGGCGGAAACTACGGCGATTTACTCGGGAAATTCAATCAGGAGCTCGCCCTCCTCGCCCGAAATCGAGAAATTCCCCTCCCTTTTTTGTCCGGACGAGGTTCTACGGGTTATTTCTTTTCCGCGATTACCTGTGATTACCGATGGCAAGTGGCCCTCTCGAGATATTCCGCTCGGAATGAAATGATATATAGATTGACGTTTTTTTTTTATGGAACTTTTTCCCTTTCTTTATATATACACACCCACGCGCGCGCGTACATCGATGTCCAACGACGCGGTACAGAGAGAGCAGTCGTAAAATATTTTTTTTATCGTCCCTAATAAAACGCGTAGCCGGGAGAGAGATTTGTTTGAACGAATTCTCCGTTTACTTTAACCCGTATAAGCGTTATATGAATAAATGTTGTTATATCTTCATTTTTATTTTACGCGCGGCAATGCTACGTATATATACATCCGAGAGATAACGTAATTCCGAGAACTAATCTATTTTCCTCCACACACATATACCAATATAATTTCCCCGTATTTCCGAATTCACATCATCTCCAAATCCAAAAAGCAGCCAAATCTTCCGATTTACGAAAACACACGCGCAGCCGCAGCGCACCGCAGAACCAATTTCCCGCATCAACCCACGTCTTTCAATTATACCCCCTCCCAACATACACACATGGAAGGGAGAGAGAAAGAAAGAAACGAACGCGCGCAAAGTCGGTACACATGCGTCGTGGTCACGCAGCGCCGTAACTTTCGGCGGAAGCGCGTGTTCGACGTCGCTGCCTTCGGCATTCGCTACATACCTATATACGTATGTACACGTACTATATATACGTGCAGGCGGGTGGGTTGTAGCATATAAGTCGTTAAACGTGCGCCCGCGAGATGCGCGCTCTCTCTCCCAGGAGCATAAGCGATCGATCCTTTTCCATCCGCACCGCGCGCCGAGCCCGGGCGGGTAGCGAGTCTTGGGATGTGCGTGCGCGTGGGATATAGGCGAGGTGAGGTGCGGAACGCCGCACGAACTGAAATAATTTTGTGCAATTTTCAAAATTTTTTTTCTTGTAAGTCAATTTTTAAATGTTTGCAAAAACTACTCCACTTTGTATTCTCTGCCAAGCGAAAAGTATAGTATACCGCGACGATGGATATAAAGCGAGTATAATATTAAAATAATACCAGCTATTTCGGCCGGGCTCTCGATACAGTTAACATAACTCAACTTTTTTTCCTCTTCTTCCGCAGCGAAGGAGGAGTCTATACTATATATAGTAGGGCAGAACTATTTGTTTTTCTCGTTGCAGTAGTAGTAGCGCGTTAGCGCAGCGGCGGTGGAAGATGAAAATTTCAAGTGGCTTGATTGAGAACGGAAACGCGCGCGCGGGTGCTTCTCGGCTAAAGATAAAGTTTGTAGGAAGTCGGAGGTAAAAAGAAGTCCGGGGAGGCGGAGGGGGTGTACAAAAAGGCGCTGCATTGATGCATACGTAAGCAGGGGTATATTAAGTAAGGGAAGACAACGTCTTAATGCGCTCTCTCTCTCTCTCTCTCGCGGTATTCGCGTGGCTCCTGCTGCTGCTTACGTATTTATAAATACACCTTTGACCGAGTTTTTTTCCCGCTTCACTCGCCCGCGATATTCCGTAAATAATAAGTGTATTCAAATTTTTTTTTTCTATCGGTTACCGATAACGCAACTTTCATTCGGATCGTTTCTTTTTTCATTTTCTGCTCCCGCAAATTAATTCAAATTGGATGCGGATATTTTATTACACCGGTTTCGTTCGTTTATCGATGCGGCAATGAAAATAATTCAGAAATTTCTCATCAAACATTTCCATTACCCTATCCTCCGCGTTATTAATTTTTCCCCGTCGACCAAATAACTTTTCGAATTCAACCAAACAGACGAAAAAAAAAAAGAGTCGCCATCCGCCAATCGACATTTTATTTAAGCGAATTCCCCATTGATGAAACACCCGCGGGACAGAGACTACACACTGTTTGCCCCGTACAAAAGCCGATCTGGAAACGTCGCTTCTATTTGCGCACACCCTGCACCGTTCATATTTCACATTCGCGTCACACCACTCCTTCTCCTCTCATTTTTTATAAACACACACATGCACGCGTGTCCGCGACGCGACCCGAATGAATTCGCAATGGGCGTGCGTTTTTTTTTCGGAAAAGCGAGCAGCAGCAGCAGCCCTAAAAAATAATAGGCCCGGAGAGGAGCGATGAATAATAGAACGAGCCATTGAAACGACGCGAGAAGACTCGCCGCCTGGCCGCTGCGCCTTGGCGCTTTATTACCGGCGTATTATGCGGGGAGTAGAGATCGAATTTCCACTTGCAAATTTGCTCCTTCTCTTTTTTCTCTTTCCTTTCCCTACATCCCTGACCCCGAGAATTCCGCATGCATAAGGGAAAAACCCTCAGGAGTAAAAGAGCGGAGCGACGCGACTGCTGCTGCGCGGCTGTAATTCGTAATGGGTTATATATTACCAAAGGCGCGCGCACGCACGAGTTTATTTTATCGTCGGTTGAGAAGCATCATCCGCGCGTATGAATTTTTCCGAGCGCCCGATATATACAGCAACGAAACACCCCGCGGTAATTTAATATCCCCGGCGCGTATAAAAGTCACCGCGAAACAGCGCCGGTGTGTTTTTACACTCCCCCGCGCGAAGAATTCCTCTGTCGCGCCGTTTGAAATTTCAACGCCAACTTTATCCATCGAGCAACACTAATGCGGAAAGTTGCTGCCGCCGTCTCCCCCTCTTAAACGGCTCTTTCGAAAAGGGATTAAAGCGACGTTAAAAGCAAAAACTCACCCTCTCGCGGGATTATCGAATAACGCTTATCGTCTTGACAGGAAAAAAAATAATGTTTGCAGTCGGAGGTTAGAACAAATGGCGCTCGATGCGGCCAATAATTGCTCGCGAGCGGTAATTTTTCAGTCCGCTATATACCGTGTAAGAGAGGGAGAGGCGACGCCCTTTTTCCCGGGAGTATGCGCGCGCGACGACGACGCTCGCTCCTGAGGGAAGAAACTCTGGCGCGCTCTCTCTCTCTCTCCGGGCGCGGTGAGAGTCGCCTGGGACACGCGAGGGCGAGCTCCTCACACGAAACAATACAAATAGATCGTGGGTGCGGTGTGTGTATAGTTTTGCTGGGTGTATGTGACTGATAAATTTCAAGGAACGAAACGCTTTTTTGGATGTGTGGGAGTGATAATGGGTTGCATTATTCTTGGGTTTTTCGGGTATAAATTGTCTCTTTAAAAAGTATTTGTAATTTAAGCATGTATAATCTGTTCTCAGTAGAAACAGATGAATATCGCAGGACGTAATACAGTGAGACAAACGATTTCCGCAAACTTTCTGAGAATTATCAGATTCTCCCTACATTTACCGGGGAAATTTTCTTTATGAAACCACGCACTCCATCAAAAAAAAAAAGAAAGAAAGTTTTAAAGATCGGACATCATCGCGACACATTTTTTTTCACTTTGCTTCACTTCAATCTCCCCCTCCACACTTTTCTCTCCTCCCACCCCCCTTTTCAACGTCCCACAAAATTCCTCCGGAAGATTAACACCCTCCTCGCGCTTTTGAATTTACACTTCCACACTTCCCCCCGCGCAAAAGCCGCACACGCCATCGACAATGCGCCGGCGCATAACCTCCTCCGGCGTCACCTACAGGGTAAAATAACCATAAAAAGTTATTGCATAGAGAGGTGCTTTCGCGAGCGTACATATATACGCTAGCTAGCTAGCTAGCGCTCGCTCGTAGGCCATAATTTGAATAATTCAGCGCGCAGACGCAATCGATGAAGTACAAGTCGTTATCGCGCGAGTGCGTGCGTGCGTGTGGGAAATTCATCGTCGCACATACGCCGGCTCGCTAGCTAACTCTCTCTCTCTCGACCTTTGATAAGCGGGGGTCGCGAATGGCTCGGTCGATTGGACGCAATTAGCGAGGCGCGCGTGTGGGTAAGGGCACGAGCTTTGTTCGACGATTTCGCGCGCGAGAGTCGTGTTTTTGCTCATGCCTTCGTCGAGAGGAGGAATTCTCACACGTGTGTACGAGGCGCGTTAATTCCTCATTTCCTCTCCTCCTGCAATTTTCATATTTTAAGGAAAATTCACCCCACCGCGCGGAATGCTTAGTTCCATTCCATTGACTCGCTCGCTCGCCCGCGTATATGTTTTTACAGCCTATCGGTGTGCACGCGCTTATACTTTTTCTGCTCATTGCGCCTCGCGCCCAAGTACACGCGCGCCATTATCAGCCTCTCGCCACGTACCCACGCATTAGTTTTATATATATATATTCACAGAGGATTATGTATATACATATTATATTCACGCAGTATATAGATCCCACCGCGTGATTGTCGTCGTGTGGCTGTTTTTCATCTGTCGTAAAATTTGAAGAGCGATCGATACGCCTAAGCAGGCATGTAAATGTATATACCGCGACTTCTCTCCTCCTTCCTCTTCGGCCAATTCGTCGCGTTTAAACGATCAATCGGGGAAAAAAGCTTCTCCCCCCTCGATTGCAAACTCGCCATACGCACTTAAACGGCACACGCGCGCGTCCAGCTGTCATCGAGCACGACGCCTGTATATTAATCACACGGTATATAACCACACCTCATTTACATCTCTCACGCGCGCGCGATTACACGTGTACGTAATAATCCGCCCCTTTATAGACTGCCACCTATATACGGAAAAACCAGTTTGTCGCGCCTCGCTGCATTATACCAAACTCCGCGAATCTGTTCGTATACATGCATACTTATATTATACCCATTGAATCATCCTCTCTCTCTCACAAGATGTTCGCGAGCATAAATCATGCAGGGGGGACGCACACGTGTGTGTATATACACACACAGAGACGCGTATATAAAATACCTCAATAAAAAGCTCATCGGCATTCGATGCCGGATAAATTTTGACGTATTTCCCGGCTTTGCGCAAAAATGCGCCGACTCTCTGTCTCTCTCAAGGTGCGCGCCGGGTTCAATGCATTGAATTCATGCATGCATGCATATATACACACGTATATACGTATGTGAGCCGGGGCTCTGCGATATTTAGCAATAAATCAAACGACGCGCGCCCGATTATCGGATAAGCGCGCGAGCGCGCCTGACATCCCGCCCCGCGAGAATTTCAATAAACTCCCCAATAAAAAGCTCTTTTCCTCCTCGTCCTTCGCCTCCTTCTCCCACTCTTCGTCTCTCTCTCTCTCTACTGAGCTGATCAAAGAAAACTCTCTCTCGTAAAAAAGATGCAATTTTCGAATTTAAAGTTCGCCGGCGCGCTTAGATTTGAATTAAGATAACTTCATTCGGCAGCTCAAAGCGCATCAATTTCACGAGGGAAAAGAGGGACGGGGGGGCGCGCTTTCGTCGACTTCATTTCACTCTCTTTTTTCCGCGGCTCTTCTCTCTTGCTCTCTCGCAGAGAGATAAAGATCGCTACCTTGCGACCCGGCAAAAAGACATTTCTCATGGCTTAGCCCTCGTTACGAGCGCCCCCGGCAGTAGCAGCAGCACGAGCCGAGAGAGAGAGAGAGCAAAAAAAGAGGAACGAACGTACGAAATCGAACGGACGACGTAATAAGACGAAAGGCAGTGAGAGAGCGAGAGAGAGGTATACTATAAGCGAAGGAGAAACAAGGCAAGCGTGGGGGCGGCGGGCTAGACCAAACAAACAATTCTTATCTCTTTATACGAGCGCGAGGAGCTCTTCGCTCTTCCTCTCTTATCGTGCAGCGTGCGGAGCTATGGCTGTACGCGCGTCTCTCGTTTTATATACACACGCGCATGCGTGCGAGAAGAGACGGAAGGAAGGAAGGAAAGAAAGGAGAAGCGGAGGGAAGAAGAGCCTTTGTCGCGCGCGAACAAACGACCGGGCGAATCGCTTCCTCTTTATACTCTCTTTCTGACAGATAGAGAGAGAGAGAGAGGCGACGCGACTTTATTCCGTCGACTCCTGATTGAACATTTTCATTCGTTCGTTCCTCGCGGAAAATGGAGCCAAGTAGTAGTCGTCGACGTCGTCGTTTTTTGGTCCCCGGCTATATACGTATATATGACGAGGGGCAAGTCTTCTCACGCGCGCGATAGCGTGGAATGGGTTATTTAGGGATCTCTTTTGTCGCCGGCTGCTCTCTGCCACTACTACGAGATTCAATTTCGAATTAACGCTCGCTCGCGTATATATATATATATATATATATATATAAAATAAACGAGCGCTCGCGCGCGGGTTAAGGACGTTTATACGAGCGGAGAGGAAAAAGTCGTCGGCAGTCGTCGCGCGGCCTTTATCGGAATTCGAAATTCCTCGATGTGCCCCGATGGCTTTCACTCGTCGCTGCTGTTTGATTGATTTACTCGCCGCGTTCCTTCCTTCCTTTTTTTTACCTTGGTGTGTGACAGTCACTCGAGAGGATGTTGAGTAAAAACAGAACTCGCCGCTCGGCGGAAATATTTCATCGGGGTAAACGTGGTGTGTGATATATACACACGCATAAACGGAGATCACTCGCGCAATTTATGACCTTCGCACGGAGAATTTCCAAAATTAACCGGCTTATAACTCTCGTCGTCCTTAATTCCCTCCTTTCCCTCGCTAAGCGCAAAAAGACACCTTTTGGTCTGCCCTCCGGAATGCACACCACCACCACCATCGGCACCGCCACAGAGAGAAAGGTACAAAATTTTCAGCGCACAGGTGAGGATCGTTAGCCTGAGAGAGAAAGAGGGACAGAGAAATCATGAATCGAGCGCGTGACGGACGTGCGAATGGGGCCCGCGCGAGGGCTAACATATGGCCGCGCGATCCTTGAGAACGCCGATGCTGCTGCTACTCTCTTCCGATGCGCGAGTAAGAGCACCTGTTGCGTAAGCATAATGCAGGTGGAGAGAGAGAGAAAGAGAGTGCAGTGCACCGATTGATTTATTCCGTAATGGACGCAAGCGCGCGCGCTTTAGTTTTTGTCTGTGAGAGAGAGGAGTGATGTAAGGTGAATGAGGGATTCGAAAGCGCACGGTGTATCTTTGAGTGTATGTATATATGTGTGTGTGTGTGTGTGTGTGTGTGTGTTTGTACCGTTGGATGCGGTAGGAATGGTGAAGGGTATTTAATGGTAGGGGGTGATTGTGAGAGGAGAATGAGGATTTGAACGTGGGGGCCAGATGTGCATAGCGGAAGTCGTCTGTACATGTGTGTCGTAATGCCAAAATTAAGGTTAATTGTAATAAGGTTTTCATTTGGAATTATAATCGCGATGGTATGTATAATTTTCAATTATACTCGTACTGCTGAATTCCAAAACTTTCTCGAAAGTTCTTTATAAGAAAAACCACAAAAAGTTGTAACTGGAGCCTCTTTTCGTTCGAAATTAATAAAATTTACCACGCCGTAAGTAAAAAAAAATGCAGCCCTAACCGTCCCTCGTTAACCCATCATCCTCGCGCGCATATAATAATAATAGCTCCGCGGTCTGACCCACATCCGGCTGTGATAAATTTCAAACGCATTCAGAAATTTCTTCGCCCGTTCCCGCTTTTATACAATTTCGCGGCAAAGCGCGGAACGAATTTTCCAAGTACACCGCGAGCGCGCTCTCTCTCTCTCAAAAGCGAACCGAATTTCTTAGACTCTTGCGCTCTAACCCACATCGCGCGTGGGGAGAGAGAAAAAAGCCCCTGCACTGCTGCTGCTGCTGCTGCGCGCACCACCCACTCTCTTTTTTCTGGGTTAAGTTCCGCGCGAACTAAAAGGCACACAGAGTCGCGCGGTCGCCGCGGCTTAAACACGGAGCTGCAGCCACGTCGAGGGCCTTAGTAGGAGAGAGGGAGTATGTGTTGTATATACGTACTTTCTCGCTACTTCGCAAAGTCCAGATTTTACCAGCGAGAGTCTTCTTCGTGTCTTTTCGAGGCACGATATATAGCGTTAATGTGATTGTTTATATGGCGAGACATGGAGGACAGTGTTTTTGATACGATGCATGTACTAGTCGAGGTGATTGCAGCGGGGAGTTTGCGCGATGGAAACTTGTGTCGTAGTTGTAAGGGAATTAACGTCCAGATCAGACCTGACATGATCTGGTGGGATTGAAATATTTTTATTCGTATATAGGTACACGTGTAGTTATACATATATTTCAGTAAAAATGGCGTCACGTTTTGTTTTTCTTTTACGTCAGCTACACGAATTCTCACTGACAATACCACAACTGCGCCTACCCGCAACAACAAGCCATATGCATCTCTCCCTCTAAAAAAAATACCTCGTTTCCTTCCTCTCCAGCATCCTACTACTCCTTTCCTTTTACCACAAACCCGTTCGCACGTATTCCACCTCTCTCCGTACACCCACGCGCGAGCTGTCGGATGACGGATGATGATCGGGCCCCGGATCGACGGCCTGTCTTTCTCTCTCTCTCTCTCTCTCTCTCTCTGCCCTTATACATACCCGGGCTATTTACATTTCTCGTGCTCGTATACTCTCGTACGCGCGGCGGATCGATCCACGACGACAACGACGACGACGACGACTGTTTTGCCTTATACTGCGAGGGGGAAGGAGATCTTCTGTTTGCGCTGGGAATGAAAATTTGTTGGTTGCGCTGCGCGAGAGCGTGGGTATATATAAATATAAGAGAGAGGGTATTGTTCTAGACATACAGTGAGGCGCGTTTGCGGTCGCCTGTTGTGTCGTGCAGGGGTGTGTTGTGGATTGCTGTCTTGCTATCTGGGATAAACAATTTAAAGGTGTTTGGCTTGCCGATAAATAGTGCGTAATACTTGTAGTCAGTTTTCCTTCGAACGTTTGTTTTCAACTTGCAAGTTGAAGTTGCAAGGTATTGGTCAAATATTGCTTAAATATTGCTAAAGTATTACTTAAATATTATAATAAAATGCCACTTACAAATGCAAACAGTAAATTATCCAAACTCGAAAACAAAAATATCGCATATCATTCTCCTCCTTATAGCTACCACCCAATAAATCACCCATCACTCACACCTTATCCAACTCGCATACACTAACCAACCATACATCATTAGTCCTCAGCAAAAATCCAATCCATCCATCCATCCATTCCTTCACGTACAGACACACAGAAACGTACGTATGTACGTACGTGCGCGCGCACGCGAGGGTCCGTCACATTGGCGCGCGATCACTTCATTTCGCGAATTTCGAGCTTCGTTAAGTGCTCCGGCGATCGCCGCTCGATACTACAGCTCGTACACATATATGCACGTCCGCACGCCCCCGCGTTTAATTGCATCGTCACGCGACAGCGTATATAGGAGTGCGTACTCAACATACGTACGTACGTACCGTAATACCCTTATAGCGGTCTCTTTTTTCGCTCGCATCGGCTAATTAAGTACAAGAGCGAGGTGACCGCGTACTATTGGGGAATGCTGCGAAATTCCCGTGGGCATGAGTGTGAGAGACTGGTATAAAATGTTTAGTGTTCGTATAAAATGCCAAATGCGTTGTACTATTATAAAGGCGGAGGAGATAAATCACGTATTTATATGGAGGGTTTTTAATTTTCTTTTTCGCGCTTTCTGACGAATCAAAAGTTTACGATCGCTTCATTCGCCACGATATTAAAGGTAGAAAAAAGGATTTTGCTTTTTCCAGGCCACAAACTTTATAGTTCCATCTGATAGAAAGTAGATCTCTCATTCTTTTTAATTCCATCAATAATATTTATGGAAATTCGATAATACTCCAAGTACATACAGAATAATCTTACTAAAAATATCATCGAACAATACGCAGAGTGAATCAGATGCAGGTACTCACCGTTGAAACGCAGTTGTGACTGGGCGAGATGAAGTCCAATCCCCTCTCCCCATCTCCGCTGAAGCACTTCTGTATATTGCTCATGAACCTCCTCCTGATCGCCTTCAGCGAGTAAACGCACAGCGCCGACTGAGGCTTGGCCTTGCTGCTGCTCGAGCCGTCGCTCTCGGCGAACACGGCGAACAACACGTCGTCCTGGGGCGTATTGCCCAGATCACCAGCCAGCACCGAGCCAGCTTTGCCCATGTACGCGGCCTGCACGAGATTGTAATTTTTGCCTTTGTTGCCGGTGCACTCGATCGGTATCTCCGTGTACGAGTAGTAATGCTCATCATCGTGGCAGACCCGCACGAGCTTCGATATGTAGACGGAGGTGCTCGTGCTCTTGAACTGCGTGGTGAGGAAGTAGCTGAAGCCCTCGCTGCTGAAGCCGTAGACGTAGTTGATGGGGTAGCGCTCGCGCGACAGCGAGTTCACGTACATGCGCGTGCCCGTGGTCACGGCTGTGTCGGCGATCGCTAGCATGCGGCCCTCGTCGAGGGATCGCGAAGACACGGCTGGGACTTCAGAACGGTACGGCGAATTGCCGCTGAAGGTGACGCCGACGTACATCACCTGGCTGACCGGTGGATTCGGTGGTCCAGGTGCGATGAAGGCGACCGTTGACGCTGAGGCGTTGTTCGCGACCACCGGTTCCAGTACGGTCTTCACGTCCGAGATGTTCTTCAGGTCCCGAATTTGGCACATGCCCTGTGGAAGGAAGATAGAAATTAAGGTTGGGTGGTTCTGAGATGTCAAAGAGCAAAGTAACGCTCTGAAGACAAGTATAATAAGTCACAAGTGTGATACAACGCTGAAGGGGTATAGGCTTAGCCTTTCAAAGATTCATTGTTATGTAAAGACATTTTCATTTATATACGTTAATACTACTTTTAAGCTTCGTTTGCTGATTTTTTAAGGGGGTACCGACCTCTATTATGCCAGCAATAATTTGTTATAACTCAATTATTATTATATTATCTATCATCTGTAAAGTTTTGAGTCAAAATTTCAAGGGCACCTTCAAAAATTCTTGGAATGGAATTTTGTCATTTTTCGTTCGCCGGTACGGTAGATCGCATAATAGAGGTCGGTATTCCACACCCTCTTAAGGGAGGAAAAAAAGCTTTGCAAGGCTTCAAAGAATTTTCTATACTAAATTTAAGTAGTGACGGATAAAATTCGAATACGAGGTAGTTGATTGATAAACGTCTAAACTGTTAAATTTAACTCTTCAAACGATATTTTATGATCAAAACAGAATATTTTTCAAGAATATCATTATTACTCTTTATTTAGGTCACATTTGTAATAATTTATTCGTAGGTACACGCGACATATAAAACATTTAAAAAAGCTTTCATGTGAAAATAACAACCACTTCGTACATTAAAATTATTTACAACACTTAAAAAAAAACAATATTTCTCGCAAATTAAAGCAACGTGTCTCTATTACGACGAAAATTAACAAAGATAACGCAAACCATAAAACTTGTTATTAAAACATAACAAAGAGCCAGCGACAGCGCACGCAGCAGAGAAACAAGACCCACATTTTGTTTTTGTAGAAACGACAATTTAATTTTTTAAACGACGCTCGTCCGTAGTGTCCGACATCACCCACCGCTCCTACAAACACACACACACATACGTACACGCGTTTCGGCAAATTATCTCCAATTCTCGGAATACGCGAGGCGTGCGCGCGCGTTCTCTTTGTTCCCGTCCGGAGCTCGCGCGCATCCTGCCTGCAGATAAATTATTATTCGCTCCGACTGCGTCGCGCGTAGGCGGCGTTATGACTCTCTTTCGACTGCAAAAAGCGCCACGATAAGATAAAACAGAACGAAATAAAAAAAGAATTCCGGGGTATGATTATATTTTTATCCACGGCAGACGACGTATATATTATATACAGTTTCGATTCGCTCGCTCTTACTCTCTCGCGGTGGTTTCTAATAATCTCCGGGCGCTAGCGCTCGATTCGTCGCGCGTTTGCATATTTACGAGGCTCCCGGCAGCATACATAAACGCTTCCCTTGGCTCTGCAATTAAACAAATGCGTCGAACTCTCGCGTATATATACGAGTGTGCGCGTGTATGTATATATAGTACACGCGCAGCCCATTAACCCGGTCAATAAAGATTAATTACGAACGCAGAATCGGCATTTATTTATCGTCACGATTTTCCGCGCGCACTGTGAGAGAGAAAGAGAGAGAAAAAAAACAACGTCGCGCGTTTCCGCGCGCGCGGGCAATCGTATGAAATCCGCTCTCTCTCTCTTTCGTGTACTATCGCGCGTCCGGCTCTCCTCGCGCGTCCTCCTCTTCGCGGAGGGAAAGGGAAACGGCACAGAGAGAACAACAAAAAGGAGAAAGAGAAAGAGAAAGAGAGAGAGAGAGAGAGACGGAGAGGAAGGAACGAGTCACGCCGAGGCTCTCTCCTTGTTCGTTTAACTTTATGGGAATTCCTTATCTGGATTGGGATTCTGACTGTTTTTTTTCTCCCTCTTTTGTCTCTCTCTCTCTCTCTCTCTCTCTCTCTCTCTCTCTCTCTCTCTCTCTCTCTCTCTCTCTCTCTCTCGCTCGCTCTTTCGTTCTCTCTCTCTCTTTCTCGTATTCACGACGTTGGAGAGCGCGCGCGGGAGAGAGAGAGAGAGAGAGGAATGCCTAGGCCGCGCGGCTGGCCTGCGACTCTAGAGAGCGAAATACTCTCCTCTCTCGTGTTCTCTCGCGCTCGCGCTCGTGTGAGGGATTTCTCTATAAATTATGCCTTTTTTGATCTCGAGACAAGCGCAGCGCACAGAGAGCAACTCGCGCGCGTTAGAGAGGAAAGGAAGGGAAAGGATCTTTGTTGAAAATCGTTTCGGTCACGCGCGCGAGCAAGCAAGCGCGTCTTTCTCTCTCTCTCTCTCTCTCACTCTCGCTCTCGACTAGCGTGTAAGTATATATGTATGTATATACAGGATTATACCTATAGACTTTACGACGCTTCCAGCCAAGCGCGGAGGTGCGATTATTTTTTTCCCGTAATTTATAGCGATCGCTTGACGACTACATTTGCACGAGCGCGCGCACGGCCGAAGAGCTGAAATTTTCCCGTGAACTACTCGTAGTGCGCGAGCGCGCGTTATTCAATTTCTCGTTTGGATGATGATGATGATGATGATGACGATGACGAGGTGATATATGCTAATTGCGAAAGGCCGTTTTTAATTGTGTACATCATTGTGCTCGCGATGATGAAAATTCGCGCGATAAAACAGCTGAGAGCCTCGATTGAGCAGAATTAATCAACATTATACGTATATGTTTTTGATTGTCGGGCTATACTTCTCGAGAGACTTTTTGATGAATTACATTATGCCTAATGAACGTTCGTACATATTAAATCATACGGTGATAGGACGCGCGCACGCGCCGTTAATGGTTCTCATTACAGTAAAATATCGTCAAGTCCCCTCACGCGTTCTCGCGCGCAAATAAAACGGGAAATTTATTTGTCGTCGGCGCACTTTTTGCTCACGCACCCAGCGTGTGTGTGTTAGTATAACCGTAATTATAGTTATTTGTGCACTTATCTAATTATATAAATACAATATTCGACGAGGTATATATGTATATTAATGTGAGCACGTTTATTTTAAACTACTTCTGTGCATGCGAGCGCGCAATAAAACTTTGTCACGAATCGATAATCAATACTTCAAAAAGTTTTACACACACATATGTGTATGCGTGTGTTTGTACTTTAAATAAACGACAGTACATTTTATAGGTGCAATCAATTCGCAAAGTTATTGCTGCCCAGAGAGTCGTCCTTCTTTTGCTTGTTTAAATAAAGTAAATCAATCGGACGCAGGAATAAAATCTTGTATCATACGAACTATATATGTGCATAATTCACTGCTTTCAAAAAACAACTATAAGATACGTATACACATATTCACGTTCACGTTCTCCTCTCTTAAAAAAAAATGATGGCCGGAAGTAGTGGCTCATTTAAAGACTCGATGTGATTGGTTATTTGAAAAAAGCGCGAATATTTGAATTTTTTTTTAGATTAAGAATGTGCTAGATTTGAATTTTGAAACTCAAGTATTTATCGAACTACTAAATAATTAAAATAGAATAAAAAAATTAGATTTTTTGCTTAAAAAATGTATCTAATTATCTTATCGTTGAAACTAATTAAAACTAAATCATGGTGAAAATAGTGCTCACAACCTAAAAAACAAAATAGTACGCGCGAAGCGCGTTTGGATTTTGCTCGTGATTTACAAAAAGAAATCATCGAACGTAGTTCGTTACACAACAATGAAGGTCGAAAGGTGAGCCCCCAATATTCCCCTGCGCTTTATACAGTTATACCCGCGCTCCTATAGAACTAACACGACTCTTCCTATCCATACAGACACGCGAGTCCCAATAGCACTAGAGAGGTTCAACGACCTCTCGCGGGGCATCGCCTCATCCCGATCTCTCGGAAGGTCATGCCCTTCCCTACTTTCACTCCCCCCACCACTACTACCGCCTGAAACTCACCTGAAACAGACTGCCGCAGGAGATGAGCTTGCTGCTGGTGTAGTCAATCACGAGGGCCTTGTTGATATTATCGAACAGCTTCCTCGTGATACCGGGCGGACAGTCGATCATGGAGCACTCGGGCGAGTCCATTTTCGGCCCCGTCACCTCCTTCGCCACCAGATTCAGGTCGGGCGACAACTGATAGAGTCGATTCACCGCGCCGACGTACACGCGGCCCGTGTTCTTCTCCACCACGAGGTGATTCATCCGCTCGATCTCGCCGTCGTGGAACTGGGCGACTATGGCGTCGGGCGTGCTCTGGACTTGATGGTGGTTCAGGAGGTGCAGGAGTAGCAGGCCCATTAGGGCCCGGGCCCACCGCGGGCCACCGCCGGCCCGCCCCGCCCCTTGGCGCATCCTAAGCCGATTGGATGCACCACCGGTTGATTCTGTAAACGGAAGGAGAGAAAGAATTATTGTTTGCGATCGGTGGAAAAAGTTTCAATTTTAAATAGTATATTAAATAATAATAATAATAATATAATAACAATAATTATAATAGTACTATATCAACGTTGTTATTACATTTATTTTTAACGGTTTCAAAAGAATGTTTTCAAAAATGCTCTTTACACCGGGGTATGCGATTGTACGAGAAATACGCAGTTTGAATTTCAACAGATTTTATTCATTCCATTTTTGCAAAAATGGTTTTTGAATTATTTTGTTCGCCATTCAGTGTATTCAATTTTGCGAGTCGTATTTTACAAATATACCTCGTAAATAGAGTAACTTGAAATTTGATCCGCGTGTATTTCCAACATAATCTCCCGGACGATCGATAAAAGACCTTTTCAAAAAACTTTATTGAATGGTCAAAAATAAATGTAACCCCCTGATCCTGTTACGATTTATCAGCATTTCGCGTACCTTCAAAACAAGCTTGTAACTATAGGCATTTATTGAAATAAATTCAAGGATATATACAATAATAGGGACGTTGGTTTCACTCTTATTCCGTTTCAACCTATTCAATCTTGTATTTTGCATCTCCCAAATTAACGTGGTTGCGTATAAGCTTCACATTATTGTTTGACATATTGTTAAATTCAACTAAACTGAATTTCGTGCGCGGAGCTTTGAAAGAGCTATTTTTAGCTGTATACCCACACGCCGTGGAGGACCTATTCTTTGAAAAAGCTCACTGCGCAGCATTCGAGCGAAATTTTGGAACGAGGGGTAGGGAAAACCGAGAGATTTCATTGTCTGATTCCGGCGTTTCAAGTCCGCGCGTGCACGAAAAGCCAGTCTATTAATGTAACTTGAAATTAGGACAGGCGGTTTTCAAGAACAATTCATCGTTCTCCAATTATTTTTCCGAAAAATTCTCGCAAAAATCGCAGTTATAAAATTTCTCTCTCTCTCATTCAAATTTATTCATTACGTGTACCCTCCCTTTCTCGCTCTAGTTAGCCATGCACTCTCCTTTTTATCAAGCTCGTTAAAATATTTTCCCCCTGGAAAAGAAAAAGGAAGCGGGGATGGGTATCAGTATCGCTCCTCACAATGGAAATATGATATATAATGTAGCGTCCTTTTTTAAAGAAACGAACCGACCCATTAAAAAGCAGCTTCCCCAAAACAACAACAACCACAAGATTACGGTCACTCCCATCGTCACCGAGACTCACAGGGCGCCGGTATATACCGAATACCTCGAATCACCATCAAAGAAAATCCACTCGTCGAATTATACGACGGCCATTAACCGTTTTATCGCCGAAAAACACCACGCCCCCCGCTCGCGCGCTCCCATAAGCATCGTAAAAAGCCGCGGCTCTGCTGCAGCTCTCTCTCTCCTCGTCAGCGGCGACGATGCAACCACTCACCTCTGAGCGCACATATATACGCACACGCGCAAACAAAACAAACTTTTAATCATCGACTCTCCGAGAGAGAGAGAGAGAGAGAGAGAGAGAGAATGAGAGCCATGGAAAAGCCGGTGCTCTTATCAGCGACGAATTAACGAGGGGCTCGTCCTCCCCGATAATAACACACTGATTTCCCCGTCGCGCGCGCGAGCGCGAGCCACTTTCATCCAACAGAGAGAGAGAGAAAGCTTGCAGCAACAGCAGTGCGCTCGCATTGTGTCCGTATATATACTCTCTCTCTCTCTCTCTCTCTCTCTCTCTCTCTCTCTCTCTCTCTCTCTCTCTCTCTCTCTCTCGCGAGCTAACGAGCCTCTCGTGGGCAGGCTTTTTAATGAGCCTTTGGCCCGTCGAGAGAGAGAGCGAATGAGAGAGAACAATCGATACCGCAATAATCGATACGAGATCGATTCCAGCCGGTTCTTGCGGTGGTGATGGCACGCCCTTCTCTCTCTCTCTCTCTCTCTCTCTCTCTACGCGCTGCGTATACCGTATAACAGGTACATCACTCTCTTCGCGCGCGAGCGAATGATTCATATTTCACGTGCGACGGTATAGTAGCATCGGGGGTTATATACACACACACACACACCAACACTCGTGGGATGCGGCGCGTTATTGACTACTACGATACCGCGGGCGCACGTTAGTATACATAGCTACGACTGCAGCGTGTCATTTTCCTCTATACGTGGCCGCGCACGTATTTTTTTTGTTCACTTTCGGTTTTTTTTTATCTCCTTTTTTTCGGTTTTATAGAGTACCGCGGGCGCTTTAATGGTCGAGAGCGACGGTCGCGGCGGCAGGGGAGGATTATTAGAGCCGCGGAAGCGCCCCGGGAATATGGATTATTAGCAGAGTTTCGCGTTTTTCGATGCGAGTCGTGGGTGTGTATAGCGTTCGGGAAATAATAGAGTTGGAAGTACGGAGAGGAACTGCATGTGACGAAGAATGAAAAGGGGATTTTCGAAAGCCGCTAGGGGAGTTTTGATGTGGTTTTTTTTCGCGGGGTGGGTGGGAAATCCGATTTGATATGAACAAAAGCTTGTTCGTCGTGTGTTTTACATATTATTGCGAGACTCGAATTGTTAAAAAATATTCTATGGAATCCGATATGATCCTGCTTTGCAACGGAATTTTTTAGTCGAACGTATGCTGTTATTATTGTAACATAACGGACAAATGGAAATAACCAACAAATGTAGGGTTTAACTATAATTATTAAAAACTCAAGTATACGCGGCTGAACATTGTTAAAAGTTCCAACCAATTTGCGACTCTCCTGCACTTAAACTCTGGCAAAAATTTCAAAAATCTCCCTTTACATCTATGCGCGCTGCACCTCAACCTCCGCCTTCCACTCGGCAAAACAAAGAGACGCTCTTTCTCCTATACGCATTCCACACCGGCCAAAAAAGACACTATAGGTACACGCGAGTCGAAGCGCTATATACGCGCGCAAGCGAGCGGCAAAGAGGCGACGCAGCTCGAAACGATCCTCTCTTTTCCTCCTCCTCCTCCTCCACCTCTTCTTCTGCTGTTATACGTTCGATCGTTGACGTTCGCCGTCTCGCGGACGTAAAGAGCAACGTCATAAACCGCGCTCGAGCGCGACGCCGACGTCACTCACCGCGGGCGACCGCATGCGGGGCAATAAAAACGCAGGCGCGCGCGAGCTTTCGAAATTATTCATGCCAAGGGGGTTTAATTGACGCCTGCATTTCGGAACGGTGTAACGGTACGGGTTTCTTGAATCGTAGGACAACAGACTTGTCGTTGCTGTTTTAAAGCGTACTTTTATCGCGAAATTTAAACTTTCTCTTATAGGAAGTGTGAAAAGAGGGAGAGAACGATTATTCCTTTGTGGATTTCCGTGCGTGACTCGATATCTGGGTGACACTCTGCTGCAGTTTCCCCTATATAATAAGTCTAGAGGCGCGTTACGTCATACACGTGCATGCGTACGTATATACGACGTCATAAGAACAAAACTTCGCGATTGAATAAATCAGGTTTGATATTGTCTATATGCAGTACGACGTGGTGGTTGTGAAAGGCTCTCAGATTAGAATGAAAACGCGGAAATGCGTGTCTATAGGTATGTGCTGCTGCTGCTGCTTTTATCATCTATAGGTAAAATTTAATTGAACGAAGAAAGCGAAATCGTAAATCATGCCCAGCTAATTACCATCGCACTTACTTCATTCATCTAATTTACAAGTTAGCCGCGTTGCGTCGCGCGAGCGAGCGAGCGAGCTCAGCTCTCCCTCTCTCTCTCTCTCTCTTAAGTTCCAGCCAATTACAACAAGTTATTAGAATGTAAAACGAAATTAATTGTAAGTTATATACATTGTTCCGAAACTATGGCAATGGTATCCACGCATAATTACCCCAAGCGCGCTCTATAATCCCGGGCGTTCTGCGGGCGTAGCGGCGCGTAAGTTTTCCAGACTATAGCTCTGGCGGCTAATCGAAGAAGAGAGTACTGTAACTAGACGAGGGAAATTTGCTACACACTCGCGCTCTGTTAATGTTTTTTAAAGCAAAGTTATAAGCTTGATGTATATTGTGTCAAAGTATTCTGTTTCATGAAGTCTCCGAACGCTCGAAGTATTTTAAATTTTGTACGGTTCAAACGGTTTCCCTTTTATACGAAAAAATGTATTTTCGAATTTGAATTATTCAAGATCGTGGGAACGAGAAAATATTTTTAAGCTGAAGTATATTGTAAGAAACGGTCTCGAAAAGTCCTAAAATGCAATTTCGTCGCCTAAAAAGTGCCGCTTTTAACGGGCCCCAGAGACGTTCATTTCATAAAACATTTTGTCATCATCGTTACTTATTCAAATCTCCTGCCCTTTGACATTACATACACACACACACATACCACCACCACCCTCGCGTTCCTTAAATTTTAAATAGACTTTAAAATAGCTCCAAAACCTACCCTTCCCCAGCACCACCGCGTACTCCTAACCAAACCTTATTAAATCAAACTAACAAATTACTCCTGCAAATCTCTCTTCGTCCCCTCCAAATTCCATTAACCCCTCCTCCGCCACCCCCCTCTCGACTTTAATAATTTCTATTTACCTTTTTACCCTTTGCGCGCTAGTATGTACGAGAGCACCACCGAAATATTCAGCAGCAGCGCCGTATTCCACACCGCTTTCTCGAAAAAAAAAAAAAAAAAAAAAAAACCTCACCAACCCGGCGAGAGAAACACACGTACACACAGAGGAGGAATATCCCCTCGCTCGTACGGTGGGGGCGACTCGTGCAAACGTCGTTTTCGTGCTCGCTTAATATTGCAGGAAGAGCGTGCGCGCGCGTCTGGACGCACGCGAACCGCTTTATCTCGCTGCTGGCATCGCACGAGTGAGCGAGCGAGCGAGCGAGCAAAAAGCAGCCGCTGAAGCCCCCGCGCGCGCGCGCGTACGTATATAGTGCACGTCGAACTGCCGCCCGGTCGTGTCGTCCGGATGGATTGTATACTCTCGCTGCTGCTGCTGCTGCTGGTTGTTTTTTTATTTTTGGGGTGGTAGTGGGTGGCTTTTTGAGTTTATCCTATGCCGGAGAGGGAGATTTTAGGTTACGATGCTTGTTTTTTCGCAGAGCGAGGTATAATTTTGTTAGGCCGAGTGATGCGGAATTTTCCCGGCGTGGAAGAGGCTTTCGCTTTGCGCAAAATGAATTATGTGTAATGGCATGAGGAGACAGAGAGGGAGGCAAAGAGAGAGGGGGAACAAGGTTGGTTGATATTTTACGATGCACTTTGTTGAAAGATTAATACATACGTAAGCTTTAAGACCGGAATATTGCAAGACTGACATATCATCGGGTCCCGATGTATATTTCATTAAAAAAAAAAGAAGAGGTAGAGGAATAATACCGAACGAGCCAAAAGAGAAAGGAGCAGCGCGGCATCTCTCTTTCTATGCCCCTGCAATTTTAATTTCGACTGTCTATCAAATCCCAAAGAAATTCCCGGACAATCGATAAATAGCTCCACATCGATATTAAACAAACCAGTTGAAGAGAGAGAGAGCGAGAGAGAGATAGAAAGGAAGCAAAGAAGGAGCTTATAAAAGCGAGATCGAAAAAACCGCGAGGCTTCATATAAGCATCGGCGCGGGGTATAGCGGGAGGAGAGAGAGAGAGAGAGAGAGAGGGCAATTCCTCGAAAATGCCAAGCGTCTCCATCGAACATTCTTAAGGACGCGAGCGAGCGAGCGCAGGGGACAATAAAGCAGCAGAAGCAGCAGCCAAGTTTCATGCTCCAGACGGAGAGAGAGAGAGAGAGAGAGAGAGAGAGAGAGAGAGAGAGAGAGAGCGCGCGAGCGAGAAGGAAAAATCCAAAAGGACGAACAAAGGATAAAACGAGCTATAAGGGACGAGCACGCGTGCGAGAGCTGTGCGCTGCTCTACGGTTCGGCGATTTATCGAATCGGCACTGCTCTCGCAGGTGGCTTTTGCTGCTGCGCGCACGAGAGAGAGAGAGAGAGAGAGAGAGAGAGAGAGAGAGAGAGAGAGAGAGAGAGAGAGAGAGAGAGAGAGAGAGAGAGAGAGAGAGAGAGAGAGAGAGAGAGAGAGAGAGAGAGAGAGAGAGAGAGAGAGAGAGAGAGAGAGAGAGAGAGAGAGAGAGAGAGAGAGAGAGAGAGAGAGAGAGAGAGAGAGAGAGAGAGTTCTCGCTCCTTTTAGCAAAATGAAACGCACCCGATGGGGCTTTGTGTGCGCGCGCGCGCCTTTTGGGAGAGTACAAAAAAGTTAAGATAAAGGAGAGCATGAGGAGGAGGAGGAGGGGGAGCTGAAAAATGAGGAAGCGCGAGCGCGCCAAAGGGGAAAATGGAGCGCGGAGTATTTGTAAGGGGATGAGAACAGGCATCGATTGGGTAAGAGAGTGAGAGAGATGACGAGGCGATGGATAGAGGAGGATGAGATGTTTTTGCGAGGAAGAGGGAGTGTGAGTACGATTTGTGCGCGCTGAGAGATGTTGTTGGGGTGTAATGAGGGAGAAAAATGCTCGGGGGGGTTTATTACGGAGTTTAAGACGGCTGTGAAGAAAAAGCGAGATGATGGGTAGGGTTTATATATTACCAGGCCGTGCAGTTCCGTGATTGTAGAAAAAAGATATGGGGTACAGAAGGTGCAAAGAAGTAAACGTTTTGGTTATGTATCTTCCTTCCTTATGAAGAGAAGTTGACAAGTGTTGAAATTCTTATTGATACCGGTACCGAAACGCAATCGATACTCGGAACTATGTATATACAAGGCACTATACCCCAATTGTTTACCATCACAAGGTCACTGTCAACACAGCCCCGCCTAATTAATCCAACCACTCGGACGCTCAAAACAAATGCAGTACTCCGTCATCGTAAACCCTCTCGATACTACTCTTCCCCTTCCCCCTCCTTCTACTCCCGACGACTATCGAAAACCGAAGAGCTGTACCACGGCGCTCGATAAACAAACTGCCGCCGCTGCCGTATACTCCGAGACAAGGAAGATGAAAAACCCGGGGGACCGATTGCCAATCGACGATATCCCGTCGTCGTCGACGTCGTCGTTTGCAAGAGACCACGAGACGGAAGGAAGGAAGACTCGTATACGAAAGAGAGAGAGAGAGAGAGAGAGAGAGAGAGAGAGAGAGAGAGAGAGAGAGAGAGAGAGAGAGAGAGAGAGAGAGAGAGAGAGAGAGAGAGAGAGAGAGAGAGAGAGAGAGAGAGAGAGAGAGAGAGAGAGAGAGAGAGAGAGAGAGAGAGAGAGAGAGAGAGAGAGAGAGAGAGAGAGAGGTATATAAAGGTAGGCGACGTGCTTCCGGAACGCGAGATAAAGAAGACGACGATGCCGGAGTTTCGAGAGGCGAGAGAGAGGTGAACCGAGAGGGAGAGGGTGTGTGTATAGTGTGATGCGGTGTTGATCGTCGCGATGACGCGCACGGCGGTGCAGCGCGTGATAAAGCGCTGCTGCTGCTGCCGAGATGATTATGGGGGTAAAGGTTGGGGACCGGTTGAGGAGGTTGTTGGGAGTATTTGCAAAGTTCGGTTTTTTTTTATTATTGTTGTTGGAGAAGTGTTAGAATTTTGTTGTTGTTGAAATTGCGAACCGTTGTTGTTTGTTTTGTAGTGACACAAAGGAGGGAATGTATAAAGATTTCGCGAAATTCATAAAACCATGACGGTTATTATAAGGAATTGTAACTTTAAGAATCCACTATTATAGCCACATACATGTAGCTTATGTGTCATACTTTGAATAAACATTAGGCGAAAAACAATATCCTTGGCGTTCTTAAATTTAAAGTTGACACTTTTCTAGTTCTAATTTTGAACAATATACATTAGACGTTGGAACTAAATCGCACTAATTAATTATACACGGATAGAATTGATTCAGAAAAATTATCGAGAAATTCACTGTAAAAATTACCGTACAGACTAACTTTTTTCGATTTAATTTTAGCTTTTTCCGGCGGCATATAGGAAAATTTTCCCGTGTCTGTCACGGTAAAAACTTCAGGTATTACGAAAATGTGAATTTAATTACTTATTAAGCATATATTATTTGCAATATTATTGGAAGTGTTGGTTTCTAAACGATATTTTTCTTCAAATTTTATTTAAAAAGTTCTAAACGCTATAATTAATCTATTGTGAATCTAATTATTGATATTGATGGGGTTATGTGTGCGGTCGTCTTTCCCATCAATTCAGGGTAAAATTTATACGGAAGGTTTGTAAAAATTACTGTGTCAGTGCAGTACGGTAAAATTTCACGTGATGCATATTAATTTTTCTTAAGACCGTATATATAGTAATAATTATAGAAAATACGTGGAGAAAGTTACAAAAAAGTATGTTATTCTTCGATTAACGTGAATTTCACGGTAATTTTTATGATAAAATTCTATCCGTGTATCTATAATAAAATTTTAATAATTAGACTATACCAAAATTTACTTTTGTAAATCTTTATAAAAAAATGTCCTAAGAAGAAAAAATTACGACAACAAAAATTATAATCATAGCGGACGCGTCTTCAAGCACCTGGGAGGGGAATCTGCCGAGAATCCACCGGATGAGAGAAGGAAAAAACATTTTTAATCTTGAGGAAAACTTTCCTTTCTCACTCCGCGCGCGGGTGCGCGCGTCCATGCAAATGCGAGGGTGTGGAAAAATGTCGGGCAAATGTTGAGAAATCCTTGAAAAAATATTTTTCGTCTCGCGTCTCCTTTTCTCTCGTGCTCACGAGAATTCGCAAATCCGTATAAAAGAGCGCCGAATAAATAACGGGCGTCGAGAAGGAAAAACAAAATCCACGGCTCCGGAAATCGACTAAGAAGAAGTCTTCTTCACCCTTGCTCTTTTGAGAATGCATTAAAGAGAGAGAGAAAAAGTACAGTAGGATTGAAAATTTAGTTGTACTTTGCGTTGTTAATCATGGATACAATGTTGGCCTAGGTTAATTTATTGCACTGTTTATTTAGATTTTATTAAATTGTGCGAAAACAATGTTTTCCAAGTTATTAATTTTTGTAATTATTAATCATGTCATGGAGAATATTTTACACACGGAGAGAAATTCCGTAGTTACAATTACCAGAGTTCGCTAGTAATTTTGTCACAGACCGACTCAAATGAACTCTTTATAAGATTTCTAACAAATTGTACGAGAAAGAAAATAATTTTTATCATTCACATTCGAAAAATTGATACATTCCATATAAAAAATTACAATAGTACATAGTAAAATTTATGACGTAAGAAATATTCAAAGATGTTCTATAAATTTTTACCAAGCACTATTGTAATTTTCATTAGAAACTTTAGACTTATGAAAAGTATTCTAGTAAGTTTTATAAGAAACCTAAAACTTGTTATAAACTCTAGTCGACCCAACCTGTTTGGGCATGCGCGGTATGCCAGAAATGACGCGCTTTCGGCGTTGCTGGCGTTGGCGTGCCGGCGTTCGCGTTGCCGCCGTTCGCACTGCGGCGCCGCATTTTCTTTTATCAAGAGCACGTGCACACATAACCTGCAAAGTTGATTCTTCAGCGGCCGGCGCAAGATTCTGATTTCAACATCTACGCTACTTTTGTAAGTATAAAATTTGATGTATGTGTGTAAGAATGTTTAAAAGTAAGTATTATTTAATCGTTTTTAGAGTAGATCATGATGAATGAACAACAAGGCGCATAGGTAAGGGATAAGTATACATAAAGGTTAAAAGGGCGTATAGATTGCATGTTGCCGTTGCGGCTTGTAGTATGCCGATGTCGGTTATTATTGAAAGCGAAAGAAAGGGAAAGAGAAAGACATTATCAAAACCTCACTTCTATGAAGACAAGAGAAACTCGTTAAATTCTCTCTCTCTCTCTCTCTCTCTCTCTCTCTCTCTCTCTCTCTCTCTCTCTCTTTCTCCCACAACGGCAACTACGCAACACGTATATACAAAGTGCAATCAACGCTTCTTATGTATACTTGATATATTTGTACAATCCTAACCTATATTTGCATCCAGTGATCCATCCTTAAAAAGTCCTTGATAATTTACCAAACGTATTTATTAAATTTTTATTCATTAATTTACTTTTATCTATTATTAATTCCTTTACTTATATAAGGATTCTCGTGCAAGTGATAGTGAAGACGGACAAACCCATTCTTTGGCTCCTGTGAGAAAGATAATCCTTCAACAGCATTAATACAAAATACCTCTGTACTTGAGAATTCAGAACCTTCTATTGAAGTCGAAAATTTGCTAGAAAATGATGATTTGCTTCTTGATATAGATACTGTAAGAATTTTAATTTACATCTTTGTTGTACTATTTATTTTAATTTTTTGTTTTTGTATGTTCCTTTGTGAAATATTTTACGTTTTTCAGGGTTTAGAACAGTATTTAAAAGCCAATGGGATTGGAAAAGAGATACTAAAGGAATATCAACAGAGTGGTGATTGGCTGAAAAAGACAACACGCAGTAAATTGGTGAGGCTTGTTATACGACGGGAAAAAGATTGGCAACTTAAGGATATACCTGTTGAGAAGCATCTTGATAAATTTGAGTATGTATTACACAGTTACAGGCTTTTTGATTGAATAGTTATGCCTTAGACTTAGATTTTACACTTAAGGTGATGTTATATACCGACATAATTTTAAAAAGAGTACATCTCATGAAAATACCAATAGAATCATCCACAAAAATTTCTGAGTATAGTATTTACATATACAGAGCGCCTGACAGACGTGTTTTTCCAAAAAAATGATCAGAGTTTATTTAATTAAATAAAAATCGTACTGTCGGTAAGTAGGAATCTGCAATTGACCTATTTTTAAAACGACCACAGCTAACGAAAATACTAATAGAATCGCTCAAAAAAATTTCTGAATATAGTGTTTACGTGTCCGGAGCGCCTGAGTCGTCTTCTTCCAAATAAACGTTTGAATGTTGATTTAAAAAATATTGAAATCAGGGTATCACATCACCTTAAATATCTAGATTTATATTTAAATTTGTAAAAATGTCAATTTAATTTTGCAAAAATAATTTCAGAATCACTACAAAAAGATTTATCATCTTGTCACGTGAAATTACAAGAATTTTTAAAAAAGAGAGCCCAGCAACTTACTACTCTCCTTATAAAAAAGTTGGTGATCAGGAGATACCTACTTCAGGTAAATTGTGGGATAATTTTAATTATGAAAAAAAGCGTTTAAGAATAGTTGGATTAGTCCGTCCAAAAGCTATTAGTACAGCTCCTCTGCATATAACAACTTCTGACGGTAAGATCGAATTTAATTTAATACAATTTGTAAGTCAGGATGTTAATTTAATTGTTCATAATTCTTTTTTTTTACAGAAACAGAAAAATTGGAGTGGCTCAAACATAATATTGATGATTGGATGACAGTGGAACAATTTTGGAAGGATACATTTGAGGCTCGACGAAAACAGCTGATGGTAGATAAAATATCTATCCATGAATACATTGACACTTATTTATGTTTGACTGTTAAACAAGGTATTTCATTGGTAAGTTTCGTTAATATTTTCTTGCTTACAAGTGATTTATTTATTCGTACATTCAATTTATATTTTTTTTAGATTGAAAGTGATTTCGAAGTATTACATCCTAACTCAAATATTATTTGTAATGCTGATTGGAAAATATTGAAGAATTGTATACAAAATTTTTTGAGGGAAGTACAAGAAAATATCTGCCCGTCAGATCGTAGTTTGATCTTGACGTTGTTGTCTAATGTTTTGTCTGACGGTATATATCTGAAGTTAATAAAAAAGGACATTAGTGAAAATGATTGTATGATTATTTATTTTATAAAAAATCGTATTTTCAGACAAAGAAGATTTTTTAGTATTTTATCTTTTACCATATGTGATAACATCACAACGTGCCAGAAAAAGGAAAGTTAAAAGTCTAGAAGAAGCTGCAAATAGAAATAATAGAAGGCCGAGAAAATTATCGATTCAAGACGGGAAACTTTCATTTCACATTTACAGGTATTATTAATTCAAACTTTAACTTAGATTTTTATCTATAATAAACAATTTATTATGTATATATCTCTTACGTACGATGAGTTCGAGATAAGGGTAGGTGCATCGAGAGTAAAATTAATGCTGCAGAAAAATCGATTGCTCTATTATGAATTTTTATGTTATTTTTATTTTATTTTTAATTTTTAGACAGCTGCAGATTTAAACTCAGCACTGCAAAATTTGAAAACAAAACTGAGAGAGGCTAGACAACCTTTACAACCATTGATCGTTTCCATAGGAGAATTAACCAATGTGCATCAATATATGGTAGTTATCAACGAAGAGTTATATGAAAAGAAAACTTGCTTTGATGCGATTACTTTGGCGTTTAAGGTGTTTTTTGCGTTCGATTGTGAATATCCGGAAAATTCTTTAACTTTGTGGCTTTTTATACAAAAATGCATATTTGGGCTGAATTTGGAAACTGATATTAATAATATATCATTAAATATTATCGTAGGAAGTTACTTAGAAACCCTCAAGCAAAAATCTTAAAACTATTATAATGCCGTTGTGTGATTTTTGTGATGGTAATTTTGATACTGAAGTATCATTGTTTTTGCATATAAAAAATATCCACAAAAGTGCTGATAGTTATACGTGTATATTTCAAAACTGCAAACGATCGTACAAAAAGATACATTCATTTCAAGAACATGTAAAAAACAATCATGAGATTTTGAAATGTGAAACAAATGATACTTCACAAAAATCGGTGTTATTATTAAAAGAGACTGAGGAAATAGATTCAAATCCCGCATTTTGTATCCAAAATGTAACGTATGACGAGGATAGTAACTTCAATTGTTATAGTTTTTCTAATAACAACTATTTTATTCCATGTGAGAATTATAATAATTTAGGTGAACATAATATGACACATTTAACAAACAATTATTTAGATTATTTAGGAATTCAGTATGTTGCGAATCTCAATAAATACACAGACTTACATAGGCGTAGAGTACAGTCAATTATAAATAACACCAAAGAAATGTGTGAAAAACTACTTAATCACATTATAAAAGAATGTGAAGTATTAATTGTTGATAAAAGTGAAAAAACGAAACTATTGCAGATATTAAATCGTTGTGCTAATGTTTTAGAGCCCTTTGACAGTGAACAAAAATGTTTTACACGGTTTAAGAAACTTAAATCTTATGTTGAACAGGAAAGTATTATTATTGGTGATAGAACGGAATTTCGCAAACGTGGTCATCATCAAAATATTGTACATGTACCAGTAAATATTCAAGTTATACCTTTACAAAAGGTATTCAAAAACTTTTTTGAAATGCCAAATGTTTACGATCAAACTATGGAGTATTTAAAATCCTTGAATAACAAAGAAATAATCACTAACTTTGTACAAGCTGAATATTGGCAAAGTAGATTACCAGAATTCAAAGAAAAAACTGTATTACCTTTAGTTCTTTTTTTCGATGATTATCAAAATAATAATCCTTTAAGTTCGCATAAAAATATAGCCAAAAGTGGAGTGGTCTACGTCAGTATTCCATGCTTACCTGTAGAGTACCAATCTAAATTAGAAAATCATTTCGTTTTTTCACTTTTTAACACAATTGACAGAGAAGTTTTTGGAAATAAACTACTTTTCTTGCGTATTATAGAAGAATTGAAGGCATTAGAAAAAATTGGAATAAATTTAGAGCTTCCTCAAGGTGAAAAAAAAATTGTATTTTGAATTGGCTTTGTGCATTGGCGATAATCTTGGATTACATTCACTATTAGGCTTTACTGAGAGTTTTAATGCGCAGATTTTTTGCCACAAGTGTTTGGTAAAAAAGATAGATATAAATAATGTTTACAGTGAAAACAACTGTGTTCTTAGAAACGAAGAAAATTATGATTTGTTGTTAAAATGTGAAAATTCGAAAGAATCGGGAATCAAAAGCGAATTTGTATTCCATAAATTGGAAAATTTTCACGTTGTAAGAAACGTAGGAGTGGATGCAATGCACGACATCCTAGAGGGAGTTGCTAGGTACGATATGGCACTTATCATTAACGAATTTATTTATAAAAAAGCGCTTTTTACCTTAGAAGATCTCAATTTTAGAATTAGAGCATTTGATTATGGTTTTCAGTATAATGTAAACAAATCAGTAGAAATAAGACAAGCACAAATAAAAAATGGGTATATTATTATGTCATCATCTGAAATGAAAACTCTTTTGAATGCTTTTAGCTTAATTATTGGACACTATGTACCTGCAGATGATCAGCACTGGGAATTGTATTTATTGTTAAAAAATATTAATAATATTGTATGGAGTTTGGAAATTCACAAGGATACGTATAGTTACTTAGGTGTATTAATTGAAGAATACTTATCATTGCTGGTAATTCTGTTTCCTAATAGTATGAAGCCTAAGCATCATTTCCTCACTCATTACAAGCGGTCTATGATGTTATTCGGTCCATTAGGCAAAATATCATGTATAAGAGATGAAGGAAAACACAAAGTGGGGAAAGATGTATCAAAATCAACTTCAAGTAGAGTAAATATTAATCGCACTGTAGCTGTAAAGCATTAAATGATGCTTAATTATAAATTTATTAATAAAAGTATCGGTTACCAAGAAATTGTTTATGGTAAAGTGCAAAAATTATCTAATTCATCGTATATAGAAGATTATGAAAAATTTCAAGCTCTTCCTTTCGACGTAAATATTTGTACAAACCTTTTCACAATTAAATATTTAGAGCTAAAGGGAAGCAGAATAACTGGCGATTCCATTTTAGTATTTTTTTCTGAGCAAGGACCAAAATTTTACCTTGTTTCAGAGATTATTTTATGTGAAAAAAATGTATTCTTTTTCACGCGATTATTAAAAGACATTTATTTTGATTCACACTTCGATGCATATCAAATTTATGATATTGATAATGTTGAATGTCATGTAATTGATATAAAAACTATTAACAGTTGTAAAATTACTTATGTAACTTTATTATCAAATGGTTATTATTATATCCCAAAATCTTGGGTCTAGGTAATTGTAAACTTCTAACATAAATAAAATATTTTTAAACAAATATTATTACCTTTTTCATTAATTTACTGATTTTTATTGTAATATTATGAAAATTTCAGTATAAATATATGTAGAGATAAAAATAAAAAATATAATAAGGCTTTTCCAAGTGGTGATCGTACCTAATATGTGACTGTAAGAAGAGGTGATAGCAGTTGCCTGTTTTACTCACTAGAGGGAGTTTTCACTACACGAAGAGTATATTTTTATTTAAATGTTTATTTATTATTGTAATTTAATGATAACATAATTCATTCGACATGATTACTGGTTTACATTTCTTTTAGAATACGTTAATTATTTATTAACTATTTATTCGAGGCTTGATTTCATTCAGTATGATAAAATTAACAAACTATCTCTTTCCCGCAAGTGGCAGAATTTCACATCAGTAAGTATATAAGCGCGGTTGACTTCATCGATGAACATATAGGAGCGTGCGTATGCGAATCCATGTACCGTTGTAATCATGTATATCTGCGATCGATCTAATTTTATAAGTTTCTCTAGCGTTAGTACATTTAAGTTTAAGTAGAGCGAAAATAATAGTATCTAGCTGGTGAAAGGTTGATTATCAAAATATAGATAAGGCCAAGATTCATCACTGAAAATCTTCATCTTCATCAAATTAGAATAAAGAGAAAACCAAGTACTAATATTTATGTCTCATTAATTTTTTTATATCATAATATATGTTAGTAACATTTAAAAGGTTTGGTAACAATATTTACAAAGTCAAAAAAGTAAAAATTACTAGAGTACATTGTAAAAACTTGCTGGGTATACTGTAAAAATTCATAGATTCAAAATTTTACAATAGTGCCTAGTAAAAATTCAGAGGTTGGCAGTCTGTGAGAGAATTACTATAATAACTAGTAAAATGTCCTATGATTCTTGTAAAATTTACTACGGGATTTCTCTCCGTGCAGTAAAAACACTACAAACATATTATTAAAATCTGTGTTATGACAAATATTTAAAAATCTTTGTAAATTTCAGTCTAGCTGAACACTGAGAGCATAAATCTTATTAAACTTTGTGAATTTGTGTTTTGTTTAAAATTTATTCTAATTCATTCCCAGGCCACCGTTTTCTTTCTGTGAGTAACTACCGCGCAACTATTCACGAAAATCCTTTATTGAAATTTTCTCCGCTCTAAAATTCTATACCGACCCTAATACAACAACACTAATCTAATTCAGCAAAAGCAAACCAATTCGCACCCCATAGCCCTGAACAGGGATAGTAAACCAACCTTCTACAACTCTATTAGAAAGGATGTGATAGACCTGATACTTTGCTAGGAGGAGATTAGCAGCTGGATCGGGCCTTTAGGGAATCCGAGGAGAACGGACTGTGATACTTACAGGGACATCCTTGAGAACGAACATCGAAACTTCAGGCCGGACTTCACCATAACTAATAGGTTGGAGTACTGGGCGGAGGTGCTTGGAAGGACTATCGACGCTTTATTTCACGGAGAAAAATGTTCTATTAAAAATTACTATGTTTTATTGTAACCGGGGGACAGACTTGAATTCTTAAAAAAATTACTATGTTTTATAGCAAAAATTGCTATAAATGTAGTAAAAATTACTAGAAACATAGCAATTTTTGCTAGAAAACATAGTAATTTTTTTAAGAATTCAAGTCTGTCTCCCGATTACAATAAAACATAGTAATTTTTAATAGAACATTTTTCTCCGTGTTCAGAGGAGCTGCCCGATGACCAAACCTAGGGGGACCGGACGGACACCTTCGTGGATCCAGAGGCAGTACAAATCCCGCGTTAACGCAGAAAGAAAGAGAGAATGAAGTAATTACTGCGGGGGAATTGGAAAATACCCTGATGCAGCTAGGCTGAATCGCATCCTCGCGAAGAATCCGGAAGTTTGACTGGAAGCTATTCAACCGACCGGGGAAAATGCGGCTTCAGAAGAATAAGATTGCTTGCAACTACTCCTCGAAACCAACTTTCCGAATTTTCATCCAAATGTTGAGCCTCAGGCACGATCTCACGAGACACAGGTACCGAGAAGGGTAGCCTGGGATCTGGTCGATCGTATAGTTTGGTCGGAGAGAACTAGATGGGCCATCAACAATTTCAACCCCTTCAAGGCTCCAGGAGCTGATGGGGTGCTTCCGGTCTTCCTACAAGAGGGACTGGAGGTACTCATTGGACACTTGGTCAAGGTTTGTAGGTTAGTATTGCCTTGGCCCATGTGCCACGTAGATGGAAATCTGCCAGAATTGTCTTTATTCCGAAAGCCGGGAAATGTAGCCACACATCTGTTAAGGATTTCAGGCCGATCAGCCTGATCTCCTTCGTCTTTAAGACATTAGAGAGCTGAGGGAAGGTGAGGTACCTGCATGGTGGAGTGCTAACAATCAGGCCATTGCGCCCGAACCAGCACGCTTATAGGGCAGAACACTCAACGGAGACTTCCCTACACTCGATGGTTTATGGAGAAATCATGGTGGGAGCCTTCTTGGACGTGGAAGGGGCGTTCAACCGCACCTCCACAGAGATCGTTCGGGAAGAGGCAAAGAAGCCAGGAGTACCCGAGCCACTATTAAACTGGCTTGGGAGCATGCTGAGCGGCGGAACGGTGGAGGCCAAGTTGAGCTCTACCAAGGTCACAGGGGTGGTCAGTAGGGGGTGCGCACAGGGTGAGGTATCTTTTCCCACTATCTGGTGCCTGGTAGCCAACTGACTTCTCGAGACGCTGAATGTTGGGTGTTGCTATGCTCAGGCCTACGCAAACGATTTCCTGATCCTCATAAAAGAAAGGTGCATAAGGCGGCCATTGGCGCCATGCAACTTCCACTTAAGAGGGTGGAACGTTGGTGTGAAGCAACAGGACTCTCTGTGAATTCAGAGAAGATTGATCTCATCGTCTTCACCCATAAATACAAACTTCAACGGTACAGAGCGTTTACATTGGAGGGCAAAGCTCTGGAGGTAAAGGATTCGACTAAATATCTCGGAGTCGTCCTGGTCAAGAAGCTGACTTGGGACAAGCACGTGCTTACCCAACGCGACATATTCCTGTCGGCTTTTTGAACGTCTCGGATGGCATGTACCAAGCACGTTGTGCCTCAGCCTCAAGATTATTTTGTGGCTCTACAGGGATGTACTGGTACCCAGGTTTGCATATATTGCTGCGATCTGGTGGCATAGAACGAAGCTGGGTGAGGGGGATCACGGGCGCGATGCGTACTACGCCCACAAGAGCACTGGGGGCAGTGGCGAACATCGTGCCCATTCACCTCACTATCACCGCAGTTGCAGCTAGTACAGTAGGACTGAAAATTTGGGCGCCAGAAGGAAAGGTGGAGTTTCAGGAATAATAGTATTAGTTGTACTTTGCGTTGTTAATCGTGGATAAATTGTTGGCCTAGATTAATTTATTGCATTGCTTATGTAGGTTTTATTAAATTGTGCAAAAAAAATTTTTTCCAAGTTATTAATTCTTGTAATTATTAATCGTGTCATGGAGAATCTGAATATTTTACAGTAAAAACACTACAAACATAACCTTAAAATCCGTGTTATGACAAATATTCAAAAATATTTGTAAATTTCAATCTAGCTGATCCGTAAATCTTATCAAACTTTATGAATTCATGTGTTTTGTTTAAAATTTATTCTGATTTATTCCCACGCCATCGTTTTCTTTCTATGAGTAACTACCGCACGATCATTCACGAAAATCCTTTATTGAAATTTTCTCCGCTCTAAAATTCTATACCGACCCTCGTACAACAACACTAATCTAATTCAACAAAAGCAAAACAATTCGCACCCCGTAGCCCGTCCGTAAATCCAGAACCCACCAACCCGTACCCCTCGAACAGACATAAACTACCCGCGCGTATGGCACAGCATTCTCCCAATTATTTTTGCCTCCGACTATCCCGGCAACTAATACATCCTTCCTCTGCTGGCGCTCTGCCGTCTTCTCTCCCTCTCTGCTCTTAGCGAAACTTAGTTCCTCCTCTGCTTCTCCCGGAACGGCGATTATCTGATTTTTCGGCGGTCCAACTTCCTCCGCCCGACTCGCGCTCCACTCGCGGAATTTAAATCGGCCGGCTGAATTATGTTTACGCGCGCGAAGAACTACTGCCGTTTCGGCTCTGACGAACGGCTCTCCAAAAGTTGCGGAGTAAGAGCCGCTGTATAATGGATTTTTAACGAGTCGAACAATCGCCACTGTTGCCTCGCCTGAGTATATAACATACATATAGATATACACGTATGCGCCATCCCCGGGGATTTTAAAAATAAATTGTCGAATGGAGTGGTGAGGGTCAGGTGCTCGAGAGTTTAACAAGTGGTTTGTTTAGTACAGAGGGGGGACGGGAGCTCTACCCGTGCGAAATGAGGTTGCCGTCAGCAGCGAGCGATGAAAATTGCGCGCTGTTTGACTTACGGCCCGGGGATTTTTCATTAAATTGAAAGGTTCTTAATACACGCCGCGATTAAAAAACCGAACGCTTGTGCATACATACACACACACCGGTACACACCCACACACTCACAGAAACGCGCGCGCGTACTGTTATAAGCGAATGCTTTTTTAATTACGACGAAAGAGACGCGCTTGTGTTTCGCGCGCACGACTCTCGCTGTATATTTTCCTGCGACGGTGACGCGAGTTTGATGAAAGTTCAGCGTTCGAAATTTGTTTAAAATTGCGGAATGCGCGCGCGCGCTCTCGCTTGAGCGGAAAAAGTTGGCGGAACAGGGAGGGGGCAGGGGTGCGCAGGCGTATATACGCGGGGCGGCGTAGAGCAGCCTCGTAAAAGTTTTCTTATATGCCGTAATAAAGTGCGCGCACGCGTGCGGGTAAACTGGAAATACGTTTTATCGCCGCGGCGTGAATAAAAACCGAAATTAGCCGCGCGAGGTTATTGAAATCAGACCCCGTTTGTGTATGTGTCGCTCGGTAGCAAAGTTTTTGGCGCGGGGGCTTTTGTTTTATCATATCGATAAAAATGTGTGGTGCAGTTATTTATCGCGACGATTATTATGTGGATTTAATCATCGGGCGATACTTTGTGGCGCAAGGTCAGGTATGATTATTTTAATGGGGAGTATATTAAGTTCGTATTATAAAACGACGTATAAAAATGCCGCGTATATACGGTGATAATTACACACTCTTTGTGCGCGCACTGATTGATAACAAAGACTACTTTCCCTCGCCGCAGCAACAATGAAATTGGGCCGGATCGATGCAGCTCACAGAAAATTACACTCGATTCATCGACCGCTATACGCATTAACGGGGCAAAATGAATCATGTACACCTCGAATCGCGATTGAAACGTAAAATTAGTCCGACAATCGTCGAAAGCCCATTTATAACTCCCTTTCTCTCTCTTAGCCCATGCACACGCACGCACACACGGGCGCTCTTCCCGCCAGAGACAACAACAAGAACAACAAACGCACAACAGCACCGAAGAGGAGAGAGAGAAGCAGGGAAAAGAAACGAAGACACACGCGGACGCGCGGCTCTCAAAGGCTACACACATACACATCGTTCTCTTTCTCGTGCGACGTACCTACCACGACCGCTACAAGTCCGGGCATGAAAAACCGAGTCAATGAGAAAATCAGAGAGCGAGGGAGAGGGAAAGCAGCGCATGTGCGCGTATACCTACGTATACGTATATACTAGGGCCATTTACTCCCTGACAGAGACGAATAGGGGGCCTCACGGTCCCACGGAGGCCCTCGCGCTACAGCAGCATCCCTCTGTGTGCTTGTGTGTGCAAACTCGGAAGGATGTTTCGCGGCGAGTGTCGCCGAGAGTTATTTGTTGGCTGCAGCTATGCGCGGGAGGAGAGGAGTCGCAGGAACAAGCGCGGCTAATTTGCATGGATATGCCGCCGCTGTGTGGTGGTGTGCCGATGTCGCGCGCGGGTAAGAGAGAGAGAAGTGAAAAAGTTTTGTGAGGAGGGGTTGTACAGGTGATTTTTCGGTGGGAGCTGGATTTATGGGGGTGTAGAGGAAGCTTGTGGAATGCTCGGGGGAATGCTGTACGCTGGTTTTCGGTCATTTTTAAGAGCAGCGTAGGCTGTCTGGTTTTTTTTCGTTGTTGTTTTAAGTAAAGGCGTCTGTATATATTTGTAAACGTTTTATGTCGAGGGAAATCATTTAATTGTATACATGGTTGCCAGACCTTTAATGTAACATATTAGGTTTGTTAAAAAAAAAAAAAAAAAATGGTAAGTGCTGTATTTCGGTTTTCCAAACCGGTTGATCTGTAGGTAGATAATATTAATGGTACCCCGTACAAAAACTATTTGTACATTGTTTGTAAGAAAAGTTAAGAAGAATTAGTAAATATAAACTTGTTAACTGTACAGCCATCGATAGCGCGATAAGACGGATAAAAATGGGTTAGTATCAGTCGTAGATTCAAAAACCCAGCTTTACAACGTTCCACAGCGAAGAACCGCAACGGATTCTCCCTCCTATCTCACCGCAGTGTCACCCATATGTAACATCTCGAAAGCCATTCTTCTCCATCTCTCTCTCTCTCCTCTCGTAATTAAATCCACACAAAAAGCGCTTCCTCTAAATCTTCGACCGCGTAACAACGAAAAATCCATTCGGTTGCGCAAGGATATCCCGTGTGTCCGACCCGTCTCACATTCGCGCGCGAGCTCGTTTTTCCCCGTTTTTCGAAACCCCTCCCACCATTCTAATCGGCCCGCCGAATTAGAAATTCATTACCCCTCTCCCTCTCTCATCCGTACTCCCGGGCGAGATAAAGTCCCGAGATTAAGCGGGGCAGATATTCTAATTAATTTTTCCTTTCGGCTTCTGGGGGGGGGGGGGGGGGGGCAAGAGGGATAAGTCGCTGGTAATCCTGTCAACGGCCTCGAGCGAGAGAGATAAGTTTTGAAAGATGCTGCGACGACGGGAGAGAGAGGAATCCTTTTTCGGCAAGGGTTAAAGGGGCGCAACGAAGTACGAGAGGACGACTCCGACGAGGAGGAGGCGCTTAATGGGCCTAAATAAATTAATGGCGGTCGAATGAGATTCCGGAATCACTTCGTCATCACCGCTTGACTAGGCTAGCAGGCACCGCCGCGCGGCAAGTTGGTTATTGCCGTAGTCGTGGAAGAAGAAGCGATGGTATATCGATCGCTGATGGGAGAGAGGAGGCGTAATTGGTTTGTTATATGGGTTCGTTCGGGCGCTCAAGATAATATTGCGAATTAGGTTTTAGTTGAATTTAATGTATTAAGATGGTGTATTGAGCGGTGTGGTTATGAGGTCCGATGAAAAGGTTTAATCCGGCTATTGATGGGCAATTTTCTTGGAATGAAAAGAGATATATTTATGCAGAGATTATGAATTTAAATATTTTATATTAATTTATTATTATTATTAATAAATATTATTATTATTATTATTAATATTATTATTATTATTATTAATTATTTATTTATTTTTTTTTTTTATATTTTCAATTCCAAAATACGGTTTTTACGTGGATATTTGAAAGAAACTCTTGATAAAGCATGGTCTCCAATTGCTACATCCCGTGCGATCGAAACAAATCTTATACAAAAAGAATTTCGAGAAAAAAAAATTTGAAAACACTTTACAATAGAGCTAAATTGGTAAATTGGTCAACAACAGGGGGCCCCTCTCTCAATGATTTAGTTATCCTTTGAGCAACCCTTTGTGTCCCAGACAGTCTCAATGGTACTTCTGTGGCGCATTAATTTTAAGTAATGCCACCGCTCGCGCGAGCGTGCATAGAAGTAACTTAAATATTAAGTTAATGTACACGCGGTTAATTTGCCATAGAAGCATACCGCTGGGACATCCATGAGAGAGAGAGAGAGAGGGAGAGAGAGAGAAAGAGAGAGAGAGAGAGAGAGCTGGAGGGAAGAGAGCTGAATTTAAATCCGTAAACTTCTGTAATAATTTCGGCGCCGGCTAAAAATGTAGGCGTATTTTTTCAAGTGTATGGTAAGCAGATTTTCGAAAATTTTGTTTCGGTGTGTTAAATTAAGCGACAAATATTTTAATGCGAAGAGAAATCATTGTTCTGTCGATCGACAGAGAACCTCGACATGATCCTCTAACCAGCGAGTCAACCAACAACGTAAAAAAATAACACTTTGTTTCGAAGAAACTCTATACAGACTTTGATCGCGGCCAACCGCGGCCAACCTCTCTCTCTCTCACTCTCTCTCTCTCTCTCTCTCTCTCTCTCTCTCTCTCTCTCTCTCTCTCTCTCTCTCTCTCTCTCTCTCTCTCCCTCCATCGTGCAAAATACAAACTGAAACTTACCAAACATAGCCCATCATACTGCAACTATATCGAATCACGTCCGCGCGCGCAAGCCTTTGATGCTCTCGGCAAACAATCGATCACACAATACACAGCGCCCCGCGCGCACCTCCCCTGACATTTTTGACAAATAGCGAAACTTCAGCGCAGACCTTACACCCGTAATACCTTCGGCACCGTGATCGCGAATATTACCGGGGACTAATTAAGTATCGCCGTCGCCGACTCGGTCTCCTTTATACTCCCAAGACTCCCTCTCTCTCTCTCTCCTAAGACCAAAATAAATAAACGGCGCGAACGTGCGTCCGTTGCTACCCGGCGGATCTCCACAGCATTTTTATATTATTTTTTCTAACTGAGGGAACACCGTACAGTTTTCGAAATATCAGCCGTTCACGTGCGAGGGTCCCCATTAATGTGACCAGACAGGAGAGCCACGAGGGACCTTAGTTCCTAGAGTGTACAACAATTATGATCAAAGATCCTTGGGAGTTCTGGATGGCACTTGTGGAATTCCCTTTCAGAGTAGATAAAATATCAACTGACATATTTGGCTACTTCAAAAATGCTCTTCACTGTGCATTTGCTCTTACTCGACTGAGAATTTTAGTCTCTGTTCTAGTCCTTACAAACTTATCATGATAGTTCTCTGTCAGTGTATATATTTACCGTTTGACGACTTATTGTGATATACCTATTGTTGCAGTCTTATATATATTCTATGCTAACGGCTACGATCTTATGTGATCAAACATGTTTTAAATGTGTTACGTGTTGGTATAATATATGTTAATTTAAGAAGTGTTATTAGACACTCGTGATATAAAGTTTTTTTAGGAAATTATAATCGGACAACAGACGAGCCATTCCTCTTATGAGCTAATATTTCTTTTTTCCTTAAACGAGAGCTGTATTTCGACAGTCGATGATCTCGATCGGAAATTTCTTAGAAAGTCTCATAAGAGGCAAAATCATGAAAAAAAAGAATTAATAAGATGGTAAGAATTTTTGTAAAATGAAATATATGTAAAAGATGTTAAATGATGTTTCGTCCTCGGTACTACCTGGTGGACTCATCAGGAATAGCCAGGTAGACCTTTATTCGACGTCAAGATGATAAATAACTATGGCCAATTTATAGATCCAAAAGAAAGTTTTGTTTGTGGGTGCAAAAAAGTCTGTTGTCCGATTATAATTTCCTAAAAAAACTTATATCACGAGCGTCTAATAACACTTCTTAAATTATTATAAGGCATATGGGACTATAAACATGCCAATCCCCAGTTTCAATCATCTCATCACTAGGTGGCTACGACTTTTTGCACCCACAAACAAAACTTTCTTTTGGATCTATAAATTGGCCATGGTTATTTATCATCTTGACGTCGAATAAAGGTCTACCTGGCTATTCCTGATGAGTCCACCAGGTAGTACCGAGGACGAAACATCATTTAACATCTTTTACATATATTTCATTTTACAAAAATTCTTACCATCTTATTAATTCTTTTTTTTCATGATTTTGCCTCTTATGAGACTTTCTAAGAAATTTCCGATCGAGATCATCGACTGTCGAAATACAGCTCTCGTTTAAGGAAAAAAGAAATATTAGCTCATAAGAGGAATGGCTCGTCTGTTGTCCGATTATAATTTTCTAAAAAAATAATATATGTTATTTATATTAGATATATTTTGTACACGTACCTTCCAATATTACAATTACTACATACATTGCTATGCTTTCTGGCTACCCAGGAATAAATCTAATAAATAGAAATACATCTTTGTCCGCACGTGGGGCGTTGACGAAGGACCCTAGCGTATGATTAATTCGCGCAAGAAAAAATTAAAAACACCTACCGTTCAACCAAGTGACGGATCTATGGTAAACTAATAAAACACATCCGCACACGTGATGTGATATAATAAAAGAATCGCGAGGAGGCCCCTTCCCCCATCGGATAAATAAATAAATCAAACGTAAACACAATATCGAGGTCGACGCGTGCTGCCGGCCGTGCGCCTGGATAATCCTCATAAATATTCATGGCGGCCGCGGCGAGGTGTAACAACCTCATAAGGCGGCGAATGAATCCGTAATGAAGTTAATGAAAACCAGGAAAGCGGAGGAAAATCGGGGAGGCGCCACCGGCCTTGGTCGATGGGTTTTCCGGTGATACGATGCGCACCGGATCCACTCTCTCACCGCGGTGGTTTGAGGTTAAGCTTTATTGGAATTCTTTTTTTATTTGCCGGAACGCCAATCAATCGTGCGGCTTTGTGTATACGTGACGCTCTATGGTATAAATATATTGGTTGCTTGGATGGTCTCGAATTAATTCTGAGAAAGTTTTTATGGCCAGAGAGGAGAAGAATATTGAAGCGCTGCGGTGATAGAATGTAGGGCGTCATCATCCTCTGCTGATCAGATTATCATCTTTTATCCCACATTAAACGAAAAAAACGCTGTTATATAATCTTTCGCGCGAATACCAATAAAATACGACATCGCACTACAAAGTAAGAGATTATCCTCCTCCTCATCCTAATGAAAAATTCCAGTATCCACACATATCACAATACAATCCAAAACCCGTTCCAGTGAAATTATACCGTACGCACCCGTTATACACTTCCCACGTATCTTGTCCTGAAACTTCCTAAAACTCGAATACACTCTCGCAAACATCGTCCTATCTCTCCTGTACGCGCCACCTCGTAACAAAAGACCTGTTCTCCCACATCAATCTTCCCAAAATACACACACGCACTCTCCAACTCCAACAAAAAGAAGCCCATTACAATCCAGTATGCGCACGCATCTCTCCGCACTGCTCCTAAAAAACTACGCGAGCTCGCGCGAATCGGATTCGCACCCTCGCTGTAGCGCCTCGCACAAAAGAAGGGTGCGTATGGGGCGATGGCGATGGCGGCTTTAAAAAGGTATATCTCGAAAAATCCACCGGGAGAGAGAGCATCCATCGGATGGGATGCTGCAAAAGTCGTCGTCGTCGTGGGTGGGTGGAGTCTTACATGGTGTATATACACATACAGCGAAAGAGGGGGAGGGGGTTGGGAAAGATGACTAATAAGATTTTCTCCCTTCGTCCCATTCACTGGGGCTCATTGTATTCCGTCCGCGCGTACTTTCGCTCATATGCATTATAACTCTCGCGTGCCCCTCCACCCTCTTCTTCTAGTATAAGCGCGTTAGGGCCTCGTCGTCGTCGTAGTCTTCTTACGTGTCTATCTGTGTGTGTGTGTGTATGTGTGTGTGTGTATGTATGTGCACAGGGTATACACACACACAGTGCGACCTCGCGTGGATCTACAGCATCGTCGTATCACGATTCGCGAGCTCACGTCTCTCTCTCTCCCTTTTCTTTTATACATACTCTCTCTCTTCTCTCGCGTATATACCTGACAATAAAGACCCACCATTAGGATTATTAGCGACGACGACGACGTATAGCGCGCAGTGGTACATTATCTACGTGTGCTCTCTCTCTGGAGAGGTTCCCCCACTAATTATCCCGCAGTTATTTTGTCGAACCCGTGTTTATTGTTGCGCTCGGACGCGGCCGCTGCAGCGGTGTCTATCATTATTAAGGCCCCGTGTGCACGCGCGCGAATGTGCACTAATTACGTTTGTATTCGAGGCTGTTAAGGGCACCGGCGGCCCGGCCGTCATGACACCGTGACGAATGGTCGCGATAACTCGTCGCTGAAGTTTTGTGCTATGGTTGTTGTTGTTGTTGTTTTTTTTTGGTAGGAGAGCGAGAGCTAGAAAGTTTAGCGCGAGATCACGAAGTGTTTTTGGGTTTATGGCGCGCTCTCGTTGTGGTCGAGGTGCGCCGTTAGAATGAGTTACGTCTTGATTTCGGGAACGGATGGAAACGGGATTGGGTTGAGTTTTTCTTTTTGGTCACCCTATTTATTTATTGACGGCGTGGATTCTGAGATATTGGGTAAACGTCAACGTTTTCGTAGCAATATTATAATTATTTATTCAACGGCAAGTCTATCTTTAAGCTGACGTTTCCGCGATACTGCGAAGACGAACTACGGTAACGCTGAAAATATACCTATTCAAATTTTATGTGAACTATTCTAGATTTGCAGCTGATTTGTCATAGGAGTTGTCGTGGAGAACAAAGTTGTGCTATCCGTCGGTAGAATGTCAAGAAAGAGAATTTCTTCCATGACAGTTCTACTTTCAAATTATAAAAGTTTGAAAATATAATCCCCAACTTATCAATTTGTAGTTGCAGATTTTCCGAATTTACCAAAATAAAATGTATTTTCCAAAAACTTTATCATCCCTTTACGCAAAACACCACCTGCTACTTAGCCTTCACATTAGGCGTCTCTAAAGAAGAGAAAAAGCAGCCGCATGTTTACAAATTAAAATCAACACATCAGCCAGCAATGCAAACACGCCTCTATCGCCATTCTAAACACCCGTAAATCTTCCCGGGCACGACTCATTACCCTACGCGATAAAACCCAACAACTCACGGGCACCCCCTTCCTCCACGGTGCGCCGCACTTCGCACGCTCGCACACACACCAATAAACCCACATTCTTGCGCGCTCAAAAATGCCACCCACAGCCTGCGCTCGCGCGACCCATATTAATAAACAACAACGCTCTCTCTCTTTTCACGCACCACGCATACACGCTACAGCTCATCTCTTCCTCTTTCTCTCGCTCTCTCTCTCTCTCTCTCCCCCACATTTTTCCCCCGCGTCGACGAAACTGCGCGCCGGTAAATTCCTAAATTAACCCCTTCGCTCGGGCATCGTAAATATTCTCTTTCTCCCGCTCCAGCGGCCTCCTCCATACATACACACGCATACACTAAGCGAGGAGGAGAGAAGAGAAAGAGCCTCTCTTTTCGCTCTCGTGCGATATTGCGAGTTTTGCTAAGCGTCTCTCTCTCTGCCTCCTCTTCGTTCGTTCGTTCGTACCTCCTCCTCACCGCCGCCTCCGCGTCGCTGACGGTAAATTTAAATAACGGCCGTCCGAGACTGCGCGTGAATGCTGTATACTGCTAGCTATATACGTGGGGAGGAAAATACGAGGGAGAGAGCAAGCGTAGTTTTAGTTTTAGTTTCGCCGCCGCTGCAGTTTGCAGACGCGCGATTCCGAGGTGCGAAGCTGCGTTAATTAATCGGAGGGGGAGGCGAGAGAAAGAGAGAGAGAGACAGAAACTTTATGTCGACAGCGTGGTAGTCGTGGCTTAGCGAGCCGGAGACATTAAGTGATTGTTGCCGTGTGTACGAGGGGTGAGAGTAGAGGGTTTTTCGGCGAGGAGGCGCTGTCGTCGTGCGACGACGGCTTGTTTTGATAAGATCGCAGGTTCAGTGCTACCTCTCGACTACTCTTCCTTGCTACGATTATGAGGATTGCTTTGGTTCTTGGGTAACGAAGTTTTGATTTGTTTGTTAATTGGATTTATTGGAGTGGAAAAGAATTTGTTTGGAATTAGGATATAGAAAAGGTTTATAAATTAGAGAAACGCGGGAGAGTCATAAAGTGGAAATAATTTTTTTTACGTCCGAAAAACTCAATCAAAATCTAGACCGTATGCCAACTTCATCTGATTAAGCATTAATATATCGACGGCATTACGAGCGACATTATTTACAGATAACCGCACGCGAAAGCACAAATAATCCGAAAAATAAATGTCAAAAAGAAACAATCCAACCATTTATATATCCCCATGCACACAGTGGGAGAGAGACACAGACAGTGCGCACACTTATCCCGATTACCATAAAATTACCATAAATCGGCCATTCATACGAAATCATCGAGCCCCACTGGCTCTTCCTCTCTATATATCTCTCTCTCTCTCTCTCTCTCTCTCTCTCTCTCTCTCTCTCTCACTCGAGTCCCCGAGCAATTATATGCACCACGCACACCACCATAATATTTATAGCCGCTAAAACGTCGTGTGTACAGTCCCTTATATTTCCCCATCTGTTCGGCGTCGTCCACACATCAATCCACCCGCGAATTTCCCTAAACGCGATACTCGTTCAGGTGGGCGCGCCATCGCTAGAGAGACTAGCCCCCCAGAGACCCAGAAAATATATGTATAATACCCGTGTCCATGCGAGTAGGGTACCGAGAAGCAAAGAGAACAAACGTAAAAAAAAGAGGGAGAAAAGTCGTCGGCGTTGGGGCCAATTCGTAAGGGCCAATAAACAACGGCAATAGTCGTAAAAAGCGAGAGAGCAGAGCGCCGAGTGAGAGCCCGGAGAGAGATGATTTATCGCCGCGGCCCGGATTCATTACTCATATATACTCTCTCACTCTCTCCCTCTCTCTTTAGAGCGTGCAGAGGAGGATGAAGGAAAGAATGAAAGAGAGGCCCGGGCGTATCGATGTCCGTCTGGCGGACTCGTCTTTAATCAGCTCTCGAGTTGTAAGGTCGAGCGAAGAGTCTCTGTTCTCCCATCGGGCCCCTTTTGCTAGTCAAGGCTGGGAGAGAAAGAGAAAGGCAGAGGAGTGGAGTTGAGAAGAAGAAGAAGTTCGAAGTAAGGTGGGATGGATTGAGTTAGGGTTATAGTTATTGGGAGTTTTTGTAGGTAGATGTGTGTGTGTGTGTGTATGTGTACGTCTACGCATGTGGATAGCAATTTAATAAGTTTTGAGAAAGAGAAAGGATTAACGCTTTGCTCGCGTACTTTTATGGCTTTGTAAATGAGGGCTTCGAGGGAGAAGAGAATAGAGATTTATTTGGATTGGGTGCTCTCTTCATTTTGGAAAGATTCTGCGCGCCTAAGTGTTCGAGAATTTATCTTGGATTGTTTAGGTTATCGAGAACGCATAATAATTGTTGCAGAGAGAGCGTTGGAAGGTTTTGTAAGTATAATAATAGCCAATTACTGCGCGCTTCATACTATTCAATGGACAGAACAATCCTGATACATCATTGATGTTCTGCTTTTACAATAGTTATAATTGTTAAAGCCATTAAGCGATGGGCATCCTATCGTAATACCCACCGAAAACATAGCCATCCATACATGCACGCAGGACCTCTCAAAAGAACATCTCAATCCCATCATCGGCATTTCAACAGCACCCAAGCCAAACAACCTTCCGCCATCATCTTATCACCTCAATCTCATCCCAAATTTACAGCCATCAAGCCCCCCCGCCCCCCTCCCTCGCCGCATTATCACGTGCTAAAGAACTCTTACTGAGACGCAGCCTCCAAAATCCGGGAGAGCGAGAGAGAGAGAGAGAGATACAAATTGCCCGGGCATCCACCATACTTCGCACGAGAATTTACAACGGTCGAGTGGATACGCGCGGGAGAGAGAGTCGAAGCGACAGCGGCAACACCGAAATTTCCAGATACGATCGCCATATTTTTCTCCTCTCTCTCACCCTCGTTCTCGCTCTCGCGTATCTACATCCTGACTTTGAAGATAAGCAGCACCGGCAGTGCCCCTGCCGAGGGGAGCAGTCAAGCCGAAATATTATTTTGACAGGAGCATGCAGCAGCCATCAGTATAGGGCTACCATGGGGAATTTTTTTTTCCTAGAGGCGGGAGAAAAGAAGGGCGAGAGATGAGAAGCACAATTTTTATCACGCGAGAATGAATCGTTGTCGGCAGCGCAGCGTTATACTCTTATTTACACGCGAGGAATTGGCTGAGCTCTTGGTCAAACACGCGCGCGCTCTATCTCTCAGGGTTGCGCTATATAGTTCTCGTTCTCTCTCTCTCTCTCTCTCTCTCTCTCTCTCTCTCTCTCTCTCTCTCTCTCTCTCTCTCTTGGTTTTTGCTCGGGGGATGATGTGTTGTACGGGGGGTAAAAAGACATTGTTGGCGGAGTTATGGGGCTGGGAATTAGATTATTATAGTTATCAAAGTTGCGAGATAAATATTTAGTAGGGCTTATTAGCTGCGCGAAACACGCGAGTTAGTTCAGCCGTGTCGTTTTCTATTTATGACGACGGAGCTCGAATCGGAATAAGAGTGACTTACCAACTTTTAATAGACGGGAGAGGTTTAGGGCTGGGATGTCGATGTTGATGATTACGACGTACAGAGGGTGACTTACCTGAAACATAAAAGAAAGAATAACTGTTAGTTTTGCAAATAGTAATGGTCGGAGGCGGTGTGGAAAAAATGGCTTTCGTTGTAAATTAAATGTGTATCTCACGTAGCGAGTATAAAAATAATGTAACTGGCGCCATATATAAGAAAAGTTTGATTGCACGGCCGTATATTAAATGATCATGCTACTATTAGATATGGGGTGTATGTATCATTCGTACGATATATTACAGCCAAACCCGTACATTGACCTTCCGCAAAAAAAAACGCTTTTCTCATAAAAAATGCAGCCATAAAATACGAGAGAAATACCTAGAGACTATTCCACCAAATTTAGCCGCTTACTCAGACGGACAACCACCGTCAGCAGTAGCAGGCTTCTCTCTTTCTCGTATCTTACAAATTACAGTCCATATATACACCGAATCAAATCTAACAGTCTCAGTTCAACATTTTACTAACGGCACATTGCTCCCTCTTCCTCTATCCCGGAACACCATCCGAGTAACCGACCCTTGATCCCTCGCAAACCACGTTCATCCCTTCGCGAAAAAAATCAAAAATTCTCCCAACGTAGCATCCCTCTTCTCTCTCTCTCTCTCTCTCTCTCGCTCTCTCTCTCGCTCTCTCTCTCTCTCTCTCTCTCTCTTTCGACCACACAGTCGTATATATAGTACTACGCCAGTTCGATGCTTCGAACTTTCCACCCCGCACGCGACGCATCCTTGATCCTTTCTCGTTTAAGGATCCTCGGCCATCGGGGGGCGGAAGAAGCCGAGCACAATATCCCTCGGGGCACTACGGGGTTTCGATTTCTGCGTCCGCCGCCGTATGGATAAATACTACTACTGCGCTCAGAGCACACGCCCGAGAAATTTCGTAATAGGGGGAAGCAGCAGCACCGGCCACGTTATAAACGCAAGGGTGCGTGGTTGATCTAGTGCTTGCTGCCCAGTATCCACTGCTGCAGCGTCTTTGTTCAGGGGGAGAGAGAGAGAGAGAGAGAGAGAGAGAGAGAGAGAGAGAGAGAGAGAGTAAGTTGATTGGGCTGTTTGTGTTTTTTCTCCCTCTGTCGCTCCGTGGAGAGAGGACCACATTTGGCGTAAATGATCGAGGGTTTCTCTCGGGCCGGTGAAATTAATATTGATCGAGGGAGAAGGAGCCGTGAAGAGAAAAATGGAGTGAGATTAATCGTGAATCTGGGGGACGGTGGTAGTGACACGCACGTTATACTCTCTCTCTCTCTCTCTCTCTCTCTCTCTCTCTCTCTCTCTCTCTCTCTGCGAAAAGTGTCCACCGGAATGAGCTGCTACTCGAGTGTACTTTGTAATACGACTCTAATCCCTCTAACCAGATTCTAATTACGAGCATCCCCCCTCTCAAGCATTGCTTTTTCGTAATGAGCATCACTCTCAGCTTCGCGCTAATAACAGTTATTTTTACCGCATCCTCAACACGCACCGACTAGTTGTTCCTACATCGAAACTCCCCCCTCCGCTTAACGAACTAATCTCATCTCCGAAGTCGAAGATAAAGTCGTAGTCGTCGTCGTCGTCGTCGTCGTTCGCTCTTCAACGACTCCCTCGTTACTTTTCCTATACCCGCGAATTTAAAGCCGTGTACGGGGAAATCATTGGCTAAACGCGTATACGCACACGCACGCATTTGCGCGTGGTTAAGGAGAATTTAAGCCGCGATCTAATGGATGGGACTGCTTTTTGCTGCGGTCGTAGCAGTAGTCCAGTTATTTTCTTGCACGCGCGTGTAGTTACTAACGTAAGCATGTTTACCCGTTTGGGCAAATGAGAGATCCTTAGCGTCGCGGGTTTCCTTTTTCTGCTCGTCAATTTTTACTTCACAGTCCAGTGGAGACGATGAAATTTGCTTGCACTAATTATATCGGAATGAGGGGGAAAGGAGAGGGGAAATGGTTAAGTAGTCAGTGTGCGTATATTATCGGGAATGCCGGGAAATACATTCGGGATTTTAATAAGTACGCTTTTTACGTACTACTCTCGCGTGTATAATCTCGTGTAGCGCGCGTGGGCTGGGCTTTAACTTAGTTGCTCGCGCGGAGAAAATAATCGTATACAGAGAGTGAGAGAGAGCGACGTTTTAAGAGCGTTTTAAATATATTCATCCCTCTTACGTACTCGCGCTCGCATCACACGCGCGTTAAATCCCGCACGTTTGGCATTACGCGTACAAGAGTCGGTATAATAAACAAACAGGCGCCCGCAGCTGAAATCTCTTAATCTACAGGCAAAAAAAGTGTATAATAATACACACACATCCGTACGGGAAAGGAAAAACGGTGGTATACAATGGACGGAACCACTTCCTCTCTCTCTCTATACATAATCCTCGGGTTTCCCTATTTTATTTACTGCCCCAGAAAATCCCTATTCGCACGCTCGCGCGCCCAGTACGCGGTAATAAAGCGCATTCAAAACGTCAATAATGCAACTGCCACCGAGTCTCTTTTCAATCTGTTAAAAGCAACGATCGAGAGAGACGCGAAAACGAGGGAAGAATGAAAGAAAGCACAGGCGCACGGCGGACCCTACATCGGTTTTTCCGAAAATATGGCCGGTCTATTTTTACCGAAGGGGGCGTATAGTGTCTGCGTGTGTATACAGCATCTGGTCACCTTTTTTCTCCCTTTCTTTCACGCCTCCATTCTGCACGCGCTTATAGTGTCAGTGTCAGTGTGTGTGTGTGTGTGTGTGTGTATGTATCTGCGTGTATGTGTGTGTGTGTGTGTGTGTGTGTGTGTGTGTGTGTGTGTGTGTGTGTGTGTGTGTGTGTGTGTGTGTGTGTGTGTGTGTGTGTGTGTGTGTGTGTGTGTGTGTGTGTGTGTGTGTGTGTGTGTGTGTGTGTGTGTGTGTGTGTCTGTGTGTGTGTGTGTGTGTGTGTGTGTGTGTGTATACGACAGGGAGAGAGAGGAAACTTTAAGTGGGTATCGCTTTAACCCCGCGGCCCGCGCGCGAACACAATGATGCAAATGGCGTGCGGTAGCGACGAAATGGCGCGTAAATTTCGGGGTTATGGGGTGCCGAGAGAGTGTACGTGTTCGGTCGAGATTTTTTGTCCGACGGAAGAAGCGGTTCTTTTTTCGAGGGTGCGTTGCCACTACCACTGCAAAGGCGAGTTTGTTGTGTTTTGTTCGATCGATTGGCCCGAAAAGTGTTTTCAGAGTAAATAGTACGTCAAGTTGAGATTGTTTATTAACGTCTAGTGTACGATCGGGTTTCCCTTTCATAGTGGTATTTATCTAGAATTTTCTCCAACACCTTATTATCACATCATAAATCGGAGAACTAGACATCGTAATATTTCAATTTAAAATTTAAAACGCAGCCTTTTACCTCGCACCGCGAAACCCACCAATCAATCGAATTACGATCGCCGGGGCAAATACCCATACACACACGGCTCATTTTCCAATCCTGTGTCTCTCCCTACCAAAAGCACGCCTATTAAACCGCTTATATGCCAAATTTTATCGGCCATACCAAAGTTTATAGACTCCACCGTAAGCAAAACGAAAAAAAAAACCAACGCTTAGTCTATATAACGAAACCTTCAATTACGCTAACGAATTCGGCACTTATAAGAGAGCTTACCGCACGATTATCCGCTGCCTTGGCTAAACGCTTTTCCGAATCGGCTAATTCGTTCCGCGAACCAGTCTCCCGTATTATACACATACGCAATACGCGCGCATTGCGCATACACGCGTGTATGCGCGTACGCACACAGCTGCGGCAAAAAAGCCATCATCTCTTCGGAGCGCACATTTGAATCCGCGCGCACGCATCGACAATTAATTTCGCGGCCGATAATCTGCCTCGATATACCCGCCTGCATAAGCTCTCCTCGATCTCTCGCTCTCCCTCTCTCTTTCTCCCATATATACCTACGTACACATATGCTATACGTACATGTACGTACAACCGGTCGGTGGCGGCGCGCGAAAAAAGACACGGCGCGGCAGCAGCTGGAGAGAGAGAGAGAGAGAGAGAGAGAGAGAGAGAGAGAGAGAGAGAGAGAGAGAGAGAGAGAGAGAAGGTCGAGCGCGCTCGGGGTCGCGGGAAAGGCACGCGTTTTTTCCTCTCTCTCTCTCTCTCTCTCTCTCTCTCTCTCTCTCTCTCTCTCTCTCTCTCTCGCTCCTTCCCATTCTGCTACTCTAGCAGCAGCAGCAGCAGCAGCCGGTCCGGCGCAGTCCCGTACGCAAAATTACCCGGTAGTCGTGTGCGGCTATATGGAGAGAGAGCCGGTTCGCGCGCACGCCGAGAGAGAAAGAGCGCGTATATATACGTCGCGCCCGCGGTGGGTAATTGCGCCCGCACGAGCGAAGGAATGCAACGCGGTGGAATAGAGGAGAGAGAGAGAGAGAGAGAGAGAGAGAGAGAGAGAGAGAGAGAGAGAGAGAGAGAGAGAGAGAGAGAGAGAGAGAGAGAGAGAGAGAGAGAGAGAGAGAGAGAGAGAGAGGATGGGTGGATATGGCGCAGAGCCGGAGTGTTGATGACTCGTGGGTCGTTTTTTTTTTCATCTGTACTGTACTGTGTTCAATGGGGGAATTTCGCGTTTTATGGAAAAAGGAGAAGAGTGAGAGGTTTGCAAGCGTGGTTGGCTCCTATTGTGGTGGCGTTTAGAGGGAGCTGTGAGAGGCGGGTAATAGAAGCTTTGATTAGAAAATCATTTGAGGTGGGACGGTGATGTGGAGTTTTGTATTGAGAGAAAATGTAAATGGTGGTTCAAGGAATTTACACGTTGTTATTCTTCGATTAGGAGAAAATGAAAATTGTTTATGAAGGACATGAATGCTCCTTGTAACTCTGATACTTTCTAATTCTTTAAAAAATTAGCCTGGCTTGTAGTAATAATTCGTAGAAAAATCATGGAAATTGCTACAGAAATAGCTATTTTAACATCAAATTATAGCACTTCTTACCAGCAACTATTTCTACACACCTTTTACTCGGTCATAATAAATTAGTTCTTTCATAAGGTATGCTTCAGGTGCAAATCCGTAAATTGACTTTTTTTGTAAATGAAAGTCACGAATATTCGTTCAATCCGCGATTTTCTAATATTGGAAACTCCTTTAAAAAATATTAGACGAGAACTGATTTTGCCTATACGTTCTATTTCCGGGCATCAGATAGCGAATAAAAAGAAACTAAATTCATCACTTAAGAATGAAATATATTTCCACCCCGTTCCAAATATGTAACAAGAAAAAATCATATTTATAAAAGACCAATTTGCCCGTAAATGCAAGATTAAATCACCCCTTTTTTGCGAGAAGAATTTAAAACGCTCTCGCATTCCATCATAAAAAACTAGAACAAAAGAACCACTCTTTTCTCCCTTCTCTGCTCCGTAAACGTAGCAATTAGAACATTTTGGCGTCAAAGACCTGGCGGCCGCGCGCGTCCTCGTGCGCGCACAAAACTAATCTTCGCCTTAATGATACGCTGAAATTTTTGTAAATTAACGCTGCACATAGCCTATCCTACCTACCTAACCCAACCGGCGGTGGCTTTTCGTTAGAACGCGAGACTGGAGCCTTGGAGAAGAGCCCGAGCGCCGCCGAGGAATTAGTAGGTGAAGAGTAAAAAGAGCGCGAGCTCGCGAGAAAGAAAATTGGTAGGTAATGGAGAGAGAGAAAGACAGCGCCGGCGCACGCGCAGCAGCAGCAGCAGCGCCGGCAGTTGATAATTTCGTGTAATTATGTAAAATTTTCTGCGCCCAGCCGACTACTGTGTGTTAATTTTACGCCGTCGAGGCGCAGGTCAGCGGCGCTCGCTTGACTTTCTTGGCGCGATTTTTACGCGAAATTTCGTGCAGAACTGAACAATTTTTCAGCGGCGAGGAGATTGATTTCAAGATGCACGTGCGCGGAAGTACGTGTGTACCGGTTGCAGAGGTAAAGAGGAAACGGAGAAAGGGGCGCGAGAGAGATGTAGAAAAGTTGATAATTCCGTGTAATTATGCAAAATTTTCTACCCTCGCGCGGTGAAATTAGCCCGCGCTCTCAAATTGTTACTTTACGCGATTTTTACGGCGGGGGAACATTCGTGCGCGCGCGCGAAGAGGCCTTTTGGTATTTTTGTGAGCGGCAGCTTTATTTGTTGTTTCGGCTTCGTTTCACTCTTCCCATGCGTGTATTTAAATAAAACCACAAATAAATCACGAGTGGGTACGCCCGTATGTGTGTGTGGTTAAAATTCTTACTACCGTTCTAAAACTACAATTTCAAAGGGAGATGCGCGCCGGACTCTTGGATGATGTATGGTTAGCGAAATGGTGTATCTTGAATGCTATGGTGTTATTTCTTTAGTGTAAATGTAACCTTGGTGTACGTAAAACGGCTTTTTTATTAAGCCTGAAACTGATCGTTTTCGCCGCCGGGAACCGTTATATAATGGCCATTCATTTGCTCTTCGTGTAGTGCTCGAAATAGACGTGTTTTTGCCGCGGAATTGAGAAGATAGCGGGGTCAATTACAAATTTCTATATAATACATCGAATTTTTCGTTCGTTGAATTACAGGGGCGATCCGCCATTCATAATTCCAACGTAATACGCTAAATATATAGCTAAAATAACTAATTAAAATAACGGAGGATATACAGAAACGTAGGTCTACCGATGTAACGTTACACACAGCTCCAAAGATATATCAAACAAGCTTGCCTTTTTCTCCATTCCATTACGTACGAACCCAATGACTCTCGGACCACGCCGCTAATTATTATCATCACCGCGGTGCGCTCGTCCACTCACCCACGGCGTCACATCGCGCACCACCCGCACATCATCAGGAGAGAAAGAGGGATATATATCCACGTTATTACGACTTAATCACCGCCGAACTCGACCGGCACTTCTCCTCCTCCTTTGGCGGAAGAGAAAGGAAACCTTCTCTCTCTCTCGTTCACTCACGACTACAGGAATGCGGATATCACGAGCCGATCTCCATTATACGAGAGCCGCCGACGCAGCCGCAGCGCATCTTTCGGTGAGCGGAGAGAGGGCGTGTTGAGCGATTCTTCGCCGAGTACGAGCGAGCGAGTTTGGGAAACTCCGTAATTTCCGGAATAGTTGCGCACGCGAGAGAGAATCTTCTCTCCCACTCTCTGACCTCTCTCGTTTTTTTCCTCTCTCGCTCTTCCCAGAGGGTAATGGACGCGCGCGCGTGCGGAGAGAGAAGAGTTAGTTTAATTGAAAGATTGCGAGGATCGGCGTGCAAGTATAATGGATAGCGGAGGAGGATGGTGGTGAATTACGAAAATTTTTTCGACCGAGGCAGGTGCGACCGCGCGGACGATATTATATATGTATATAATATAAGGATATATATATCCTTTGTTCCGCGCGACGATCAATCGAGAGAATCGAGACCGAGAAGGTAAATGACAGCCGGCACAATCGAAAATCCGAGCAGCCGTGTAGTTGAATAGACTATACACACACCTATACAGAGAGCCTCACGCCTCTCTTTGTCTTTACCGTTAAAACGGTCCAGCCTAGCCTCGCCGCCTACTTTCAGCTCGCTCTCCTTATCTCTCCTCTCTCTCTCATTCTATACTCCAGAGAAAATCGATGACCGATACACACGCGCACATCCATTACAGATCAACAATCAGCAGGCAGCGCCCGCGCCCGCTAAAACTGTTATTCCGAAAAGCTCTCGCCTAGCCGGTGTCGAGTTGCCGAACAATGCTTCCCGATCACAGACACACACGCACATGCTGTACAGCCACCCCGCGTGTATATGTATATGCAACGAGACTCTCACTCCACTAGTCCAGTATATACCGTGGGGGAGGCCCGCCGCCACCACCACCGCCGCTGCCTCGTTAGCGCGTTATTCACCCTCGACGCAGGATTTCCTAAATAGTCCGTCCGTCCGTCCGTCCGGCGTCCCTCTCTCTCTCTCTCTCTCTCTCTCACGTATATTACATCCACACATGCGCGCACAGTCGCTCTCTCTCTCTCTCTCTCTCTCTCTCTCTCTCTCTCTGGACGCTATTAATCTACGCGCGTGGATCTCTCTATTCCTCTCTCTCTCTCTCACTCTTCGCGTCTATTTTCATCCGTCTCAGTCTTTCACGTTTATTGCTTCTTCTGTCTATCCCGCATGCGAGCTCGTCCGCTATTAATTTACAAATCTCTCGGCGTGTAGTACGCGAGCGCGGCGTCTGTCTCTCTATTAACGCGTTATCGGCCTTCCCCCGCTCTTTCTCTCTTTCGCGATTAATCCACGCGCGCGCTCGCGCACAGAGAGAGAGAGAGAGAGAGAGAGAGAGAGAGAGAAAGAGAGAGAGAGAGTAGAGGATTACACTGTACTCCCACGTGCGATCTTTTGTATCTCCATTGTGCTGCACAAGAGGGACAAGATATGTATATGTATATAGGGCTTTATCGGTCGAAAGTATTTTCCGGCTCGGTTTCTCTCTATGAAGGCTGGCTAAATCAAGTCCGATATAGAGGCATTTCGAATATATGAGGCGCAAGAATTGGCATGGCAACAGGCTGGTGTGTAAACATTACGAGGATTCAATGTAATTCGATACAACGTTCGTCCAACATTTAAAAAGAATATCTGACTGTACTGAAAATTTTTCGTGTAGATTATAACCTTCACACCGAGTAGCAGCAGCACCGCCATTCGGCGTGATCAGTACTCCGAAGTGAGTAACAGCTGCGCGTTTTCGGCGCGCTCCGTCCTCTTTTCCGAGAGGTTAGGTCACACGCACACAGATCGGCGCTGTGGCTATACCGAATCTGAGTAATCACTACTCCGATCGGAGTAACTGTCACTCCGATGAGAAGTGTAGCGCCTGACCCCACGGTTCAGAGCTTCATATAAACTTGAAGAGTACCAGATACTCCGAAAGTTTCTCAGTGTGCGGGCGGTCAATTTTCACTCGATCTCGACAAGTCACGTGTATTTAACAGATGAACGATAAACCACATCGCATCGGTATTTAGTAATAATCTGTTAGCTAATTAACTAACGAAACGTTATACACACGGCATCAGCTGTATACACAATAGTTCTCGCATTTCTCTCGTACCTAATGGACGACGACGAAACTATACTCGCGCGTATTCGCGCAAATATCGCCTATTACCACTCGTGAAACACCGATCCCTCGCAAGAATCACCCACGACGTTTCATCCTATACGTATACATCCAACAAAAAAAAAGAACGAGGAAAATCCAGCATACTGACCATTAAAAAAATTCGGAGCCCGAGCGGCAGATGAATCATACATGCATATACCTCGGAACTCCCTCGCGCGTTTCGGCAGCGGCTGCCGCTCCCCTCGCGTGTCGAGATGCGCATTTGCATAGCCAAAATAATAGCGGAAGGGTCATCCACACTACCGCGCGCGTGCATGCCATGCAACTGGCTATCTCGTCGCGCGACCGCCGCCGCCGCCGCGCACGGTTTATTGGATTTCGCAGCGGTGCGTTATAGGTTAGCTTTTATAAATTATGGCCGCCATCGCCCCGACGTGTATGTGTGTGGGAGAGAGTGCATTCCGAATGCTCTAGGGTGTAAAATCGAGAGTCCATTATAACGTGCACATACGCGGACGAGTCTCTGCGTTATATATGCGTATATATTGGGGAGAGGGTTGCATGGGGCTGGAAAAATTGGAAGAATCGCGGCTTGATTGGCACTGGAATTTGCGATGGCTTTGTGCGAATGCGTGTCTGTTTTTTCCGGGGGTATTTTTTTTTTTTTGTTATTTTCTTCTTTGAATGATTTCGACGGGTCTGTGTGTACATTCGCGGATACGCGGGTTTTGTTCGAATACTGTTTACCAGCGACAATTAATAATGCAGCGAAAGGTAGAGAGCAATTTCAAATCGAAAACTAATTATTTTACGTTACCCTGGTAGCGATGAATTTCGGCTATTTTCCGAATTATGTACTATACGCGAACTTTCTCATTTGACGATGAAACGCTGTATACGCGTTATTGTTTATTATCAATACAAACAAATCAAACGATTCGCGATATATATTTGCTAATTCAATGCAAATGGTGTACGTCTAGATTAATAAATATCACAGCGCGAGAACGCGCGGGATTACAAATTGCCTATAAAAACTCATCCTCTCCCCGGCTTTATTAACTTCATAATAACGCGTCCGTATGTATACGCGCGTACACTGCGCTACTCTTCCTCCCTATAACACCCTCCGCACCGCGCCATCTACATTCAAACCACATCTGTTGAGCTGTTCATTAAAATTCTGCGACTCCTGAACCCCCCTCCCATCCTCCGCCCCCGCGTCGAATACTTCTGCGCTACGCGGCAGACGTGCCTGAATTTGCATTCAAAGTTTGTTTTACCCGGCAGCCACTTCTGCGCCTTGCCATAGCGGAGTTACATCCAATCCTGTTTACTATACAACCGTACAATTTTGTATTACATTAATTGCATTGTGTCGTGCATTCGACACGCACTATTCTACGCTGCTCGGATCGTCATCGACGAATACGTAGCGTAGTGTAGGTATTTTTGATCTGTCTGTGGCCGCCTGTCGGTTTTATTTTGTTAGTCACGCGGGTGTTTCTAATGGTTCTAGGATGTTTTTGAAGATTCGGTGATAATGTATTTGTAATTGTTTATAGGTTCGATCATCAATCTATTGATTGATTTTAAATTAATAAATCCATATAAGCCCTGGTGGAAACTGACTTCCTTATTTACCTAATAAATAGCTAGTTTTAGTGGGGTATAGCCTTCAACATTATTCGACCATTTAATAGATTGAAAATAAAAGAACTTTTTTAAAGATTTACACAAGCTTGTTCTTAACTATTTCAAAGGTATTAAAATTCGAGAGAAAAAGAAACTGTTGGTCAGTTTTTTAAGTTAGAAAAATGGCTAGTACAAGGATTATTCTTATGACAAGGAGTGAGGGAGACAGAATCTAATAGAAAAATATGGATTTCAGTTAATATCTAAGAAAGGAGTGCTGTAATAGTATATTGTGTGCCAAGGGCGTAAAGTGGGTTTTTTTAGACCGAGTGTGGGCACGAGCCGAAGGCGAGTGCGTTGGCGAACCGAAGACGAGTACTGCAACCACACGAAGACAAAAAATCCACTTAGCCCTTGGTACACACCATATTTTTTGTACCGCAAGTATAGATTTTTACGTTTTTTTCAATTTACTAAAGTATGGCTAACGTGAACTGCTTTTAACTCAAGAACCAAGATTGTATTAAATATTTTTAGCTTTAATATTTGCTATTTTTTCAAAATATCGACGATTTTCTTAAACAATCTTTAAAACTCCATTCAAAAACGATAGCGGGCGTTTTTCGATTTTTACCGCCCGCTACGGCGAGCAGCGGGCGTTTTTCAGTTTTTCCCGCCCGCTGGTCGGCAAGCGATTGCTTTCGGCTCTATTAATAGGTTCAAAAAATGCGAAAATCGTGCTTGCGGTACAAAAACGATTTTTTAGTCTGTGTTTATTGTTTACATTTTTGTAAGCTATCTATTGAATGCTCAATTGAATGCTCTTAAATGTAACGTCAAGTCTATGAGTAAATTTAAATTGAATATTTTGAGGTTATGCCATTGTATTTCCAATCTATTAAATGGGCGAATAATAGGAGAAAAAGCGTTTCAACATGGCCATTAACTAGCCATTTATTCTAGCTATTTACTGACTTTCTCTGACCATTTCGTAATAGAAAAATTTCTACTAGGGAGGAAACAACTTCTTTTATCGACATTAATATACGTTTCTGTACTATTTCCTTAACTTTTGTTAAGACTAACAGATGAGTATTTTAATTTTTAATTTCAAGTTTTACTTTTATACGCCCCACTGACCACGTCAGCTATATTTTTATGTTATTGAAGAAATAGCCATTTTCTCGTGCATTCTAGTCAATGAAACTGCTAGTCTTTATCTGTGATATCACTAATTTTGTTTTTGACTTACTTTTTAGTATTATTAGTTTTTAAGAATAAGACTGTGATATCATAAATTAGTTTTAATGGAGAAATAGACTGACAAGGAGTGTATCTCAGATCCGGGTCATGGATCCTCACCAGCTTGCAGGATCTTACTTATTTTACCTAAAAATGAAAGCCTGTTCGATACTAGACCCTAACGCTTTGAGGATTCCAAGATACAAGCCCTTGAATTATTTAAAAATTGAATGGTATTTTCCACTAAAATTACAGTTTTGGCGGGTGAACCTTCCTCTAATACCTATAAGCAAGCATACAGACATGATTACTTGCTTGATTATGATATCACATGGTAAAATGTATAAAAATCTCGAATGAAATTATCCTTAATTATTTTACATTACCTTATTTGATGACGTAAAAGCCCTTAAATTGCTTATTTGGCGATAAAACCTTGCATTTATACTTGTAAATAAGCATGTAGATATTATTATTACTTAAGTTATGGTTTTATATGATAAAATATATTATAATTTTTCACAAAAATACTATTGTTAAATTTACATCACTTTGTTTGAAGTCATACAATGCCTTCAAGGCGACCAAGGCCTCCAAGGCGACAATTGCTTATATTGCAATTTAAATGAGAAATATTGGGAATGAAGGCATTGTATAACTTCAAACAAGGTAATGTAAATTTAACAATAGTATTTTTGTGAAAAATTATAATATATTTTACCATATAAAGCCATAACTTAAGTGATAATAATGTCTGAATGCTTATTTTACAGGTATAAATGCAAGGTTTTATCGCCAAATAAGCAATTTAAGGGCTTTAACGTCATCAAATAAATTTTAGATAAAAGAAGAAAAATTCTGCCAGCTGGTGAGAATCCATGACCCGGATCTGAGATACACTCCTTGTGAGTAGCGGAAATTGGCTGTTTTGTATTTATATTTGAAATGAAATTGTATTTTTATACTCGCTATATTTTGTATTAGATACACGATTATTTATATTTATACACTAATGTTTTTGTCATATCATTTATAAATTAACTATATTTGCAATAAATGCCTATTATATTCTTATACTTTACAACATTTTTTCGCCAACCTACGAAAATAACTTACCAATATAACTATAAGCTCAGCTTAAGCAAATCAAAATCGGCACTCAACTCACCTGCAACAAAAAAAGAAAGACCACGATTAACTACCGCACATATACATATATAAGAAGCTATCAACCGCTTAATATATACCTATGACCAAAAATCACACATTGTCATTCAATACGTCACCTATACACCTCTCCACTTCCACCTCGCGCGATTATACACTCACTTCAACTCTCGCTCTCTCTTCGTGTCTCTCTCGCACACTCCCTGCTTAACCCATCAGAATATTTAAAAGCGTCGTCGCTGCAGGCTCGTAAACAAGTTTCAGCGCGTGCACGCGTGAAACGCGCGAGATAATTAATTTTACGTGCGGTGGCGGCTCTCGCGTGCGCGCGGCCACTTTTTGAGAGTTATACAGAGGGTCGTGCCACGTGGCGACACGGTTGTGCGCAATGATGCACGTGGGGGGGAGCGAGAGAGCAGCAGTAGTAGGAAAAAGTTGAGTGGCTGGGTTTGAAATTGGGTTTCGTTTTTAGGGGTTATATATATTGAATGGGGGACGCGCGAAACGGAGTGATTTAAGTGTGGTTTTATTAACGGAGCACTGCGCCCCCAAGTTCGATCTTTAGCGATAGCAGCTCGTATGTTTCATCTGAAGCCACATATATTAGAGATATACCGTTGTTATCTCCGCCGACAGGCTCTGTACGATTGTTATAGTTTCTCTCTCCAGCTCGAATTTTTCACACTCGGCCAAAAAGCCGGAAGAAACAATACCGCACATTTTTTCCCTACTACTCTACATACGCACCGCGCCTACACGTCTATACTCGAACGCAAAAAAAAATATAATAATGTATATAGAACCAGCGATACCATCGACGCTGCACACTATACATCACGAAACGCGCGCGCACGCCTTCCGCGTGTAGCAGCAGCAGCAGCATGAGGCTAGCGCAGCACGCGCCGCCATTATTTTCTCTCTCTCTCTTCCCCCGCATACACACACCACACCCATCACAATTCCACGCATACTGCGCCAAGATTCAGGATCGCCGCTTGCGATCGTAAACTTAATTCATCCCACCACCACCGCCACCGCCACCGCCGCTGACGCAATTAAAACTCCTCTTCCCCGTGCGGCAGCATTCCCATTCCGACTCTCTATCTCTACAGAATCCCAATAATCCCAGCGCCCCGAAATTCAAAGACTCGACAGCGTGATGCGCGCATTCTCTCTTCCCAATTATATATCTATAAATACAGACGCACGCGCTTCCCCGCCCCCTCCCCGCTTTGTGTACATCGCGATTTGATAAAAGCTCGCGCTAGCTTGCGCGAAAACTGTATACGTATATATATATATATATAGCAGAGAGAGCACTCGCGCAAGTTCGTCGACCCTCATCTTGCGCGTCACACGCGCGCGCGCGCGTGACTCAGCTATGCAAGTCGCCTACTACTCCCTCCTCGCTCGATAATGCGCGCACGCGTATGTGTGCGTATGTGCACACGCATACGTGGAGAGACCCTTAGCGTACACGTTTTCCGAAATCGGGAGGAGCGTCGTAAAGCATCGCGATGGGAGTAATGGGGCGGAGAAGTAGACGGAGAGTGGAGTACGTAAGGGGCGCTTTTATTCGATGGGTAGTAAGTTTAATTAAGGATGGCGCGTGCGCGCGAGTTCGAATTTTACGGAGAGAGAGAGAGAGAGAGGAAGGATGGAAGGAATGGTATGTAGGTATTAGTGTGGTAGAATTTGACTTGTCGACGCCGGAGCTAAGGGATGGGAGCTTGCGGGATTGGTTTATGGCCGGTAGCTTGAGTGTCGATTTGTACATAGTGCGTCTCGGCTCGCTTCTGTGCTGCTGGGGTATTTTGATGGTTACGGGAGGATGTTGAGATCTTTATGTGGGGTTGATACTGCTGTTTCCTTGGCGTACAGCGGGAATCAATTAATTTTGGGATAAGAAATTTAGGGGACTGTGCTCGTTGGAGTTGACAGATTGGGAATGAATTGGGGTTCCGAGAAAAGCGGTTTATGAAAAATTATAAATGGTTTTGTTAGATTATTGTAACTCGCGTAAGGTTAGAACAGATTATTGTAAAAATTCGAGAGTTTTAAATAATTCATATTTTAAAAAGTTTTATAGTATTCTGCTTGTAAAAGAGAATCCCAACGAATGGCCTCGACAAATACCAAGAGGAAACTGTATATAAAACTGTTAAAAACATGAAAAATCCATTCAAATTTGAGCATTTACATACGAACTCACCCGTGCAGAAAAGAGGAAATATTTAAAAAGTCATTCTTTTCAATTTTTACTACTGAATGAGGCATGAAATACTGATTTTTCTACTTATTTTAGCAAACTTCACCCTTATTTTTTTTCAACTTTCCCTTCACTTCCCGAGATTAATTTTTTTTTGTTTTTTAAATTTCATATTTTGCAAGCTCTGAACAAGTGTATTGCTTTTGGACGGTTCTCTGCATTTCCCTACTTGTTAAGTATTCATTGGGGTTCTCGTTTCGTACAACGTATGGTAATTTTTAGATTTTTACGGTGTCTCTGATATATGATAATTCTTATACAAAACTATCTGTAATTTTTTTCAACATTATTATCCAATTTTTCCTATACACCTTTCCCTCAATATAAAAATCTTTTTACCAAAACCGTCATCAACAATAATCGAACTCACCTTAAAATTCACTCAAACAAAACGAAACCTGGACACGCACACATAAACCATCCAACCCGAGCCTCCATCACCCGTTCTCCTAATTACCCGCACCATCTCCGCGCAATTACGCATCGCGCGTATATACTTTCGCATTCCGCAGCCGGCATTAGCGCTTGCTCGCTTGCTATTTTTAGCCTCGGCGTCTCGCCGCCCGCCGCAAGCCATTGATATGCGCCGCGCGACGGAGTATTATGCGCGCGTAGAGACCGAAATAGGCGCGCGTCTGATCGGAAGTGCGAACTTCTCGCCGAAAAATATATGCGCGCTGTGTAGCAGCAGGTATAGCGCGTTCGTCTTTTGTCAGCGAAGGTTTGTGTTCGGTGGCTCCAATGCGGGGTTTTTCCCGGATGTTTCATCGCAGGTCGATTGGCTTGTCATTGTGCGCCGTGAAATTATTGTAAGCGAGCTGTCGAATATATATACACACACACACACACACACACACACACACACACACACACACACACACACACACACACACACACACACACACATAAAATCGCAGGGATTTATAAATGCGCATATTTTTCCTAATTGCTTTACGGTATACGCGCGCTCATTGTATAATTAAATTACGGTTATATATCGATAGCGGGAACACATATATTTAAAAGTCATGATTGATCGATTTTAACGTACACGCGAGCGTTATAATCATTGGATTATTAATGTAATTGTCGCTTCCAATTAGAGATTCATGGATTCTGCTTCTTTTTTAAAGCCGTAATTTAATATGGATATAATTTCAGGTATAGATATTCGATTACGTCGAAATCGACACTTTTTTTCATACAACCGAGCGAGAGATTTATGAAGTGAAAAAAATTCACCGAAGGTATCACCGGAATAATCGGGACTGGGAATAATTTAAAAAATGCCATTCCGATAGAATATGAAATCTGATTCCCCCGTGTCAATTATTCGCTTCGCGTGTTCCCGTCTCCACCACCATCAGTGCTTACTTCTAAATTCAAATCCATCTCTCAAACGTTCGATTACACACTCTTACCATATCCCCCGACCACACTCTAATCGCAGAGAAAAAGAAAAATCCTAATCCCATCTCCTCACAATTTAATCCACACTCAGTGTCAACTATATACATATATAGACTCGCGCGCTGCTCACACAAAAGCGGGGCAGCTAGTAAATCTCGGCAACGCTGGCTGGCGCGCGCGGTCACCCCTGCGGTTTTGAATTACAGGCGCGCGCGCGCGCGCGGTGTGTATTAAATACGCCGCGCCATTGATTTTCCCTCTCTCTCTCTCTCACTCACTCGTGCGCGAGCGAGCGACGAGCACAAGGCAGCAACAATGGAGAAACAGAGTCCGCAGGAACTTTTTGCCGCGATACCGATCGCCGGCAGCGAGTGCTGGTCTCGTGTGAGAGAGCCCGAAGCTTGATTCTAATCGCTTTATAAACTACTTTTTCAAATGGACGGCCTGGCCCCGACAACGTTATCAGTGTGCGGCCGCGCGAGGGGGTGGGGTTGGTAACAGTGGCTTTTTTTATTGTAACAAAGAGCGAGGTGGTTCGGAAGGTATATCGGGGGGAGAAGAGGCGAGTGTATGGTAATTTTTCAGCTTATGAGTTAGAATTTAGGGCTCGTTATCTGCTTTTTCAGGTTACGTTTGCCCCTTTCTTATTCACCTCAACTCGTTCTTACATCTAAGATTAAACTCCTAATACTCCACAATTACTTTTTCCTACTAACAATCTTCTAAACCTTCACCTACTTTAATCCGAGACCCAACCTTACAGACACTCCACACCCCACCCCGCACGCATTCAAATTTCCCAAACGCATCACTCCAATTACACCCATCGCCGATCGTGTAGTCCCCTCCTTTTCAATTTACCTTCGCTCTTCCCTCTCTCGCCCCCCACAACAGCAACAACCCTCGAAACAACACACCCCGCGCGCCCGCAACTAATCTCACGGACACACACCGCGTGCGCGCTTACACTCCCCCCCCCCTTCTACATTCGTCAGCTTGCTCTCTCCAGCTCCGCGTGAATCTCGCGCGTTATAGCCGCCTAAATTCGTTAGCCGCCGCGGCGGCGTCGGCTGCCCTTCCGCCATTATAAATAACGTTTAAGGCTCGTAAAACACCGGCAGGCTGGCCGCGCGCCGGCAGCGCGACGCCCTTCGTGACTCTTATCGTTTCCAAATCCGGCGCGCCGGCGATTTAATGCCCCCGCCGCACACCGCAGTGTCTATAGTAGTAGTATAGTCCTATATACGCGACGGTGTAGTGTATAATAGTTCACTCTGCTCTCGAAAAATGATAAACTTTTTGTAAGAGTATACATGTATGTGTACACAGGTTGCGCGTGGTGGTGGTGGTGGTGGTTTACGGTTATGGCGCGTGCCGGTGTGTGATTTTTACCAAGTTTCGGCACGTTTTGGCAGTTCATGTATGTGTGGGTTTGTGCGCGCTTGTATCGAGCGACGGGGGGAGTATTATGGCTTGATTTATAAGTGCGGGAGGTTAGACGCGGGGAATTTATCGCGAGTTGTCGCGGTCGTGGTGTGCTGGTATATATATAAGCGTGCAAGGCTTTCGTCCGCAGGTAATAACTGTATGAGCGCGGAATAGAGGGAGAGAATGCGAGTAAGAGGTGTGAGAATATTCAAATTTTATTTACAGCCAGGTGATTTGTGGTACATGAGCTTTCAGCGCTGCTGTTAAATAGTCGTTTTTACGATATCACTTTGCCGAAAGTATATACGAGAACTTAATTCACCTTTATAACTATAAAAAAAAACGTTCAAATCTGCCGAAAGGCATCATCAGCGTCCGCTAAGTAATTACAGAACTCCCTCCTCTCGGTCCAATAAAAAAGATAAATCTCCCGCGCAATGATGAACGAACTCTAATAACGGTCACGCGCACATTCTTCAAACTCTGCCCCCGCCCCTATCCCTGGAAAAAAGAACTCTCTCTCTCCAGCAATTCCTCCGAGATAAATTTTCCGAGCCAGAAGACAACCTCGTTCTCTCTCCCGCACTAATTTACAGAGTGCGCTCATACACGTATATGTACCTGCGCTAGTACACGCGAGAGAGAGAGAGAGAGAGAGAACGAGACATATATACGTCTAATTGCCGACCTCAAAAATGGCGATTTATCGTATATAGCAGCGCGCGAAACAAAGCTCGTTCGCGCGGAAAAACTCGTGTACTCTCGGCCACCTCAAGAGAGAGAGAGAGCGAGCGAGCGAGCGATTTAGCGCGCCTCGCGATAAAATCGGCTAGCCGCCGCCGTCGCCGCGGGCGACGTAACTTCATCCCTTTTTATTGGACCAACCGAGGCGGCGGTGGTAGTGGTGGTATAGCCTTAAGCCACTTAGATTTAATAGCGGGCCGGTGAGAGAGAAAATGGTTTTATACGAAATGCGGAAAAATGCGCCGTCCCGAAAATTGATTCTCTCGCGCGAGGTTGTGCCGGAGAAGTAGGGGAGGAGGCGTGCGATTAATTTCGGGGGATGAGGGAAAATTACGTGCAGGAATATAGGAATCTAAACCACCGAATTCCACGGCTGGTCGGTGTAGACCGAATTTTTCGGGGGTATACGTATTATAGGCGCGTGTGTGTAAGTGCTAGAGGAAGAGAGAAAACGCGCGCGTGACTAATTGCCCGGAATTTCGTAGTTTAAATACGACCCAGTTTTCTGGAGTATTCGCCGTGTGCGGATGCTAATCTTTTGTGTGTGTATTTTTTTTTCAGGATGTAGGCTCGCACGCCTGCCTATATGTATATTTAAAAAGGAATTACAAATGCACGAGTATGTTTGTGTAAAGGCTGTGAAAACGTCGCCAGCAACGACTACATATATATTCCACGCGACCTATTTTTTTTATCCTCCACGTGTACGTACTATTGCACAATACAGCGCGCACGCCGGCGCCATAAATCACAAAAATGCGCTCTGAAAACCTCACCCGCACGAGCTCGCGCTAGAGATTAATCTCGCTCGTTCGCTCTCTCGCCTTATGTAAATCGCGGCCGGGCGCGAAGAAAACCCGCGCGTAATTCCAATCAATTACGCGACGAATTCAATTAACGTCGCGACGCGCCGAGAAAGTGACAAATCGACGCAACGACGTCGCCGTGAAATCGTCGAAAAAAAAAAAAAAAACACACAGGGGGTGTCCTATCTCTATATAGGTGAGCGAGAAGAAAAGCGCTCTCGTGAAAAAGCTAATCGGGTGAAAGTGTCCACGCGCCCGTGCGTAACGTCCGTGAAGGAGAAAAAGGAAGCGGAGAATCATCGTCGCCCGGCGACAAGACGCGCGCGTGGCGCCGATTAATTATGATGCGCACTGCGGATTAGTCATGCGAGGCGCGCAAAATATATGTATGTAAAAACGCGTACGCCAGACGCGGTAAAGAGAAACGTGGGTTCTTTCGGAGCGCAGCGGTGAATTTCGGCGGCGGTTATTCAATTGAACGGAGAAAGTTACGCGCGCGGCTCGTGCTAGTCGACAATGCGGAAAAATGTGCTAATGAGATGTCCGAGCACCTGTCGCAGCGGCCGCAGCTACGGCCGGTGTCGAGTGTGCGTGGTATTATTAGAGGATTACGCGTTTGGGCATGGAATTCGTTGTGCTGCCAGGATGTGTGCTTGTGTGCATGTAGCGAGGACAGATGTAACGGATGAAAAGTAATTGAGAGAAGAGGATGATGGTGGCGTGGTGCTTGTTTGAGCTGCTTTTTAAAGTGTTGAATTAGGAGTAGAAGTGAAGAAATATAAAATAGAAGATACAGCTATAAGATAGAGCGTGTAAATGTTGTGATGTAAAATATTTTAAAAAATATGTAACGTATGTACAATTAAACATTTATGCTTTATTATAACGTAACTTTGCACGAGACTAGCAAGATTCACGCGAGCTTCGCGCGCACAATTTTTGTTTGTCAGATATTTCTAATTTTAAATTGTTTTATTGCTAATTGATAAGTTTCAACTTTTTATATTTTAATTAATACTTATATTAACCCTTATATTTGAATTACGTAACTTTTGGAATTACTTACTTCTTATATTTCAATTATTATAATTATGAATTTTAATAATACCATTTTTGAGGTTACAATATTGAGAGTACACACATTTTTAGGCTAGACATTTTATCGTACGTCTTTTTTTACTCGTAAAACACTAATAACTCAGGCATCAGGCACAAATCAGGCATTCGGGACTATAATACGAATAAGTCAATTACAAACGTTTTATTTCGGTTTCACTTTTGCGTCATAATTTTTTAAAAAGAGGTTAAGACCCAAAATATAAAATAGATTCATATATATAGATTAGTTTTTCAACCAATCAGCTAAGACCTTAAGCAAAATAGTACATTACGGTACAAGTGACGAAAGTTGAAGTTCCGCCACTGCGTGAAGTTGGCGCCCGAGGCGAAGCTCGTGTACCGTATACTATTTTTCTTGATGTCCGGTGGAAAGTACGTTTGCCACTGACAATGATAACGCACCCGACGGGCTCGAGAGCATTGAGTTCGATGTCCGCCCCCGATATTTGCGGCACGAGCGCAGCGGTGCTGCTGGTCGGGGGGGGGGGGGGGGCATCGAAAACATCACGTGCATAATTTTAATAAGTGAGTTTTACTGAAGATCATGTAAAATATTTTTATTTTACGTGCAATTGTTACAATTGTTACACGTACAATTATTAAACATGCGGTACTTTTGCTCCATTTGCAGCAACAAAGTCAACTACTTTATTTGTATCTGAAAAAATAAATGATCACTCAAGAAGAAATTCTCACAAAAAGTGCGACAAAATGATATGAACATTCAAAAGGTTATGTGTGAGTGCCACTAACGGGATATGCATTGCTAGAATCAATGTCCATCGGGTGTACCTTGATGATCAGAAGTAATAGTTTTTGTTGTAAATATAGGTTAATGACTTTGAATATGTTGACAAAACCTCTAAAACAATCTATTAATAAAGTCTACAGTTGCCTAGTTACCAACTCAGAATCAATGGTTAAATGTCCTTCTTTCGCCATCGAAAACAATGGCGAAACCACGTACTTTCCACCAGGGCATCAAGAAAAGCTTATGTCTGCGTCGACCAATCACATCAGACTACTTTTAAACGGACTTAAGGGGGCCAGTGAGGTTTAAACGTGAAAACTGAAAAATCATCAATTAAAATTGAAGGCAATATAATTATATAATTAAAGGCTATTTTCCTAAAAGTAGACTATATAAATAACTATTTTATGCACCTATACGTACCAAATTTCCCTCCGGATTGCTGGAATGATCCTACGAGTCTTATATGTTCAAAATTGCTTTACCGCGCGATTCTGAAGAGTATTGAACGGATTAGCTTGAAAAAAAATACAAAGATATTCTACAACATATCTGTTATGGAATAAGCGGAGCAGATTTTGGAGAGAAAAAAAAATCATTCACAATGAAAAGATTGAGTTTAGTCAATTTTTCAGATTTTCAATATTCTTCGGTATCAATGAATTTTTATTTCAGTTCCTACTTACTTTTTCCAAAATCTGCTCTGCTTATTCCATAACAGATATATTGTAGAATATCTCTGAATTTTTGCAAGCCAATCCGTTCAAAATTCTCTTCAGAATCGCGTTTGGATATATACGACGCGCAGGATCATTCCAGCTATCCGGAGGGAAATTTGGTATACGTGTAGGAGCATAAAATAGTTGTTTATATAGTTTACTTTTAGAAAAGTAGCCTTTAATTAAATAATTATATTGCCTTCAATTTTAATCGACGATTTTTCAATTTTCAAGTTTAACCATCGCTGGCCCTCTTAACCAATCGCTATGGTTTTATTTCGGCTTCACATTTCCGTCATCACTTTTTTAAGAGAGGAGGATATGAGAAACGATTTTTTCTACATTTATAGCTAACAAAATAACCAAAATTTGAAAAAAAAAAATAACGGAAAAAATTATTCCAATAGTGACCAATAAAAATTGTATTATTTCGGCGCTGAATAAAATGAATAAATATCATAAAAACTTTCCGATTTTTCTCTCAATAGCTTCATACAAAATACGCCAGCTTCAACTTCACTTCCCTATATACCTTTTTTCCCAAAACCCCAATCGACCGTAACGAACTCCCCCCACTCCTCGAAAAAAAAACAACAAAGAACCTCAACCCTTAGCAGCCGATAGTTAAAAGAGAAAACGCTTCAGCTCCTCCATATACGAACCCCGTCGACTCGCGCGCATAGCGCTCACCGCCGAAGGAAAACACTGTAATCGCATTCAGCGGAATTACTCGGAGTGGCTCGCTCGCGGGAAAGGAGAGGCGACTGTGTTTTTCCAATTGGAAGCGCCCGCGCGCTTAATTGATATTGGCGGCCCTGCGCACGCGGCCGCGCTTTTTTCCCTCTCGTCCTTTAAAAGCGATTGCCAATGAAGAGAGAGAGAGAGGCTCGAGAAATGAGAAAATTGCATACATATACGCGGCCAATAGGGCTATTTGAATTTAAAAGCAGTGCGCGCGGCTGAGGAGGAGAAGAAGGAGAGGAGTATACACGAGAAGTATCTTAAGCGAGACGCGTGTACGGTGCAATAATTTTGCGTGCCGGCTGCATGCATGCGTGACTTTTAGGATTTTCAATTTTCATTCGCCGCGCGGCGCTATATCGTTTACGACGCGCGACGTGATATATGGACCGACAAGTATGTCAGTCAGCTATGACAATTATACCTCCGAATACATCACGAAACTCGGCTATATACACCTCTATTAGTCCTATATACACACAACGACATCCAAAAAAAAAAGGAAATCATACGCTCCGCGCTCGCATCATAACCACAACAAAGCGCGGCGGCGTGGCCTCAATTTTCCCGCTAAACTCACTCCCACACAACAACTCCCTCTCCATAAAACACGCGCGCGCCTGCAAATCGGAACTTCATTTCGCCGACCGGCAGCCGAGTGGCATTACACTATATATACTCCCTCTCTGTACCTCACCGCTGTGAAACAATAGAATGCAACATCACGCGCGCGCGCGCGCTTACTCGAGCGCGAAAAAACCGTTGCCCGCTAGCTCGTTATAAAGCGCGCGCGCGCGTACGTCAAATCCATAAAAATCGCGTTTCGCGAGAACCATAAAGACCCGTAAACACCATCGCCACGCACGCGCGCGCAAGAGGAAGCGGCGTTATAATTGAGTGCGCGAAAAAAGAGTGAAGAGGAGAGTGATACTTGCAGTGCGAGATTAGCGGCGTGTCTAGTCGCGCAATTAGAAGGGTTAGTGCGCGCGTCGTACGGTAACAGAGAGGGACAAAGTAATTGCGTTATGCTCGTAAAATTGCCCCACGTTCGCAGCCTATAGCCCCCACTTTTCTTATATATAAATTAGATATTTTCCTCCGTTCACGAAGCACGCGCGCACGTTCCTCTCGCTTCTTTGCCCGGCTTCGGGCATATTATACCTCCCTATGCCGTTTCCGCGAAGCGCTAGCCTTAGGCTCGCGCGTCACAGATAGATAGATAGATAGATAGATAGATTTTTATTTACCATCTGGCAAAACAAATTACAGAATATAGCATAACAATACAACAATATAACAGCATGTTTATGATTACACTAGATAAAAAGATCACAAATTCATATCATAAATACACTAGAAAGCGACAAGAGTCAATAAAACATAAATTTTCCAAATATACATTTAGTGTAAAGTTGATATAACTAATAATTAGTATAATATTTAAAAACTAATAATATATAAATACTAAGCTATCTGCGTCTGTGATATCACAGTTTGTCTCCATTCTTTCCAATACAGATATAAATGACTAGTTTTAAGTATTTGCTTTTAATTATTCTAGCTATTAAAATCTAATATCACAAATTCGCAAAAATTATTTCTCTGGCTACAATAATAAAAGTTATAGAAACTACAGAAAGTACAGAAAGTAGGTCGATGGGATTTTCTCTCTGGACTGAAAAAGCAAAACAATAAAAAATACTAGATTACTAGATTACTAGATTGAGGGCGGTAGACACGTCCCCCACAACAAAAGAGAGCTAGGCGTCGAGGCCGAGAAGGTGTTTTCGCATCGCCCTCTTAAATGTTGACAATGATGGTAGGTGGCGCAGGGAGGAAGGAAGAGAGTTCCAGAATCGACCACACCGTATCTGAAATGATTGTACAGAAAGAGAGAGAGAGAGAGAGAGAGAGAGAGAGAGAGACAGAGAGAGAGAGACAGAGAGAGAGAGAGAGAGAGAGAGAGAGAGAGAGAGAGAGAGAGAGAGAGAGAGAGAGAGAGAGAGAGAGAGAGAGAGAGAGAGAGAGAGAGAATATATGGCCTTTGTGCGCGCGAGGGTTTAATCTGATCATCGGGTTGAAGTTGCTGATAGTGCGGTTCGCGCCTTTCGCGTCGTTGCGTTGATCGCGAGAGGTAAGGATCTTTTTTCTTAAGTAGGTTGTAATGAGTCGAGGTTGATTTTGTAGTCTTGATACTATGATTTATCTGCTTGTTAGATTAATGCTTTTTAATACGAGAGTCGTCGTGATGCACTGTGCGTGTGTGTATTTAGGCGTTGGAAGAAATAATTAGCTGTACGAGCGTTTTGAAATATTGTTATATTTTACTACTGGATGACGACGAAGTAAATAAACGCCTAAGGTGAGCGCGAGTAGTGCCGCAGTTAAGTGGAATAAATCAGTGAAAGCGGTGTAAATGTGTTTTACACAATATTTTCTATATAAACATAAACTTGATCATTATACAGTATATCGTTAAATTGTCTAGCGCATACTTAAACACAACATTTTTTCGCGTAGTAAAAGGCGTATTTTTTATAACCTTCCCGCGCGTTCATTTTTCTTCTTTTTTTTTTCATCCGCAAAAATGCTAATTGCCTCCAGGAATGACTTCATCCTTTTTATGGTTTTAAAATCATACATTCTCCATACGCGCATATGCCGCGCGCCCCGTTGCTGCATTGTTGCACGTACGATGCTCAAGAGGCAGAGCTAACTTACTATACTCCCTCTTCTCTCACATGTGCAATCTGTCTCTGTCTTTCTCTCGGAAACACAGTAAAATCGTTAAGATTTCGTAATATCTGCCCTCTCCACCGGCAGAGTTATTCTCGCAATTTAATTCGCGTATATAATTCGCATACATGACATATTCGGGTGCAATTTAAGCGCCTTTTGAAGAGTAGAGAGAGAGCGCGAGCGGCATCATGAACGGGTTATTAAAACATATAATTACAACGCCAATTTGTCGTAATGTAATTTGTGTGACACACAACGTGACGCGACGACGGCGGCGGCGGCTGCGGCAGTGACGGACTGCAATTTTCAAAATGCTACACGTCCCCATGACGTTACTTCATCATTGTGCGCGCGCGCGCTGCGACACACTGTTTGTAGGCAAAATATTTGAATTATTAGCATTAAGATTTGATTTTATGGTAGGTTTATCTGATATGATGGATGATTTTGAAATAGAAATGAAGCTAATCGCTTTGTAAAATAGCTGATAAGAAACCCAATGAAATAATCATACTATATGTCCATTTTTATCAAAATGACTATAGTTTCTGGACAAAAACCGATCGATAAATGGCTGGAATTTACGATCGCGATAAAACCATGTAATTGACGGTTTATATACGAAGGCATAAAACCAATATGATTTGAATTCTTTATCACCTTGATCGAACACTTTCCTATATTTGGGGGGGGGGGTCCAAAGTTTAGACGACTCACTTGAAAACTGAAGTCAACTATAGACGTGCTCCGTTTCGATATAAGTTACTGCAGATTGTGCAAAATTTCGAAATTCTAAATTACGAAAATCATATTTTCGAATGTAACAATTCACCTACTGTCCAAAACATCGAATTTCATTAATAGAATTTTAATAGGGATACAATAAACATATTTCGAAATAAATGATTAGAAACAAGTTATATTTGCCTTGAAATCGTATTGATGAAATTCGAGTGTTGGACAGTAGGTGAATTGTTAGATTCGAAAATATGATTTTCGTAATTTAAAATTTCGAAATTTTACACAGTTTCGATATAAGTAGCTTATATCGAAACTGAGCACGTCTATAGTTGACTTCAATTTTCAAGTGAGTTGTCTAAACTTTGGACACCCCCCCCTCCCCACTATATTTTATTAAACCATGCGATTGTTAAAGAGAGTGGAAAACGCGACAGCCTCACAAAAAGTTCGTTTCATTCAGCCAAACACACAAATCTACCCACATGTCATACGCTAAAACCTTTTAACTTTCGACCGCGCACACAAAATTCCACTTATCAATTAGCCCTGAACCAACGATTTCAAACACGACCTCCACCGCTCCGGCAAACCCAATCGATCCCTTATACACCAGCTCTATAATCCATCGAAGATCAAACACATCCCAGACACATCGCTCATTGCTAGGCCATCCTCATCGCGTATATATATGCATATAGTACTGTCTCGTCGTCTCGTCGCGAGCGTGACCGGAAGCACCTCCGTCTACCAGTGCACATAGTACCACTCACATTCTCTCTTACTCCCCCTCTCTCTCTCTTTGCAGCAGGGAAAACATCTTTTTCGCGTCGCTCGCTCCAGTTTCGCAAGACGTAGGTGGGCGCTTCCGGGGGGGTAACGCTGGCGCGCTGCAATTAAAATGTTTACGGTTCGAGGAATGTCCGCTGTCGCCTGGCGGCGCTGCGGCGCTAATTTTGAGAATGTTTTAATGAAGATTGCGAGGGAGGGAGTCATATTTTCGGGGCGGGATTTTAATTAGGGAGAGAGGAAGGAAGGAAGAGAATGGTTCGTTTGTTTTCACGGGTTGTAGCGAAATTTTCATCAATGTAATTGCTTTTTTGTTTGCGGGATAATTGCCGCGTTTCCAGGGACGATCGAAACGCGGTCGCGTGTTTTTGCGATTTTAAAAAATTTTTAAGTATAAATTGCTGGCGAAAAACATAACGTTGCATTTTTACGTTATAACCGTAATACATTACCGTACAGCCTGAGAAAAATAGAATTTCACCGGGATACTTCGACTTCATCTCGATCAAAGCGCCACGCGCGTGCGACTTCCAATTAGCCGAGAGCGCGCGCGCGCGCGCACGTGTACCATGTCAACACGTTTCTATTCGGCAAAGGTGCGTGTACACACACACATATACACTGCGCGTGGCCTTATTTCACAAGGTGCGTTTTATGCGCGAAATTTATAAATAGCCCCGCGAGCGCGCGTGCGTATAATAAAGCCGAAGAATTCCAATTGAAGTCGGGATTTGAGTGACATCGGTAGTGCGTCATTGGGGCGCTTTTTAACGCGGCACGTATAATAGGTATAAATCAATATTTCGCACGGAGAGAGACGCGATTGGAAGTGTGAAAATAACCGATGTTATCTGTGACCTCTAACGTCTATATACTCATTAGGAAACTGGTTATGTTTGTCAATCATATAGTATAAACATGAAATTTGCGTGTATCTTGAAAAATCACTCGATATTGTAAGGAACCGCCGCACAACCGCAGCTCGTCCTTCGAAAGCTACTGCTATATACGCTACCCGCAAACCTTATCGCCAGCGCCGCATAAATTTCGAAAACAAAGCGCGCACTACTGCTGCAGTAGCATCGGCAGCCCCTCCCCCGACCCTTCCATCTCCTTTTTCGCACACACACGAGCAAAAAAAAACTCTCTCCCACGCGGGAAAGGGAGAGAACATCGTCGTCGACGTGCTATATAACCCAAGCCATACTACTACTACTACTACTACTACCACTGCGACGACGAGAGTCGTCCGTGATTCGAATTCCGAAGACCTCGCGAGACGATCCCTCGCCGCGCTTGTCCAGCATCTCTCTCTCTCTCTTGCCGTCTTTGGGAATGCCGCGTGTTTCGCCGTACCAATACGTACGTGTATATGTATGTATGTATATGTATGTATACGCAAAGAGGAGAAGAGAGTCGACGGGAATTTCGACGTATTTCAAAAACAAATACGGCTAGGCTGCCGACTACACGAGGACTGCCTTCACGTTCCACTTTTCGCTTTGCGCTAAGATTCCGCGCGAGCCGAGCGCTTCGATTCGAGCGTCGTTTCACGGAGAGAGAGGTTTGAATATTTTTGCTCCTCTGCGCGTTCGTTCGGAAATTTTCTTGTATGCGGAGAGAGCGCGCGGTATTGGTTATGCGGACTGGTTTGAAGCTGGGAAGTGTTTTTTCGGGACGAGCTTTTGTCGGAGAGAGTAAAGGTTTAATGAGGCGTAAAATGCGCGCGCGGTGGTGCAGCGAAGGGATCCGCGTGCGCGATATTTGCGCGCGCGCGCGCGCTCTTATCTCTCGAGATGTAGTACCGTGGTGTGAGATTATATATTATATACATCGATTAGATTTTGTTATCTTCGGTCGGTTGCGATTATCTCGGGGCGAGTGTGTTAATGGTTATGTAAGAGGTGATTTATATGAACGTCGAGAAAAATCAAAGCGGAAAAATATATCGGAAAGAATTTTCGCGGTAGTAGTATAAGATAATCGTTATTACGTTATTTATATATCGAAAATATGAAACAAATCATGCGGCATAAATATACATATATACGCGGATAATGCAAAACCCGTTCCAATTTGCAGAATTATCTCGTTTTCAAATTAACGACGCCGTTTTCACACACACACACACACACACACACACACACACACACACACACACACACACACACACACACACACACACACACTCCAATCTTCATTAAATAAATACTTCGAACTATATGCGAAAGAAATCAGCCACAGCAGAAGTATAGAAATTATCAATTAGCATAATTCCACACATACATATATATACACCTACCGCGCGCACGCGCGCACACTTAATGAATCAACATATTTTTCGTATAAAGTAGCGCACGAATGATGAATAAAGAATGAACCTCAAGCCGCGTAATCGAGAAACTATAATCGCCCTGTTTCGCGCGCTCTCTCGTTATTATATACACTTATATATATACGCCCGTTGTTGCCGCTGCTGCTGCTACCGCGAGAGAAACAAACAAATTGATTACCCACCTTGCGAAAAATCACCAATGCAAATATCGCCAGGCGCTCGCGAGCGCTAAATATTAAAAAAAAAAAAAAAAAAAAAAATACACACACACACACACACACACACACACACACACACACACACACACACACACACACACACACACACACACACACACACACGTATTTACACGTGGTGGCCGCGAATTTCGAAACGTACTACGTATAGGTATACATACGCTGAGTAGAGAAGGAGGGGAAAAAAGTCGCACTGGCGCCGAGAGCTCGTCTATAATTTCCCATTTTTCCGCGAATATCAATGAGGCTCGTTCGTTATATCGATTGCGAAACGCTCTGGCAAAATTATTTTTCAATACGCGATTGGATACTGTACCAGTATAGTAGTACCTACCACTACGCCCGCGGGACTGCGGGATAGAGCGCGCGTAAAGTACACGTAATGGAAAGTCGAACAAAAAGATCGAATTACCAGGTGAGCGCGGATTGTCATGCGCATATACGCGTGTAATTCCCGTCTTTACGGTGCTGCTGCTGCTGCTTTTTAGGCGGAGTACAAAGGATAATCTGCTGTTAGGATAAGATCCGTGGGGAGTGCAGTTGCGTAAGAGGCACCGCAGCGGCGTTTGATTTGGGAATTGATGGTGTATATGTATATATCGACGCGTGCGCGCGTGTGAAATCGCGGATTTAATTTTAGCCACGAGGCGCGATTGCGCAAAGCGGGGAAACTTATGGTTTTTAATTAAGAAGCTATCGGCCGCCGGGCCCCGACCGCCGCGCGGTTAATGCAAATTATATGCGCCATTGTTTCGTCGGCTAAATCTCTCCGGGATTTTTTTTTTAATTAACAAACTGTCCGCTCTTGGTGCGTATAACACGTAACTTTTCACTTATCGCCTAATTCTCTATATACCATCGCGCGGATCAGAAATTTCGAGCACGTATATTCCCCAAACAAAAACATTATACACACCCCTGTGTGTGTGTATATATATACACGTGAAAATAAAAAGATGAAGCACATATACATCAGTGGCTCATATTCACCGCCGACCGGGGGTGTGTAAGAATTTCGCATACAAAGTAGCCTTTTAATTTACGACTGTACACGCTCTGCTCTCGCCCCCGCGGAATATGATGGTATTTATTAAGTGGCTGAAAGCTCACGCGCGGCGTGCTCGCTCATGCCCGTGAGAAAGTGCACTTTATTACGGCGTTTAACGGGCTACGCGCGTACGCGTGCGTACATATTGATGAAGGAGGGATCGGGTGAGAGGGGAAAAAAAGGGATAATAATGCGCGCGGAGATTAGGTGAAAATAAAGCACATACGCATACAAGTGCGTGCGCGAAGTTTATTGAACAAGTGCGGCCTGTAACGCCGTTTTTGCCCCGTGAAAATTTCAATTTAGTCGAGCGCGAGCGGAAAATTTTAGCACGTGTTGATAAACCGCGCAACGCAATTTTGTTAATATGAATTTCGAAAATCCGTCGCGTGGAATTCTCTTTCTTCCTCAAATATCATTCGCGAAGGGTGCGTGTCCGTAATAAATATACACACACGCGTGGACAGATGAAACGGGTAATACATCGTCGCTGAATATATGCGTAACGTTCGATATATATACAATTGTATACAACGTTCGAAAAGTGTACACTCTTCCGGTTTTACGATTCATTAAAACTCCATATATATACCCACGAACAAGCGAATAATATAATAAAACATTTTTTCATTTCGCGCATTCATAACGCTTGCGTTCGTTACATATTGCCATTTCAATAAACCCACACACATGCACACACTCGCACGTGACCCATAATTAAAATTTCTTTTTTAATTGCATTCGAATCCTTGACTCCTCGAATTAATTTAAAATGAAATAAAAAAAAAAGTAGAGAAAACGAGTCGTCGCACACATTTCCATCATGAAAAAAAAAACACCTCGCGAATCGAAATTCCGCGCCATTAAACTCATTAAAAAAAAGCACGCGAAGTGCATGACTCAAAGGCCGCGCGCACGGCATTCAAAGAAAGAGCAGCAACAGCAGCAAAGGCTTTCAAGTATGTATATACGTGTGTGTGAGACTATGTGCATGTGCGCGAGCGCAAAATGCCCAAATGGAATACATCTGTATACAAGAGGAGCCGAGGTGATTCATAATGTACGCAGCTGCTGCCTAGGCAGAAAGTCGCCGTCGCCAACGACGACGACGACGACAGGTCGGCATTATAAAGAATCCGCACGGGTCGTCAAGGCCGTGACTATTCATGTGTGCGCGTGTGTGTGTACATACACGTGTGTGGGTATACGGCCGACGATCCGATGTTATATGTGTATACATGGCGCGCTGACTTCCGCTTCGCGTCTGAATCTAATTATAATCGGGGCTTAATCATGCGTGCGAGAGAGCGTCGTGTATATAGGGGAAAATAGATCTTTTTTTTTCGTCTTTTTATTTTGTCGTTGTTTATTTGCCGCTGCCGCTGAAAGATTATTTTCCTTTGTCCGCATAGTCTGTGTGCACTATCGATCGAGGAAGTCTATAGTATATATCCCACGAATAAATTATATATATATGCACGTACACACATATAACAGTGCAGCATTTTAATTTTCGCGAATCTGTTCGTTTCAATATTCTCAAAGCGCGGGCGGCGGCGACGGCGCCTATAGTACGCGAGAGAAAACCGGCGCATTCATTAAGACCTTATCGCGCGCTACGTCTAATTTTAGATATATTCGTGAATATTCATGCACCGCCGCAGAGCGCGAAATCGTTCGATAATAATTCTCCCCTCCCCACCGCACGCCGCGTTTTTTTTTGCGATCACCAAGTTTCTGCACCCCGGCCGTTATTATAGAGAAAAGTTTTTCATTGAATAACCGCGCCTATTATGAGAATTTTTCTCTCCCCTCGCCTCCCCCCTCCAGCTTCGGAAACACGAAATTCTCCCGGAGAGAAGCGATCCATTGTTTCCACTCGTCTGACCCAAAGATTACATTCCTTAATCGACGCGAACTTTCTCATCATTTCCCTCTGTGCCGACCTCCATCGAAACAGCTCTCCGAATTCCCTTTTTTGTCCCTCCCTCCCTCCCTCCCTCCCTCCCTCCCTCCCTCTCTCTCTCCCTCTCTCTCTCTCTCTCTCTCTCTCTCTCTCTCTCTCTCTCGAACTTCCAAATGGCTCGCAATTACGACCATAACCGTAAAAACGAAGCACGAGCACCGACGAGAGCAGGAGAGAGAAAACCTACGCTTCCTCTCGAACCGCCCAGGAGGCGCACATAATCGCGATAGGGAATCGCTATCAAAAGCCATATCAATTCAATTCCGTCGCTCCATCCCCTCATCATCGACATAAAGCTAAAAAAGAACAAAAGAAACTCCCTTTCTCTCTCTCTCGTGCGAATAGAAGAAAATTCCTCTCTCGCGCGCACAGACACACGACGACTTCATAAACGCTGCACTATGCAGCAGCAAGCGCGCGGCGACCTCCACGAGAGAGAAAGGGGCGGGGTATTTGCAATTGAAAACGTCCCGGCTACCGAGGTCGTAACTGTCGCGGCTAATACGTTGCTGCATGCTCGCGCACTCGCGCGTGTACGTGTGCGTGTGTATGTATATAAGCGGAGAGAATGGAGAGTCAGCCGCCGCGGCGGCGCACGGGAAATCGATTAGCTCATTCATGCTTTCCGCCATTACTTGCGGCCGCCTACTTCCGAGAGGAGAGGGGAGGGAGATAGAGAGAAAGAGAGACGAACTTTCATGGTGTAATTGTCTTCTCCTTGCGAGACGCCGCACGAGTGTGCGGGAAAATTACGACTTCTTGTTTGTCACGGCAGGGATGCCCGCGCGTCACGCGGTATTATGCATTAGGAAGTGGAAGAGGCCGACTCGAAGAGGATATTTTATTTCTGCGAGAGGGAAGAGACGCGATTTGTTGAGTGTATAGAGAGAGAGAAGATTGTATAGGTTGTCGGGGTGATTTTTTAATCTATTTGGTTGAGCAAATATTGGCTAATGATAAGATGATATTTGCTCTGCGATGAAAAAAAAAATGTTGTGTAACTTGTAAGTACGTTTTCCCATAAAATCTTGGCTGCATTTATCTTGGAATATTGGAAGCAATGTTTGCCCGAATCGCGTCAGTGTTTACCATCCATTTATACCGATGAGAAAAAGCTATTTGAACATTGTACACATTTTTACGGCGGATTCGCGCAAAACACCAAATACAGAAGATTATTATTGCAGATATACGTTTCGACATTGTCGGGGTCACGTGTGTCAGCTATTTAGAAATAAAAAAAAAGAAGAGACGCCACACCCATTGATGCTTAAAATTACGACATAATAAAAGGAATTATACAACGTACACACGCTCGTAATAAAAGTAGGTTATGTTTATGAATATTCGCAGTAAACGATAAATCAATTTTCCATCTCAGACAAAGAGAGAAACCGAAGAAGAAGAAGAAGAAGAAATTTTACGAGTATATGTATACGACTACAGTTGATTTATCGGAACTGTTCGAATCGCTCTCTACCCTCTCCTCGAAAATCGTATTACAGTTTATTAGTATTTATGAACTATGCGCGCGCGCGCGCGAGGCTGCAATTGTCGTCATTCGGGAGAAAAGTTATGCGACTGCGCGCTTATGACAATTGCAAAAGGCAAAATTATTAATTTTCATTAGCTTTTTCTCAGGGCGCGCGCAGAGATGATTAGAAATTACTACGGTATGACGACACAATGCTCAATAAAATAGTACTAAACCACGGCGCATTACAATAGGACTATTATGCTCGATACCACACAGTACACGCTTTATGCGTTATGAAAAGAAAATTACATTTGGATCTTAACATAATCAGCGCTATCACGCGGCCGAGAGTAGAGAGAGAGAGTGAAAGAATGCCTGAGAACGCTTAGAGGGATGAATCACCGCGCGCAGATGTCGTCTATACGCAATTTTTCCACTCTCTGTTCGTGTGTGCGTACGATATATCAGTCGCCATTCAAAATTTCAATATTTACTCTCCTCGTCGCGTTCAATAGAATGTTCATAATATCAAACAAAAGCGAAATTTCAAATTCACTCGGCGCGATTGATTACTTTTAAAGCGCGTGTGCGTGTGCTCGAGAAATTCCGTATTTATTTTTAAGTGAGAATGTTTAGTTTGCGCCAAGTTTCCCCCAGTCGTCGTAGTTGTCGTAGTCGTCGTAGTCGTCGTCGTCGGCGGCAGTGTAGCAAGTTTTGACAGTCACGAGAGTGTACACTTGAAATGACTTCTTACTGAACTTTCGCATTCGGGTCTCGTGCATGATCGAAATAATTAATGTACAAACTTTACTTTACACCGCTGCTCGTCTGGACATTATTGTTACCTCGAAGTATAATGAGATTCGAGACACTTGAATACAAAATTTTAAATAAACACAAGAATATCACAAAATCGAATTACCAGTTTTGAGCTCAACACAAACTATACTCGAGGTATAAGAATGAATAGTGCGTTAATTTGCGCCGGACCTTTCTTCTTCTTTTTTTTTTGTCGACGTTATTTATTATGTAACTTACCGCATGAGTGACAAATGTGTGATTTTAGCTTCTGAACTGCGAGAAGGTGGACTTACCTGCAACAAAAAAGAAAAAGAATACATTAGTGATATGAGAAAAAAGTATCTTCTAAAAACTAAATGTTAAATACAATCGATTTTATGCCTGCATATACACGCACATAATATATTACACTGAGAAAAAAGTTTTGTAAAAATTACTGTACTGTCTGATAAAGCTACCACAAACTGTAAAAAAAAACCAAAAAATTACCATACTTTACAGTAAATTTTACAGTACTTAAAGTAAATTTTCCTATCTTTCTAGCAAAATTTCTTATAAGGTATGAATCTTTTAAGTTTTTACAGTTTTTGGTGGCTTTCCCAGAAAGTATAGTAATTTTTACAAAATTATTAATAATTTTCAACAGCTTCATTCAACGCTCAAACAAGGCAGAAAAAAAGAATTACACCTGCCAAGCCCGCGTCCCCAATAACCTCAAACCTAATCAATCCGCGTGCACAACTATATAACTACCACGCGGGCAGCACAACAATGCGTCCAGAAACGGAACCCCAGGAGAGAGACAGAAACACAATCCATTCCCCCTCAACATTCTCCCCCTCTCTGTGCGCAAAAAAAGCCGAAATCGCCGGCAATCTGACACGCCGCGCAGCACACAAGGAAAAAAAGGGCGCGCGAGCGAGACGAAAGACGGAAGAGGGAATCAACGCGGCGTAATAACGCGTTTTACGATTCCTCTCTCCACACCCCAAAGCGAATTATCGAAATCTCCCTGTAAATTCCGGGACCGAAATTACACCGGGACATCGCACACACGAAGGGGATGACCCCTCTAAGCCCTTTCGGCGGTTAACGCTCAAACGAATCGTCCGCGAAAATTCTCCCAAAGGCGTGTATATAATAGGTACAGCCGGGGAAGAATTATAACGGCGATCGAGCGCTCTGTGAATGCCTCGGCGCGCTCGTGGAATTTTGCGGGGATCTGTTTTTTTCGCGCGCGTCGGTGGATGCTTTGTTTGGGAGAGAGGCGCGAGATTTTAGGTATATAGCTACACCGCCGTAAATGTAACGGTGTAAGGAGAGCTGATAGGTTCAACGGTAGTTGGTCATGCTGCTCCTCCAGGAGCTACATTTGTCAGGAGGATGATGTTTACGTGACAAAAAAGTGACGAGCGGAAGTTACAAGGGCGGGCACAAAAACAGATTTGAATACGGAAAAAAGGTCTCCTCTGTGCCCAAATTAAAAGCGGGAAAGAAAAAAAAGTCAAATTTTTCGTTAATAACCTTTGCCGTTAGCAAGGCGATCTATAATTTATAATAACAGCTTCACAAACATAACCTCGAAATTAGTAAACATAAAGTATGTTAAGAAAAATATACTGTGTGTATAATGCACACATACACGCTTAAATCACCCGCGCGCTATATCATTAAAAATTCACGAAACAACGACGCCGCGTTTATAAAATCCGTGCATAATTTAAATTATCGTAACATTAGTTTGGATAGACCCCGCTCATAATTACAACGTGCCCATACTACACACACACACACACGTGTGGCTTGGGCTCTCTCCCTGTCTCCTACATACACGTTTTGAATAAATAATCCGACCGCTGAATCACTGTTATCACCGGGCGCACTTCCCCGAACCATTACCGGTGCCCGTATTAACGATTACCGATAAACGCACTTTGTCATTAATGACCAGTACATTCATTTTTCCAGTGACCCCCTCTCTCACACTCGATCATCCATCGGAAGCCACGGTGCGGTTTTATAGGCCGAGTGTACATACCGGTCTATACGTGTACATATACCGTAAGTGGCCGAACCGCTCGCGAGAGAGAGAGAGATCGGTCAAGAATAAAGTAATAATTCATCGATCGGAGAGAGAGAGAGAGAGAGAGAGAGAGAGAGAGAGAGAGTCGACGACCACTGCTTACTACTTTGCGGAAGCGAAGAACTTTCGGCGACGCCGTTATTAAAAGCGGATGAACTTACAAAACTGGGTGAAACAAATGTTTTCCGTTTTCCCTTGGTGGCTCCCCGATAAAAAGTTCTCTCTCTCTTGATATGCCGAGAGAGAGAGAGAGAGAGAGAGAGAGAGAGAGAGACAGAGAGAGAAAGAGGCTCCTCCGAGTGTATACCGATGATATTTTAATGCGGGACGTCGACGACGGAAAAATGTATGCCTCTTTCTTTCATGCTTTCTCGAGGATAGTTGTTGTAGCTTCTCTTTCTCTTCTCGACATCGAGCGATCTATTTTTCAAGACGCGCGACGACTAACTGCTGCAGCAGCAGCAGTGGACCGACGAGGTTCCGCGAATCCGAGAGGATCGAGTTGCGTGCGCACTCGCGAGTGAGAGAGAGAGAGGGAGATATATAATAGGGAGAATATACAGTTAATTAGCAGAAGCCGTTTATCGCGACACGGCCGGAACTGAACTCGACGCCGAGCAAGCAGAGAGAGAGAAAAAAGAAAAGATCGGTGGAGGAGGAGAATGGGTGCTTATCGGTAACGGAAGACGTAATCGGTACGAGCGCACGAGCTCTCATGTTGTTTGTTTCGGCTGGCGAAATTTGTTTCTGATTGCGAAACATGCTCGTGCGTGTCGAAGCCTGTTTGTTTTCAAGCGCTCGCCGTGGGTTCTATTCTTGGTGAAGACAAAGGTTTGATTTTTACGTTGTGTATTGATGAAGATGAGAATATTATTCGCAGGTATAACGGTTGACGTATTTATATAAAAGTATAAATTCTACTAATTCTATAGAATATTTCATAATTGAAGTGTGGAGAGGTAAAGGACATTTACATTTCATAACCATCTGCCATTTTCAAACTTCCATCGGCTTCAATACACATCTAACGAACCGACATCCGCACTCCTCAACCGTCCCCCTTCATTAAACAATCTTTATCCCTCTACATAGACCTCTTTCACCCAGAACCTCCATTAGATCCTCAAAAGCACACTATACTCTCCTCCTCTCTCACGTGTGACACTCTCTCGCTCGCACACCCGATAACCGCCGCCGATCGATCACAGACATCTATCCATCCAGACAACTCCTCCTCTCTTCGGTCACCGGGTCAGCACCGTACATCGCGTTCGCTATATGACGGATCGATCCTCTCGGCACCTCTGCCCATATCTCCTCCTCCGCACATTCCTATGTAGCTAAACGCAACCCAACGAACGCGACGACGCGCGCGTCCCAATTCCTTGCCCGCGCACAGAGAGCCAATTAATTACAATTAGCGAGCTACCCACGCGGCCTATAAAAGGGGAGAGCCCTACACAGACACAGGGGGCTTTTCGCGCGCGCGCGATACATTTTGCATCGGATTTGCATACGCGATCGGATTAACAACCGTTACACAGGGCGAGCGCGCAGCGGCCGCATAACACGCGGATCCTCCTTCACCGGCGTATCGGTTTTATACATATATACACGTATATACATACATACACACACCTATACCTATAGGCTACCTCAGCAAGCGAGCGCGAACTTTCCTCTCCCGGTGAGTTTCCCACGGCGGCGGCGAGCTATAGAGCGCGACTCGCTCCGTCTTTGTTCTCCTCTCTCCCTCTCACTCGTCGTGATTTTCGGGCGGCGCGCATCGCGGAAGTTTTGCCAGTGCTCGAAATGATCGCGCTCGCAAGGGGGCTAATGGCGCTCTCGTGCCCCGGCGAATGATTTGCGATCAGAGCGGCCGATATATATGTATATATAGAAGGGATAGAGTGAGAGACAGATAGAAGATGCCGTTTTTGATACAGTGATATTAATGCCCCTTCCCCCCCGCTCTCTTGAGAGAGGCACGATTCGCGCGCGAGGGAAAGTTTTTCGTTCGAGGAAGGTGTGGATAACTGTGCTGCTGCTTCTGAGCTTCCCGTTAAGTATTTCGTCGCGCGCGTTTGTTTTTTTTCTCTCAACGGAGAGAGGTGGATTATAAGTGTGAGGTTGCAAAAACGGATGTCTCGTCGTTACAGCTCGAAGAGAGGAAGATTTATTAGCGCCAGGGTGGATGGTAATAAAATCTCGATATAATTTCGAAAATACGCGGGTAACAACAGCGTTGTCTATATATATAGGCGTCAATCAGCCGTCATCTGCGCGCAACCGCGGGTTTAAAATACGCGTCAACGTCAGTGTCGGATTTCAATGTAACGAGAGGTTCGGCCCCGTCGTGTCACCCGGATGTGTCGCGTTATACAGCAAGTATGGTAAACGTAAAATTCATATCTCATGATTATTATATATACATTCCTCGTTGAAATGAATCCTCGAGTACATATATAAGTATAGCAAAGGATTTTTTTTATATACACACACACACACACACACACACACACACACACACACACTGGAGATACCGACTGTAGGATATATATAGAGTCGCTTGGAGCTGCAAAAATATTTGCCGATGTGCCCCTTTGATAATTTCGCGTGATAGCCGCGCATTATCCGCGCGCGCGCCTGCGCGCTTCTTCCATCGCAATTGTTTCCAGTAAAACTCGGGTGTGTGGAAATGGGTCACACGAATGTTCTCCTCTCCTTGCCGCCGCGCCGCTTTTTTTGCCTGGGTTATCGCGCGTGATAATTGCTCCCTGCGATATTCCTTACGTAAGGCGAGCCGGTTATATATCTAAGACGTACGCTGTAGAAATTCAATGTTTTCTATTGTCTGTTCGAAATATATATAGAGGCAGACGAGTTTGTTCCGGGTCTTGACGAGGGATATATATATATATTAAGTGGCGATATATAGACGGTTGCTCGCGTGACGGAGTCATTCGGTTTTGACACGAGGTCAATTTATTGATGGCGGTTTGATGCGATTAAATTGTAGCTTCGCTTTTGATTCCACAAAAAACGTGATGTTCGTGTTTCATTTCTAGTATATGTAGGAGAATACTCGAGAGGTACACTTTTACGCATTTGACAAAGTTAATACACATCATTTTTCTTAAAAAGCTCTGCACACACGCACGAACGCTTGAATCTAATTTCCCTTCATTTTTCAACCACCATCCCGTCCCCATACACAACGTCGCGCACAAAAGACGCGCGAGCACACACACGAAAATAAAAGCAAACTGCACTGTCTTCCTCCCTTGATAAGACGCTCCCTATCTAAAATTAAAACCGGCGCGCATCGCGAACAACGACGCTCTTATATGCTCCCTTAGATACCTGCTGCCGCCGCTGTTGCGCGTGCTGCAAACAAATGGAGCTTCTCAGACTAACACACATACGCGCGCGCGCGCGCGACGACGACCATATAACGAGAACCAACGCGAGAAGTCTATCGCCCGATGAAATGTAATCACGACGACAACGCGGCGGCAACGGAGACGACTTCTAAGCTTTTCTCTCTCTCTCCTCTCCGCGAAACGTGAGAGCGGAAGAGCGCGAAACGCGAGGAGCTGCCGCCGTCGCCGGGAGAGTTGACAAAAATCCATTTAACCCAGAAAGGCTATTAGCCACCGCGAGAGGGAGAGACAGAGAGAGAGAGCGAGGTAAGTTGTTTATTTGCACGGGGGGGTTTATTATCCGCCGGCGAATAATGGCACGGCGCGCGGTGAAATTAAGAGAAATCGGGATGACGCTATACCGTGAGGCGCGCGCGTGCAGCGGCGATTAATTTTACGGAGGTATAGTCGCGAGAGCTGCTGCTGCTGCTGCAGGGGAAGAAGGAAGAGGATCGTCGCGTTTAGCGCGGCTGATTTATGGAGATTTTCCCGCGCGACGTGCGGCTTTTTTCCAGGGGGTGTATATCTAGGCGAGGGTAATTTTGCGCCGGGTAGTTTCGCGACGGGATGCCGCTGCTGTAGCTCCGATCCGATGTGTATTATAATAAGTACGGCGGCGATTATCGAGCGACGTGCGGGATTTTTATGTAGGGTGTGTGTTATATAGCGCGGTCGGTGTTTCAGGTGTATGTATATACAGGATGGTGCTCCGTGCATCGCTTACGTAAGACATAATGCCAGAGGTTGCGCAACGCGATTGATTAAACCTCACTGCTGCTACTACCGCGCAAACTATTCCTTTACTATTATACACTTAAAAAAGAAGAAAGAATTAAGAACCAACGAAACTACAATAATATATGCAATATAGTCAATATATCTCGTGTAAACACCCCATCTCTTTTCTGCACAATTTTTGCACTGTCGTCATTTTTAATTTCGATTTGTTTTACAAGAATTCCACCTACCTACCTTTCTCTCTCCTTCAAGAAACGAGAGATGCACGAGGAGCTAGGCGAGAATCTCGAGTTGCTCTCTCTCTCTCTCTCTCTCTCTCTCTTGCGAGTAACTCGACACCGCCGCGCTCCTCGCGATTCCACGTCGCGACGTCGTATAGCCGACTGCTGGCTGGCTGTGCAGTGCTCCAGGGCAAAGCCGGCGCGCGCGGCGCGCGCGGCGCGCGACTCTAATTCCTAAGCCATGGGAACGAAGAAAGCGAGGAGACTTCCGCGCGTACGAGAGAGCGCGATATTGCTATGTTATTCGGCCGTTTCGCTGTATCGTTTTGCGCAGAGTTTCTCCGCGACGACGAGAAGGAGGAGTTTCGCTGGTGGTAGTGACGAAATTTCGCGCGCGGATGGCTCTAGTTCTGGCCTCACTCGGAAGGAATATGGTTATAGCGTTCCTGCTTCGAGCTGAGAAACGTGATTTTTCGGTAGTGTGTATACATGTATAACGTCAGCGAAATGATTTTGTCGACTCAACGCGCAACATTCCTTTTTTTTTCTTTCCTCTATCGAACCACTGACGATTTATATTTGATTTCGCGATATCATCATAAAAAGAAGAACTAAACCTCAACGCATCAACCTTCACATCAAACTCGTTATTATATACACAGAACCCTGAAACTACGCAAAAACTATTTACAACGCTACCCACCCCCCTCCTGCATTCTAACTTTATCGGCACATCCTCGCTTTATGGCGTTTTACCGTTGGCCTATCGCGATTAGAGGTATACACACACACACACACACACATATACATACAGCATCCCCTATCGGATTTACCTTGTGTTTTGCGGCTGTAAACCACGCGCCGCGCCGCCGAGAGGTGGTTTTGCCCGAGCCGTCGTTGTTGTTTGTTTTTGCGTGATTAGCGCGAGTGGAGAAAAGTGCGCGGGATGTTGTTACGTGCGGGGAGAGAGAGTAAAGGTGCAGGACGGGAGAAGAACAGAGTTTCGTGAGCTGGTCCGTTAGAGAAGCGGTTGGGCAACGACTCGCGCGTGTATAACAGCGATGGGATGACATGCTGGATGGCCTCTCTTTTTTGTCACTCGAGCTGTTTGTGGGTGGTGGCGATGCTCGGTGTTTTGAACGGTAATACGGTTCTTTTTCTCTTTTTGGGTGTTGAGAGGGATTGGGAAATAGCGGGTTCGAGTGTATGAATGACGATTAAAGTTCAGCGGGTGTTTAAAAATAATAACGAGTGCGTTTTATGTAGTAATTATACAAATGTATATATGTAAATAATTGAATAGTTGAACATATTTGTAATGAAAACTGTTTTTGGAATGTTGTTGGCTGCATACGAATCATAAACGCGCAAAACAACGATTTTGTATAATAATAGCCATAATATAATAATGCGAAACAATTTGGTTTATAGCCTGAGTACTTTCGTGATAATATTAAACGCACAGAATGCGAAATTCTTGATGCGTTATATTTAGTATTTATTAATAAAATTAAACGTACATTTGTGCATCGAATAACACACCATAAAATAACGCACTAGCGTATGTGTACTTATCATAAAATATTTTCGAAATTTCATTGAAATATTAATATTAATGCAACGCAAAGCTTTGGGCAGTAACACATATTCATAATACGCTCGTATTCATTTCAAACAATTTTATTATTATATTTACATCGCTGTCGCTACTCTGTTTTAGAACTCTCTGAAATTTAAATCCATAAATACAATAATTACTATAATTATTGTTACTAACGAAAAGAAAAAAAATATGCATATAATTAATTCTGTGAATCACGTACCCACACACATACACCCATTTATTCAACAATCACGCAACAGCCGCAGTCATCAGCCGAAAATATTATTCATCCGAGGTCGCGCGTACGTACATCTCATTCCCACTATAGCCAACCATCCGGCAGCAGCAGCCGCAGCCTCAGCAACGTAACGAGGTAAGAGGGCCTCTGGGTAACGTAGATATGTACATACATATCGTCGGCCACCGCCGGCCGGGTTAAGCATTTTAACAAAGTGGGTAATGCCGCTGATTAGGCTTAAGTAAGCCTGAATGCAGCAAGTGCAATTTGGATCATCCGAACCGTCGCCGCCGTCGTCATCGTCGCACGGCTGATTCAATTTCACTGCGCAAAAGCGCGCGTGTATGTGTTATCGCGCCACCGGTAGTTCTTTCTTTTATTTCTTTTTTTTTTATTATTGAAAATCGTCGGGAGGGGAGGGCCGGAGAGAGAATCCAATTAAACTTTATATCGGCGCGGCCTGAATTTCCGCGGACGCGTTCTTTTATTTTTACGAGCCACGCCGCGCGTATACTATACGGAGTTTTATTGTATTCCGCGAAGATTAATATCGAGGAAAAACGGTTGGAGCCGTAATTAATCCACAAACGAACGATATATTCTTCGAATTCATTTTGCGTATAAATAACTGAAGGGAAAGAGTTTGAACACAATGAATACGCGTATATAAGTATACAGTCGTCGTCACTCAAAATTGTAACAGCACACATACATACGCGCGCGCGCGCTTTCTCGTAGTTCCTCCGCGGCGGCGAGCTGCAGCAAAACGCATCTGTTTTCTCGCTGTCGACAAATCGCTGACTCTGCGCCGCTGCTGCAAACGTGCAACTCCGCCGCCTGAATTCCGCGGGTGATTCATTAATGGCGGCGGCACAATAGCAGCGCGCGCGCGAAAACTGGTTAATGCTCTCTCGGGGCTGCCGCACACGCGTATAATACATATATACGTATGATTTTTCAGTAAAAAAGCGCGGTTTGGTATAATGGACGGCTCGATTGTTCGGCCACATGTGTGTGTGTCTAAAATCTAAGGAAAACCGGCGGGACAATGGCCGCGAGTTACAGGTTAGAAAAAAAGTCTCTCTCGCTCACCGGAGATCAACTGACGCGCTGTCGCGGTAATTTAACAAACGCGCGCCGCGTGGCACAAAAATTTCCCAATCCGAATCACCTATATAATACACACACAGATATTATAGGTATAATAAGAAATAGTCGCGAGCGATTCGCAACCATAATAATGGACACATCACCCGCACGCTTATCGCTCCATCCGTCCATATACCTAAAAATAAACCGGCCGCTCCTCGTCGATCGCTCTCTATTGCTCGCATCCTGCGCTCACTCGCTTCATAAATTCATAACCGCACCGTTTATACACACACACACACATAGTGGCGGCGGTGCTCCTTATCTCGTAGAGACCGAGGAGAGAGAGAGAGAGACTAGACACTAGAACTCGCGGGCGCGCGTTAATCAGCTCGATTTCATCACGCGCGCGCGCGCGCCACCGCCGCGCTCTACAACAGCCGTCCTTTCCCCGTTACGAATTCAGATTCCGCAGACGTGACGAAAGCACTCACGCGCGTTCCAGATATATGTGTATACGCTATATAGTATATATATCGTATACTGTATTCGCGACGCCGAGTATGTGTGTATGTATCTGTGCATACACGTATATACCTATGTATCGAAGGGAATCGAGGAGAGAGAAAACTACTCGTTCTCGGTCGCTCGGCGGCGCGTAAAAGGCTCGACCGTAGCATGCAGCCACCTCTCTGCACTGTGTATATGACTATATATACGCAGAGACCGGCCTTGCGGGGCCAGTCCGCGTCCATATGTACGCCCTCTACACATACACGTACACGCATACACACAAGCACAGAGTGAGACGGGTAAGGCTAAACTCGAAATTCCGGAGCGAGAGTCCTCGTTTTTTCCGCCTCTCTACCTGCCGGACGGGCAGGCGCAGGCACACGCGCGTCGACTCACGCCCCCTCTTCTTCCGCGCGTGTGTGTGTGTGTGTGTGTGTGTGTGTGTGTGTGTGTGTGTGTGTGTGTGTGTGTGTGTGTGCGGCAGGTAACGCGATATTCTTCCCGAGCGAGACAGAGAGAGACTGTATCCAGGCAGAGTTGGTTTGTCGTTGTCGTCGTCGCACGCGTGCACGCTGTTGTTCTTCTTTCGTCGTTTCTTCGAAGATGATTGGCTTTGTTTTATAGTGCACTGAGAAAAATGATGTATTAAAAATTACTATAATATAGGAACGTGGGGACAAATCTCAAATACTAAAGTTATTACTATATTTTATAGTAAAAATTACTATGTACATACCAATTTTTATTGTGTGTGTGTGTGTGTGTGTGTGTGTGTGTGTGTGTGTGTGTGTGTGTGTGTGTGTGTGTGTGTGTGTGTGTGTGTGTGTGTGTGTGCGCGCGCGCGCGCGCACAATCAATACATAAATACAAATCAACAAACATTATAATTATATAAAACGATGAGAATTCAAATCAAATTTATTAAAAATTCTGTTGTACTGACTATTTAAAAATTGTGTGTCTTCCTGTCTGTTGATTGTGTTATCAATAAAATTGATGTGCAGCATTTCAGAAATACGACGTTTTTCTCTGTTAATTTCCCTATCTAATATTAATGTGTTAGCCCAATCAAAATTGTGTGTAGGATTATCTTTGATATGTTGTGGAACAGGAAGCAATTTGTGTGTGTGTGTGTGTGTGTGTGTGTGTGTGTGTGTGTGTGTGTGTGTGTGTGTGTGTGTGTGCATAAATTTTTACTATAAAATATAGTAAAAACTTTGGTATTTGAGATTTGTCCCCACGTTCCTATATATTATACACGGAGAGAAATTTTGTAGTGAAAATTACAAATATTCGAGGCAAAATTACCAGTTTCTATGGTAATGGATGGACAGACTGACAATTTCAAACTTTTTACCAAAGTGCCTTGGTAAAATTTTTTTTTAGTTAATTTAAATTAAAAAAATTAACTTTTTTTATCTATATTAATGGATATATAGTATTTTAATATAGAAATAGAAACAGAAACAAGTATGAAAAAACATTAAACTGAAAAAAATTTTTACGGAAGCGGGATTCGATCCGACGATCTTTGGGTTGAGAGTCCGACGTTCTACCGACTGCGCCACGGAAGCTGTTACCAACAGTCATTTGAATCGCCGTTATTACTTACTGAAAATATGTGTATTGTTTTCATTTTAACGTCGCGCACGCCTCTAGTATCAATCTTCTGAAACACAATAATGCGCAGTGCGCATGCGCGAATACACAAATACCAGGTTATTTGGCAAAATTTATCAGTTTTTTTAGTAAAAATTCTTAGGTTACCCTGTAAAAATGACTAGATCTCAATTTTTACGAGTGTGTCTGGTAATTTTTATTCCGATAATTTGGTATTTTTTTTAAGTGGTTATGGTAGTTTTTCCTGGGAAACTTATAAATTGTATTAGAAACCTGGGAATATCACGGCTTTTGACAGTCTATCCATGCACTACCAAGGCACCTTGGTAATTTTTACTCTAAAATTTCTCTCCGTGTAGTAATTTTTAAGGGAGTTCTATGGGTGAAAGAATTAACACACAGAATATTCTAAAATTTGGTGTACTATTCGAAATTGGTGCAAAAATTACCCAGTTAAAATTTTAGAAGCCGAACGAGCTTGTAAAAAAAGATATCGATGTTTTTATTTTTAGCTGATTAACACGTTCTTATGGAAAATTGTAATTTCGCCGTATAATACATTTACTTATTACAAAGAAGTTAACACACAGATGTTTTTCAAAATATTTGTAATGCAAGACAAATATTCAACGAACATTTACAGCTTTCAACGACTATGATTGCGAGCATTTAAGCACTACAAAAAAATTAATGAATAGTAAAGTATTACGTTTCTCACGACTTAACCACCATCATACATGTCACGTGGCAACGCCGCATTTTAAGGTTAGAACGAGCGTGTTTTAAAACGACTCCCACTCGAAAAATCGTTTACATGGCATTACGTTTTTATCATTTTATGGAAATTAGATAAATAATTAACACAATAATAAATAAATAAGAAGTGCAAGGAAGAAATAGTATATTTCTGTATATTTGTATTTGTCGTATTAATAAACAACAGGCTCCAGCGCATGCGCAGTGTGCCCTACCAGCAGGCGGTATTGTCATATCTCGCACCGAGTAAGTCAAGCAGAAACCGGAATACTCTTTGATTAGCGTCATACCGATAGAACTCCCGTGATACATCATTTTTCTCAGTGTATGAGAGCGAGCGCCGCTGCTCGATGATGTTTTTCGTTATTAAAAAGGTATCTGTTTGAGAATTTTTGTGTATATCCTTTTTCTCCCCCCCCCCCCTGTTATCTCTCGTTTTGTACATATACGCGCGCGTGCGGTATTATTACTCGGAAAGATCTCGTTGCGGAAGATGTGCAACCCGATACGCGAGACACTTTGCCGGATTATATAACACACGCGCGGGGCACATAGTTGACCACTGCCGAGCGCGATGATGATGAAATCCTCCGCGACACTGATCGCTCAAGGATGCAGAACGAACGATCCTTTGAGGAAACGAGAGAGAATTAAGAGAGGATAGGACAAAAAAAGATCATTATCGTGTTTGTGTAGATATATTTTCGTAAACGAGTTGGCGGCGTATAGCGGAAGCCATCATTGCTATTGTACCACATTACACGAATACACATCGGCAAGATTTATTATTACGACGTTATACGATGAAACCAAGCGCGCGACGTATTATATAGGTATATGCGAACGGCTAAGTCGCCTCTCTCAGCGCGTAATCTCTCAATTAACCGTGGAGATAGCCGGCCTTATAATAATGACAAACCCACGCTATTTGTTCAACCGTTTGTACACCATCCCGGCTGCGTGCGCTTTTTTTACCACTCGAGTGTATAATACGCACGGTCCATTACCCACCGGTATAACGGCACCGCCTTGATCCCTGGAAACTATATAATCCCCCCTCCTTGTCCTTCGTCTTCTTCTCTGCAAGACAGCCGTAAGAATCTCGAATGTGCTCTGATTTCGCGGATATGTAATACTGCGGCCACGAGCGCAGGAATTATTTTTATGAAAGCCAGACACGTGTGGGCACGCACACACACACACGCCCCGCGAATATATAAATTCTCTGCTCCGGAGAGCGTTTGATCTAGCCTACTTGCGCGCGGCGAGAGTTAGTTATTATACCTATATGCGCGGGAAAACGGCTATCTCGTGCGGGCGCCGCCGCGTCGTTCTGTTGTAATGACGACTTTTAGAGCTCGCACGCGCGTGCCGCCGCCGTTATTTATAGAAAGGAACGCGGGGGTGCGGAAGCGTGTATTGAGCTGTGATCAGGAATGCTGCGTGTTATAGTGCGTCTTAATTATACAATATTATTCTGTTTTTGGGGAAGGGCGAGATTTATCGGGTGTGAGAATATTTTGGGCTTTTGTGTGCGTGTGTGTTGATATGGTTAGTGAATTATTGGCGTAGGAAAGTTAAGGAACTGGTTTCCGCGAGGATTTCGAGTGCCTTTGTAAGAAAAAAAAAGAACAGTTTGCGAAACCGGATGACTTCGTAAACAACGTCGTCTATCTGAATTTCCGTAAAAACTAGCTCAAATTCCAGCCTATTATTCACCGAGATTTATAAAGTTGAAAAAAAAACTCTGGTTTTCTGTGCGTATACTATGGCAAACAACTCATCAATCACGAGAGAGCGAAACATCGTAACCGGCGACAAAATCTAAACACGACAAACCAAGACCTCCCAGCGTAATCCCGATAATTACACCCTTGGAAATATAACCAACTTGCGAGCATCACATTCACATGACAAACCGCGAACCACGAAAGCTACTCTCAATCACGTGGCTTTTCCCCACTGCAAATATCAAACCGCCGCCTCTTGATAACACGTTAGCGCGAGTCCTCCACGCTGCAACGACGACGACGTTTGAAAAAGCGAGGTTACGATCGCTCGCGCGTGAAGCTCGCCGCTACGAGATGTTCTCGTATATACCCCGCACATACTTCACTCCCCCCCTCGTAGCGAAAAATCGTAATCGCGACGATTAATTAGTTTTCCGCGATTAATCGCCGGCGACCGTTCTGTCTTTCTTTTCTCTTACATATATACGTATATATAACGTACGTACACTACATACAGACGCACACGCGGCTCTGTACCGCTATTCGTTCTCGTGCGCCCGAGGTATTCGTTAAACGGCGAGTACACTCGCTCGCTCGCTCGCAGCACACGCGTGGTGTGTGATTTATCCGCGACCGCGGTGTAAATTATATTTTTACGTTAAAAATGCCATTGCTCCGGCCATCGATCAGCGCGAGGCGAGCCGCGCGCGTGTAAACGCGTGTAGTTTCGCGGGAATTTCTTTGTAATTGAATCGATTACCCCGGCAGAGACGAGAGAGGGAGAGCGAACGGGAGATGCACTTAATCAGCGGCTTAAACAGCCGAGAGAGGCAGCCGAAAGGGGCGTTTCATCAAAATTCCTCTCTCTCTCTCTCTCGCCACTGCTGCTGCAGGTGTGTTTGTGTATCGGTTCCTCGCTCCCTCGAGGAGATCCGCTGCGCGAATTCTAACCGACGAAAGCACAATAGCGCGGTACGAGGATTCACTGCACGCGGCAATTAGTTTTTCTCTGAAATGAAAGAGTTCTGTGTGTGTCTATGTACGGGTGAAAAAATGTGTAATGCATGTGTGTGCGTATAGGAAGTGCGCAATTTGCGCTTGGATTACGATTACGGGAGGAGGGGAAAAAAACTCATTAATTCTGAGGTTGAGATATAATATAGCGAGAGAGGGACAGCAGCGCGTCCGTATCATAATGCAAAAATGCGCAGCTCTCATATATACACACACACACACACACACACACACACACACACACATATATATATACACATACATATTTACTTTCACTTTCGGCAACGCTGGAAAACCGCAAAATCGTTCGGTTAACCAAAGCGCGCCTCCTATACCCCGCGCCCGAAATCGCTCTTTTTTACGCATTTCAGATTTTCATTAAAACCTCGAGCTCTCCTCGTGCATTCCGCTCCTCGACGACGCTGACAACGGGACAAAAATAACGCGCGTGTACCCGCGTTTAACGACGCCGTTCCGCGAAACCGATTCTCACACACACACACACACACACACGCATTCACACACATGTGAATTATCGAAAACGCAGCTGTACGCACAGTCTGACTCATAACCCATTCTTAATAAACCCCGCGGGTCTGCACTCATTAATTAACAATACGTCGTCCACTACTCTGTATACGTTAAACTACCCGCGTATATATATGAGTGTAGATATCGCCGCCTTAAGCGGCGGCCTATAAACATGTCGTTCGCGCGCACAGACACAGACACACGCAACAATAAGCGGCAAAAAACTCGCCTAATCTCGCGCAAAATCTAATGAAACCCGCTCGCCTTTGTTCGCCGCGGCGGCAGCAACAGCAGTAGTATACAGACAGCTAGTCAATAAAGCTCTCCCTCTATATCGACGTTAAAAATAAGAGGCAAAATACGAGAGAGAGGCGCGTGGGCGACGTCGCAGGGGTAATCTTTCAGCTTTATCATTTAATTACTGGAATTCGTGCCGCGCGGCGGCGCGCACACTATATCCCAATAGCGATTGACTTCGCCGTATAGGTATACGCGCGCGTGTGAGTATAATACGCTGAAGTCGAGAGTAACGACGATGCCTTTACGATAGCGAGCGGACGCTCAGTACGCGTGAGAGAGCGGTTTTAAAGTTTAGACTGCCGCGGGAGAGAGCGAGATATAGGAAAAAGGAAAGGACAATAATATAGGAAGGAGAAACGAGGAGCGTTTAAAGTTGATGGTTTTAATCCGTCTGTGATGTGTGATGTACAGTAGTCGCAGCTGCAGTAGTAGTTGCCGCCGGTAGTATAATATAGAGGATCTTTAATAAACGCGATACGGTTTATTGTCATTGCTCTAATCGTGTGTGCGCGCGAGCGCAACCTGTTTCGAGATGCTAAATCTCTTATCGGGCGCACTGATACGGTTAACTTTGTGTTATTGATGTAACGGCCGCTAAGCGTAAACCTATTAGCGAGCTGTTAAGTCGACTTAATAAATTTAACCCTGCGCGCGCCACCGCAGCTTATGTAGCCTCGATGTGTCCCTGCGTGTGCACGTATAGACACACACGTATCGCTAACTATTAATATCGCTGTTTGTGCCGCGAAAAAAAAAGATGAAGTAATAGGAAGCCGATAGGAAGAAATTGATTTTATTATGATTTCTCGCCCGGTGGCGCGCGGAGCAAATAGTGGGCGCGCGTTACGAGCTTTAATCAAGACGGCACGAAACAATTTCGATCGGCTGTGTGTTTCCTCTCTCTGTCTCTCTCTCTCTCTCTCCCTTCGCGAAGAGGCGGATGAAGAGGCACGCGGAGCGAGGAAAACAAAGGGAACGCGGAAAAAAGGCAACACGAGAAACACAGAGAGAGAGAGGGACAAAAATACTCGAACGGATGAAGTGAGTAAACGAGGTGGAAAGGGACGACGGCGACGACGACTCGGTGTATACACACGTACACACGCAGACGCAGCAGACAGAGCTTGAGAGAGAGCGGATGAAGTGAAGAATCGGAACAAGAAGGAGGCGGAGTAGCAACACACGAAGAGCGAGCGAGCGAGGGGGGGGGCAAAAGGGAGAAAAAGATACTCGCCGCCGATAGATGAAGCACGCGCGAGCGAGCGCACACCGCTGGAGAGATAAATTGACAAACAGACGCGACGATAATACGCTGAATGGGGAATTTGTTCGCTTTGTAACGCGCGCCCGCGCGCCTTCGTCTCGTTATCTCGTTGGAGAAGCTTTCTACGAACAATGCGTCGAGATGGAGAGAGAGTTTAATAAATGTATATCGAGCGATTGCGAAAAGCCCCCGGACGCACGCCTGTGTGTCTTATCCAGATACGAAGAATCAATTTTTCGGAGGGCGGAGTGGGGGACGTAATTGTACACGAAAGGGCCATTACACAGTACGCCCACATACGCCGTCGTGGGTTAATAACAATGATAATACGGTACGCGTGCGCGCTTAGAAAATTTTAACTCTGCGGTAGACTGGCTGTGTACCCGCTAATTGCGTTCTGCGGGCGCGCTTATTATACTTTAAACGGGGCCGCGCGCGCGCGCGCGGGCCGAATGGTTTAATTATTGTACACGCGAGCAGCTCGCACGCGCATGTGTGTGTGTACGTACGTATTTATTTTGATATTTGGCCATTTAGCCGAAAGTGGCGCGCGGTTTTAACGATAATGACACGCGCGCGTGGTTATACCTCGAGGAAAAGTTATTACACGACGAGAAAACGCGTAATGGGTGCTTATAAACCGCGCCGAGCGAAGGAATTCTATATACGCACGATTGTGTCGTTAACAGTATATGTGTATGGTCGATCTGCGTTGAATTATTTGTAAAAAGCGTATATCATTGGGGAACGACGGAGATATATCTATATCCTTAGCGTCCTAATATATCCCGATAAAATCGCGCAGCTCCTTATCGCTCGCTACATATACATACACCTAAACCGCCTCAACGCGCGCAAAACAACAAGAGAGCCCCACTCTACTCCGATAAAAAGCGCCGCTCTCCTCGTCGCTAGGCTGCACTCCGATAAATGAGAGACTACGCGCTTATACACACGTACACGTACACACACACAGAGCGACCGCCGTTCCGCCCGGCGATAACCTCTTCATTGTTCGCGACGTACTGCTGCAGTTGTTCTCCGAAACGCGTTATCGCAGCGACGGCGGCGGCGCATCCGCTTTCTCTCTCTCTCTGTCTCTCTGTTCTTCGCGGTACATTAGAGCGGATTGGACAGGCCCGCGCGCGTTTACGACGACGAATCGCCCACGCGAACACGTCGGGACGAATAATCGCGCGAGTCGCCTCGATTTTCCATCCGCTCTCTGACGGATTTCAATTACCGGGAGAGAGAGAGAGAAAGGCTGCCGTTCTTTTTTCCCCCTTTTTCCTTTTATTGAACTGGAGAGTTCCATTTCCGCTTCCGGGGGTGGTGCTGCAGCTTTTTCGCGCGTGCGCTTTACTTTCAATTTCAGGTCGACACGCGTGCGCGTGCGTGTATTGGGAAAGTCGTCGTCGTCGACGACGATAGCAACGACGTTTGATGGCTAATCGATGCGTGTCCTATCAATTGGATGTATATATATGTGGTGCGCGCGCACGAGCATGTATAAGTGTTGAAGAAAAGTGCCCGCGTCACGCTCGATAATACGCGCGATTTCACTTTCCGCGCGACGCGCGGCCTTTTTCGGCGGCACGAAATTTGAACAGTCATCGCGTATGTGTGCGAGCGCTTTAATCAAGTATTCGCTATTTTCGGCTCCGACAATGACGGTACTAAAATTAAAAGTGTGCCCGCGAAAATTCTCGAGAGGATATAGATACTATACACACACACACTTTGCCTTTATATGTTGTGCAATCTCTCTCGTTTGGTATTCCGTGCGTGTGGTCGGCGCAGTCGAGTGGCTCGTGCACATCTATTAGAGTTTTTAAAATAAAGCAACGACGTCTAAAAATACGCCTCACGCTATAAACAAGCCAACAATCGCAACAATTCTCTCTCATCTCTCTCTAAAAAGCGAGAGAGAGAGAGAGAGAGAGACTGACTGACACATAGAGAGAGAACACACGTCGGTTAGGTTCCATCACTCTTGTCGGTCCGGGACTATCGACAGCTTCTCTCTCTCACCGGGAATAGAACCGCAACACGCCGGTATATATACACACGCGAATTTAAAATCTCTCCAGCTCACACGACCTCGACCCCGTCATCCGCAGCACTCTGCATCATATTCGAATCATCGCGATAATCCCCTAGCTCGCCATATCGTCTATGCGCCAAAAACTCAGGGAAAGACAGAATGACACGTACCCGTCTATATGTAGCTGCGTTGTTATATATGCATCCGCAGAGCCGTCCATAAACGCCGCCCGGTTAAAATTATTTATACCCACGGTGATATATATATATATATATATATAATCGCGCGTCCACATAATCGAATGGTAATTACGCTGAAAAACGAGACGGATAGACGCGATCCAGTGCTGTATACTAGCAGCTCATTGTTCCGCCGCTAATGTTAAACAGCTAATCTGCAGGGATGCACGCATACGCGCGCGTGAGTTTAGCGGATCGATTGTTGTTGTCGTCGTGTGGGGGAGGGAGGAGGATAGATAGATGAATAATCGAGAGGCGGAATACATTTCGATATTACGTGCGCCCGGGCGGTCGGGTGAAATTTTTCGCGAATCGGGTCAGGGCGTTTCACTTCTCTCTCTCTATCTATCTGCCTGTCTTTTTTCTTTTTATATATATATATATATATACACACACACACACACACACACACACACACACACACACGCGCGCGTGGCTCGATATTTTATATATTGGATTGCACCGCGCGCGCAAGCGGAAGGGAGAGTGCAGTCGTCAGCCGAATGGAGATCCGATAAAGTTTAATTTGGAGGAGAGGCTCTTTTTATCGACAGTGCATACACATATAGATATACATTGTTTGCCGTCGCTCGTTAGCCTTCTGCATTGATTATAACGCGCGCTTCTCTATAAGGTCACTTTTTTCCAATTCATACCTTGTCCGTCGTGAATTAGGAAAATATCTACACACACACACACACACACACACACACACACACACACACACACACACACACACACACACACACACACACACACACACACACACACACACACACACACACACACACACACACACACACACACACACACACACACACACACACCACACATACACACACACACACACACACTTAAAGACTCCTCCTTGTAAACCACAGCGGTGCTCACTCTGCGCGATAACCGGGAAAACCGATATACAGGCAGGGAGAAGAGTAATTTGATATAAAACTATATACGTCCCGCGCGAAAAAGCGTAATAAATCCTTCACTATGATGCAATATAAATGTTAATACCCCGCTTCGTCTATACGGCGGGGCCCCGCTAAAGCGCCACCGCTGTCCGTATACATTTGAATGTAAAATAAAAAAGCCTCTCTCTCTCTCGCCTATCCGCGGCGAACGATCAATCGTCCTGGAAAATAAAACAACGAAATAAAAAGCGCAGCTCCCGGCGGCCCCTCTCTCCGCACACGCGTTTGAGTATACATGTTTGTCTATACGACGCGGAGAGAGAGACAGGGAGACTAGAATTTAATTTTTATTAGAAATTCCACGGGTATTAAGTCACCGCGCGTGCCCGCGTGGGAGTAGTAGTAGTAGTAGTAGTAGTAGTGTACGTATACATATAGCCTTCACTTTATATCGGTCCATCCCTCTCTCTCTCTCTCTCTCTCGCGAGAACGGGCTTTTCGAAAGAAAACCAATACGCCACTGACACCGGGGCAACAATGTGCGCGTCGCCGCCGCAGTTTCCACTATCGAGAGCGAGGAAAGAATTCATAAGGTACAGCAGAGAAGCGTGGAAGTCCGGAGAGAGTGTGTGTGCGTGTGTGTCGAGAAGTTGTCGCCGAGTGTGGAGCTGCGAAGCTTGGGCACGCCCGTCGTCGTCGTCGTCGCGGAGCATCGGCCTCTTTTCGAATTTCAGCATTATATATTCGCGAATATAATCGTGTGCGTCGATGATTTGAGTTTATATGAGGATTTTAGTGCGGATAATGAAACGCTCGTCGAGTGTTGATAGTGGGGTAATTTATGTAACGCTCGCGTGTACCTATCGGTTTACGACTGGCCGAGCGCGCGCACGCGGCCTTGTTTCACATATAATGTATGTATCGGTTTCGTACTTAATTAATTAAAAACGAGACGATAAGAGAGCTTCGCGAGTTTCTGCGCGTACGTGTATAACGTTTATTATCCCTAATCAAAATCGTTACTTCATTGACTTCAATCTCTCTCTCTCTCTCTCTCTCTCTCTCTCTCTCTCTCTCTCTCTCTCTCTCTCTCTCTCTCTCTCTCTCTCTCTCTCTCTCTCTCTCTCTCTCTCTCTCTCTCTCTCTCTCCCCCTCGTTTTTTCAAGTGCGTTTGGGTATCGAAGTATAAACTTAAAAACTCGTTTTCATAAAACATTCATTACTCGGCTCTCCACTTCGAATAAAATGACTTTGACGCGATAAGCATCGTTTGCGCGAGCAACTCTAAATTCAACAAATCACCTAATTTCGCTCACCTATCGATCGAAATACCCCCCTTCGAAATTCCTCATTACCCCGTCTCTTCTCTCACCTACTTCCCCGAAACTTCCTCTCCTCTTTCTCTCTCTCACACAAAAAATATCGCGACCTCCTCTCCTGGCATGCGTCTAGTCCCTTTGCTCATTAACCCCCTCGGCCCATTAAAATTCTCCACCTGTTCCCCCCTCGCCAAAAAAAGGGAAAAAGAAAGCCTCCCTCGACAACGTGTAAATTCGCAAACTAAAATGGGATTTTCGAAACAACGCGAGTTCCCTCTCGGATGCTGCGAGCTAGCGGCGAAAGAGAAAGGAAGGCTGCTGCGTTCTCGCGAGCGAGAGAGAGAGAGCTGCTACGACGGCAGAGAGGCCGAGGGAAATGGAACGAAGATGAGAGAGAGGGAGAGAGGGGATTAGCAGGGACTTGCCTTCGGTGAAGGGGTAGAGAGAGAGAGAGAGAACGATGCCCCTTTTATGCTCGCTCGCTCGCGAGAGCATCGCATTAGACTTTTTTCTCTCCCTCTCTCTCGGCTGAATAATTCCGAGATTGTTTAGGGCTCCGATGGAATTTTATTCCTGCGCTCGCGTCCGTGTATTATCGTAAAGCGCGCGCTTTACGCGTCGGGAAATAAAATTCACATTACGCGGAAAGGATATGTGTGGGCATGCATGTACGCGCGTGTGGTGTGTAAAATTTATACTGCGTTTTTAGCGATCGATCTGTCGAATTCCTCGCGGCCCCTGCGTACTCGCAAGCGCTAAGGTACGAGGATCGTTCGTTCGGAAAGTCCTTTAATAAATTTCCTAACGAGCCGAGAGAGGGCCGACAGAGAGCCAGGCTCTCTTTATGTATCCGTTTGAATTATTTCTAAAGCCACAACCGGCTACTACTATTACTACTGCTACACGTGTATAATACATACATGTGAAAGAAACACTCCCGGGGGAGCGATATTAGGTCCGCGCGCAAGGGAGAGAGAAAGAGAGCCGGCAATTAAATTCTAATCAGGGTGAGAAAAAGTTGGGGGTTATTAATCATCGCGCTAAACGACTGAATCGAGAATGATGAACCGCAAGTTACGTCTGTGTGTGTGCGTGTGTGTGTGTCTGCTGTACGTTGGTGTGCACGAGCGTGCATTGAAAATCCGGGATAACAGAGTGCTGCCCGCAGCTCGTTACGCGCGAGCAAACAGCGCATATATGTGTGTATGTACGGCGCTGGCTACATATAGACCATTTGTGCATGCGAGGCTGAGTTTGTACAGGAGGAAATCGAGAAGTATATTCGAAAATTTTGAGGATATATAGTTGCGACAAGTGGTTCATTATGGTTGCTGCGTGTTGAGTATCGGATGCTATAGGATAAGTCAAGGATTGCATGTGTGCATCGCACGTTATCGAGTATACATACCATTATCATTTTCTTAGAGCTAGATATTTAGGTCAATTTGTCGATTCGATATGAGCTTTGGCAACTTTTCTCCGAGCCATGATCGACAATAAATTCATAATTTACCAAGTAATTCTAATCCTTTCAAGCACAGAGGTTTTACAAAAACTACAGCGCACGCGTCTCTCGTTCGCTGCTTCCCATCGACAGAAATACATTGATTACACAACTAAGCGCAAACAAAACCAACAACAACCGCACAATACTCGCCATTTAATTACTCACCGATCCATCTCGAGATTTTTCAGCACACTACCGTGCACACAGACACACATACATACTCATCGATTTTCCCAACGCACCGACACTCCCCTCATTCTTCACTCCGTGCCAACTCTCTCTCTCTCTCTTACACAGAGGGAGAGAGAGCGCCCACACAGCGTAATCGGGGCATTAGACCGCGCTCTCGCGAAGAGGCGGCACGAGAGAGAGAGAGAGAGAGAGAGAAACAGACGGTCGTTGGCCGCGGCTCTCGGACAAGGCTGCCGGCAAGGCGAGAGAGCGCAACGCTCCCTCTCTTTCTCTCTCCTCGGGTAATCGATTGCGCTCGTGCGAGCCAGCATTTGCACGCGTATATATACGTACATATACACACACACAATGCTTATCGAAAGGCGCGCGTGAGAATGCGATGTGCAGCGCGCGCGTGCAGCGAGAGAAAGAGAGATTCTTTTTTTCGGAGCGGCCGTGTAACGGCCCGTTGCGCAATCGGGCGGACGCGTGGGCGCGGGTGTGTATAACTATATACGATAAGTGTTATTCCGCGGAGAGAGAGACCGAGCCGGCGAATAATAGAGGTTGTCGAACCTATTGCGTTGGTGTGTGTCTTTTTTATTTTGTTTTTTTTTTTTTTTTTTTTTTTTTTTTGAGGAGAGGGACAAGGAAGTCTTTGCGAAAGTGACGCTTGTATTTCATATAATCGCGAGCTCTCGATCATTGTCGTCGCGCGATCAGCATTGTTATTATTGTCCTCGTCATTGTCGTCGATGGTGTGTAATTATCTTGACTTTTGAGAGTTGAGCGCGGAGAGACCTGCGAGTAGAGTTCTGTAATCTTCGCACGATGATGCGTCGCAAAGTTGGATTTGATTCCACGCACTAAAGGGAAAGAGAGAGAGAGCGAGAGAGAGAGAAAATATTTGTGCAAAGTATTCCTTACGACGAAAATGGAGGAATCGCTCGAAGAGAACTTTTTCAGCGAATACACACACACACACAGACACGCGGACACACATACCAACTATCCACAAGACAATCTAAGTAGATTGTCTTCTCTCTCTTTATTTCTCTTTTTCTCTCTCGACGCTCTACAACTTCGACGAACTTTTAAATCTTCGTGCAGGCCTACGACGTCCTCGTCGAGTATCCGAAAGTTCTACACACACACACACACACACACACACACACACACACACACACACACACACACACACACACACACACACACACACACACGCGTATATAATTACGAAGCGCTACGTATAAGGGACGACGGCGACGGGAGACTCGAGTTTCCAATCTCTCTCTCTCTTTCGACTCTTTCCCCCGAGCTTCTTTTTGTACATCGAGTGTCCGCAAACACACGGGGTGACCTCGTTGGGGACGCGGGCCTAATACGATCGTCAAACAATCGTCGTCGTACCCGTGGCATTTTTTATTCGGCAAGTCTGTGTATGTCTATATGTGTGGGTGCGTGTGTATGTGTGTATGTGGAGGAATATATACGAAGATCGTTATCGTGCAATTAGGTGCGGGATATTTGCTCTCTCGGGGAGGTATAACGAGGGACATATAGCATTAGGCAGGAGTTTTTGTTGGGGATGGAGGGAAAGGGACTTTGAAATAAAATTTTGTACGACTGGTGGTGCGTGTGTCTTTTATGTGAGGACGTGCGGGAGTGGGAGTACGTCAAGAGAACAAGTTCAACATTCGAAAGTATAATAAAGTATGGATATATAAGGCATGTGTACTCTCTAAAGTTGAATTAGTGAAAATTACTCCACCATTTCAATTAGTAGAAAAAAATTCTAATTTATTAGTGAATATTCACTATTTCATTTAGTAGTTTATTAAAACTACTATTTTGATTAGTAATTTTTACTAATTTAATGTATGACGATTTATATACGCGTAATTTAAGGCCGGTTACTACTCATTTCTTCGGTAAATGAATACAATTTTGTTTGATACATTTATTGTACAGTGTTTTAAAAATTATTACTATTTTCTATATTAACCATGCGGGACATAGACTCATATGAAATTTGCGACAATTTACAGTTAAAGATTTTATTATTTTGTAATATTTATTACTCGGAAAAAAAATTTTGTAGTAAAAATTGCTATTATTTTGTAATTTTTACTATATAAATAGCAATTATTGCTATAAATTTTAATAATTTTCATGAGAAAAAGAGTCTGTCCCACGATTACTATAAAAAACAGTAAGTTTTACTACAAAATTTTTTTCCGTGTATATAAATAATAATTTTTACTATACAAATAGCAATTTGCATCAAAAAATTCCCTGTGCGTGACTCGTTCAAGACCTTTCGCAGTCTGAGGGAGGGATTTGTAGAAAAGAAACTCGTTCAGGCCTAAGAGCAATAAAAAAAAGGTCTGCCTGCCGCCCTTGGGCCAGTACTAAAGCAATTAAGCGCGAACATAAGAAAGCGTCCATTTGGGAGATTTTCCTCATTTCGCCTCTATATACAGCACAGCTATTGGGCGGATGCGAAAAAATCAAATTCAAGAAAAACATTATATGACCGTATTCATATAATTTAAACGTAAATTCAATGCGTTTTTACGTACAAAAGAAGCATTGCCGCACACCTCCCCAGAATAATAATATTCAGCACCAATGAAACTCCATTATTCTAAAATATTTTTTGCCCCCTCGCCCACGCGCATAACATCCTCTCTGCGCAGCTCGCATTCATATTCATCCCCGCGCGCATAACCGTCGGCGTAAAATCACCTCTGAAAATTCATATAAAGCAAAAATACTTTGCTGCGATGCACACACACACACTCATAGTCTCTCTTTCTCTCTTTCTTATGCGCTTCATCCGCCCGCGCACGTACGTACATGCATACATATATACACACGTACATCCTCTGGCGGTCGCCCCCGAAAAAAGGAGGAACACGGAATGGGAGCGCGCACGCGCGGTCGAAAGGAGAACAGAAAAAGTGCAGTGCAGCAGCAGTACGGCGGAGCATTGCAATCTCGAGGGAATTTACCTACGTAGGCAGAGAGAAAGAGAGAAAACGACGGTAGCAGTGGTAGTAGCACACGTAAAAAGGAGAAAGCGAGAGAGGGAGAAAGAGAGAGATTAGGCACTCGTGCGCTCAAGGGAGCAAAGAGAAAGAGGAGTCGGCGCGCTCGGCCTGCGAACGACTGCCACACTGCAGGAAGAGATAGAGAAGAAAAAGATGAAAAAAGCCGCGAAGAGGAGAGAAGAGGAGCAGAGAGAGAGAGAGGTAAAGGGAGGGTTAGAGCTTTTCGGACTACTACCACTACTGCAGCTACTGCTGCTGCCGCGAAAATCGACGGACTCGTAGAAAAGCCGGGGAGAGACGTGTAGTATATATATCTCTATATCTCGCTCTCTATTCCTCCCGCCGCGCTGTTTACACCGCTCGTTAGCCAAACTGACGAATTAGTCGTCGCGCTCTCTAGCGTCTCTCGATAAATATTTAACTTGCTCTCGAGGGCGAAAATGGCCGAAGGATAGAGAGAGAGAAAGAGAGGAGAGATTTTATCTCTCCCGAGACGGCCGAGCAGTACGCGATTGACTAATTAATGCGCGCGTGTGCGCGCACCCCGAAAGAAGAACCTTTCGAAAGACTCTCTCTCTCTCTTGCTCCTGCGACGAGATGATTATTTGCTTTCGATAATTGAACGTCCGTCGGACGGTCGGGAACGGACGGATGAAAAGAATCGGACGACGACGGCGAGGAGGAGCAAACAGGCTGTTTGTGTGCCCGCGCGTAATAGCGAAAGTTGGTGAGAGGGTCACATGTGTGTGTGTGTGTTTACATGCTTGGCCTATTTAGACGCGAGCGAGCGCTCGACTTTTCTATACGTGTACAGTTCTATGCGCTACCGATGGAGTAGGTTTTTTTTTTCTTTTTTAATTGTGTGTGCGTACACGCGAGAGAGGTGATGACATTGGTCGGAGCGTGATTTTAAGTTACGCAAGAGCGATGCGTGATGTGTGTAATTGTGCACGTCGTTGGTTATTATTAATTGCGCAAAAAAAAACATGAAACTGTCTTATACAAAGGTGATGGGAGCCGCGGTGGCGGCCGCGCTGCACATTATTGAGTTTCGTAGCCGGATTTAATTGCGGCGAGGGAAGAGGTAATCGTTTTCAATTAGGCCTTTAATGGGAGATCCGATAATAATAATAGATCTCTTATCTCTCGACGCGAGCGCGTTTAAAATTTTGAAATTAATTTGAATATATTTACGCCTGGTATTCGTAGTATACGTGTAATATACATATACGCAAAAAAAGTCAACTTATGTGCGGTTAGCGCGAATATAACCTTCGCCGCGAGTAATTGGAATAGCGCGCGCTCGCTTGCGAGCTTAGATAAAAAAGAGCATGACTCCGGAATCGCCAATGAAGCTCGATACTCTTGTTTTCGTCCGAGAGGTGTTTTTTTTTTGTACCGTGAATCACAGTGTGAGAAAGAGACACGCGGGTATGACTTACCAGTGACTAAGGTATCCGCCTTATCTATACACACATATGCGCACACGTGATATGGCGGTCTAGAGGAAGAAGGTCGACTCACCTGAAACAAAGAGAAAAACGAATTGGTTATTATATTATATTTTTGCATTAGACACAGAGAGAGAGAGAAAAAAACATGCTTTCTTTAGAAAACTATTATACGTTTTCACGACATCAGTCAGAACCATACAATTGGCCGCTCGCGTCATCGCGAATCACGCGCGCCGAGAGAGTAAATTACGAGAAAGTTCGCTCGCGATGGTAGGGGAATTAAGCGCTGCGCGCGTCTGGGCACAAAAATAAATCGCTGAAAACTGAAAAGGAAATCACGATGATGAACGAGAATAGTTTTCCGAGAGAGTTTCTCCTTCCCCCCCCGTGCAGGCGACTTCGCGCGCGAAATTCTCGAAAAAAGTATAGTAGTAGTAGTCGGCGTGAGAGAGAGAGAGAGAGAGAGAGAGAGAGAGAGAGAGAGAGAGAGAGAGAGAGAGAGAGAGAGAGAGAGAGAGAGAGAGAGAGAGAGAGAGAGAGAGAGAGAGAGAGAGAGAGAGAGAGAGAGAGAGAGAGAGAGAGAGTAAGTTTCGTACAAATGGATATTCGGCTTTCCCCGGGCGCATTGCGAGCGCGAGAGAAAAATAAATGACCTTTTCGCCTTCCCAGAAGGAGAGCGCGCGCGCGCGCGCGCGAGGATCCAAAATGAATCGTGAATATTCAAAGGACGTCTTTGTGCCCCATCCGTCCGTCCCACCGCCATGTATAGATATAACAAAGTAACCTTCATCATCATCCTTGCCTCATCTCTTCGCGCGCGAACATCTCGATGACCGGCTCGCTCGCGCGCGTTAATAAGCTATTAATTTCGCTGGCCGGGTATCCTGGGGCGTGTCGTCGTCGTCGATTCGATATTCATGAATTTTTTGGTTATTTAGATGGGGACCGCTGATTACTATAATACGTACGGCCGTACGTGTATATGTAGCAGGTGACGACGCACTGCCGCGTGTAAATTGTAAACATCTATGCGCGCGTGCTTGCGCGAATGTGTCGTCGTCGGAGGTAATTGACCTGATTTCGTAACACACCACGCGAAGAGAGAGAAAGAGGATTAATAACGCGGTCGCGCGGCCGGTACATTGCTCATTGTCGACTTCTATGAAATATTACGGGGCATCGCGTAAATTGTCCCTGCTGCCGCCGCCACGTCACTATATTCGAGCAGCATAGAGAGAGCGTAATTGCATACCGTTTCTCTCTGGCAATAACAGCCTTTTTTTCCCTCGGTTTCCGAAAAACACGCACAGCGGTAGCCTTATACAACCGACAGCCGCGATCCTTATCTCACAGGAAAAAAAAAGGAACCTCTCTTTCTCTTCCAAAAAGGAAGAAACACAAAGACCTCCGTGTGTTTTCCAGGATACGCCCCAAACAACTACGCCGCTCGCGCCACCTGTTCTCCCATCCTCGTCGTACATCATCTTCCTCTTCCCTCCTTCTTATCTCCCTCACGATTTTCATTCCCTCATCCCCCACATTTCTATGAGCTCTCGCTTTCGCCTCCTCGTCGGCAACAACATCCTCTTCTCTGGAATTACCGATTTCCATCGCTTGGAATAATCGCGAGTTTATCAAAGGAGCAGCAACGGCAACGCGAGAGAGAATGAAGAGGCGCCAATTTCTGGGCGTTTTCCTCGCTCCTCTTTTGTGCTTTATGGGATTCGCGAGAGAGAGAGAGAGAGGGAGAGAGAGAGAGAGAGAGAGAGAGAGAGAGTTGAACGGTCCTCCCCGAGGCCCTTTCGCACTGCTTTGAGATAGAGAGGGGGGAAGATCCTTTTTGGAATTGCCGTGTATTTTAATAGCGAGGCGGCGCGCGGCGCTTTTTCGCCGCGCGCACTGGATTATTAGCTTTCTAGTGTGAATGAAAAGAGATGAAAATTAGGTGACTTTTGAGAAAGCAGAAATAGTTGGAAGAGAAAATGGCGTGCTTTGTGTGAAAGTCTTATTTTATTCATATAAGTAAGATCTACATTTTCTTTATGGGATTCCAACGAATTTCATAACACATAATGTGACATCAATTTTGCCTACGTGTATTAGACGTTATATATTTTCATTTTTCACGCGATTAAATTATTCGCTCCGCAATTTCATCAATTTAGCATCTACCGTCATATTTACTATATCCTAACACTTGAATAATCAGTAAAACTCGTCTACTTATGATCCAAAGGTTCTGCACGCGAAAACCTCTCTTACCCAATAAATAACCGTTTTACAGTCTTCTTATTCCCCCTCAAAGTACAACTGATTTCCCATCCTGAATAAATAAATTCCCCATAAATGATAAACCTCGCCTATATTACAGCAGAACCCCCGAGAGCACCCCTAATATTCATAAAATAAAACGCGCGCGCACACTTTCCACTGCTCGTTCGAATTTCAAATATCTCCCCGTGTCCCCCCCTCAAACACGTCAGCGCGCGCACGCCTCTTTACTACCTCGAACTAATTAAAAAATACACCCGAGTACGCGCGCGCGCGCGAGAATCGATATCCCTTCTCTCTCTCTCCCGCCCCATCTCTCGCGTTTTATTAAATCGAAAAAATTTTTATTAAGAATTACCGTATATTAAGGCGCGAGAGAGCGAGCGAGGCGAATATTTCGGTCGAAGAGAGAGGGGAAAAAGACGCGCGCAGCCGGTTTTCCTCTCCCCGCGCGCACGTTCAAGAACGTCGAAAGAAGCAGCAGCAGCGGCAGCTGCTTCGAGTGCAATTTTAATTTTCCACCGACTGGAGAAGTATCGGACATACCGTCGCCCGACGCGAGCGCGCAAGCTTCGAATCGAATCCCCGACGAAAATCCGCACGACTGCTGCTGCTGCTGCTGAGAAGACACGTGGATGCGCCGTATTTCATCGAATATTTATATGTGCGCCGGTGTGTGTGGTTGTGTATAGATTCTATACATCTACACATTTGTCGTTATTGACGTCTGTGAAAATACGTTAATGCCGCATACGAGCGAGGTGTATACAGTGACGATTAATTACAAGATACCGTAATTGCCGAATGAAAAACACGTGCACGTGCGCCCCGTATTTTTTCTCTCTCGCTTTTGTATATTTGGCAAAGGGATACGCGGTATCTGATCCCCCCGTCGCGAGCGTATTATACGCGATAACGTAAATGCGACGCGTGTGTATGAATACGCGTTACACATTTTTCCTCATCGTAAAAACGCAACGCTCGCGCGTTGTTGTTGGGCGGATGAACAATTTCTCGGAAATTACACGTAGATGTATACACACACGATCTGTAATTATAAACCAGATGTCATCGTTATTTATTCCACGCATCGCGAGCCGCCATTTGTCTTTATTAAACTCCGAAAAATCTCCCACTCGAATTATAATAATAATAATTACGACACGTATTCAAAAATTTACTTCGAAAAACGTCCTACATCAGGGGCCGGGATCGCTTCCGGGTTCTAAAAGAACCACGACGACGGCGACGACCAGCAATTTCACATCTAACGAGACCGAATTTCGTATAGCTCTCCGTTTCTGGGTCATCGGACGACGACGACGAGGCCACGTGCGCGCTGCTCCGAAATTCAACCTCTGATCTCTCGCTCTCCTGTCTCGACCTGCTCTCGGAATTTTTCCCAAAACTCCTCGCGCGGATACATACCCACGCGACGATAAAAGAGCGGCGGCGAAGGAGGAGAAAGACAAAGAGCGAAGGGAAGAACGGCGAGGCGGGAGAGAGTGAGCGCTATCTCGAAAATGTGTTCATCTGGCCGCTGCCGCCTGCTGTGCAATCAGTGCATATAACGCGGCAATGGCCCTGCAGGCGAGAGAGAGAACGAGAGAGACTTCATTACGGGAGCAACCTTATGAATTCGTTTTATGTCGGTGTGTGCATATGCGCACACGTGTGCCCAAGTAGTGTGTGTATATAGACGAAGGAGAGAGGAAGACAAGATTCTAAAAATATGTTTACGCCGCGCGATCAATGCAATGCGCGCGGCTTGATATTTCCCAGTACACGGAGAGAGAGCGAGAGACGGGCATCGTTCGTCACTGTTATATGACGGGAGTTTATTAATAAGTTTTATTGGCCGCTGAATCGTAAAGGTCGCGCGCACGTGTATGTGTGTGTTTGCGTTTGACTGACGGACGGATTGACACGGAGAAGAGATTACCGGATGATGCTGTGCAGGCTAGCAATAATGCGTTGTTGTTTATTAATGAGTGATGCGAAATATATGTATATAGATATATTTATGCAAAATGCCGGTGGATGAATTTATACACATCAATGGCTGGCGCCGTGACGGGTGACAGTGTATTATATAACAAAGCGCGCGTGGGGGGAGGTATTTTATCAGAATGGTAAAATGTTAGATGCGTATTTTTTCAGAAGATATACAATACTATCGTTTAAAATATTTTCCGAAGCCGATACTGCAAATTCTGAACATGAGCTATTCAGAACACACAAGGGATTTCTTTCGAAAAAAAATATCAGAAAAATTTGCGTCTATAAAAATTGTAAACAGATTGCATAAAATTATAAAGAAGATTTAGATTTAGATTTAATAACTTTATTTTTGGCTGGCTCCAAAAAAAAACAATAAATTACATGGTATTACAATAATCCACTTAAATTACATATTATATTGCGTACAAAAAGAAAAGTACATATGTATCACAGATTCGCAAACATTAACATAAAAACATGGATCAATAACGCTCAGTTAAACTACCCTATGTCTAATAATCACAGTGAAGTACATTACAGGTGTATCACAGTTTGTCAAATTACATGATTTATACATCAGTCTAGTTCGAGCAAGTGATTTTTTAGAGCGCTTTTAAAGCGTACAAGCGAAGGCTGGTACTTAATACACGGTGGAAGGGAATTCTACAACTAACCCGCGGAAGTTTAAGGTCCTCGCTAACTGGCCTAGCCGGGCGATCGGATGATCGCTTGGTAAACATATTAAGTAAATATGAAGGACTGCGGAAATTAAAAACTTTATAAAGACGGCCGTAAAGTACATCCGTCTCATGCCTGAGTGCATCCAACCCAATCGCTGACGGTAGGGAGTTATATGTACCCTCCGCCTCACTCCAAAAATGTACCTGATACAGGTATTTTGCAATTTCTGCAGTCACGTTTTCAGTTCATTAGTCGCGTTCGTCATGATGATGAAGAAGAATAAAATTCCGAAAAATGTAAAACATTCATTCCTATATGATTTTTAGCTCATTTTTCGACGTTATAGCTTTTCTAAATCACTACATTTTCTACAATTTAATCATTAGACAGAAATGGCATTCGAAAAATTGATATCTCATATCATATAAAAATAATTTAATGAAAATATTTTGGCCTTCTTTGCCAAATTTGTTCGAATTTTTATATATTATACATTTTTAAATATTCGGAAAATTTACCCTTCTATATCGTAAGATATTCTAATTGGTTTTTTACCTTTCTGTGAGAAAATACCCATCTCACATTTTACCATTCTGATAAAATACCTCCCCCTCCAGCGCGCGCGGCACAACGCGGATGTTGGTATAATTTTAGACAAGAGAGTATAATATTTTTGCGCTCCCTCGAATGTGTATCGACGAAGGAAAACAAAACAAGCCTGTAAGTGTACGCGCCTAAATAATAGGACCAGCGTCTGTTACACTATCCCTCGAGCCGACAACGGAATCGCGTTACAACGCCGCCCCTAAGGACGCGAGTAAAATCCACTTTTCGCCATCATCGTCGCGAGTAGCGCTAGACTTCTCCGAAGACTCATCGCGTTGTGAAACTTTCTACCATAACAACTCGCTCTCATCTCTAATAATAAAACTAATGGCGCGCGAAACACGAATCCGCCATTATACTCCCCCCGACGCAATCACATTGCATTAAAAATACATCCCCCTGCCGCACGTACGTGACGTACGAGCGCAAAAACGCGACGCGTGTATATCGCTGTCTCTCTCGGTAACAGGTGACGCGCACATTGACGGATTCGCATCACGAGAGAGAGAGAGAGAGAGAGAGAGCGGCGCGCGTGCGATAATTCAATTCAGATACCTGCGTGCGCCGCCCGCTTTGTCTCGTCCCCGTCTATCTATCTATATCCCTCCCTCCCTCCCGCCCTGCAGCAACGATTCAATTCAATCGAGCGATACGTACGTACATAGGTAGGTACATATACGTATACGCACGCGTATAGCGTCATTATGGACGCCTGCCCGCATTTACATGCGCGAGCAAAATGAGAAAAAAAACGATAAAAAAAAGAGAGCCAGCGGCCCGTTGACATTTGCGCGCTCGCGGGTCGAGCTTTACCGCGCGGAAAATGTGGTTTCGCTGTTTTCTAAGAAGCGAGCTATAGCTCTCTCTCTCTCTCTCTCCCTCTCCCTTTTCGCTTTATGACTTTTTGAAATATTTAGTCGCCGCCGCCGAGAGTGTACACGCGGAGAGGAAGGAAGACGGGAATTACAGCGCACGGAACAAGGTAAATTTTGTTTATTTATTTATTTTCCCCTCCTCCTCGTCCCTTTTTTCTAAGCCATGCAGGGAGCTATGCGCGCGCAGGTGGGAGAAAAAAGCATGCGTGCGAGCAAGCGCTGAAATACAGACCGTTTTCATTACGGCTTTTATCTCGTCCTTTTAGCGCTCACGCGCTCTCCGTATATATATTACACACGAACGCTCAGAGTTATGAATATAAATGAAGTTTTGTGTATTCCGCGGCGGCGCGCGGCTTCCGACGGTATGTAGGTCTCTCTCTCTCTCTCTCTCTCTCTCTGTCTCTCTCTCTCTCTCTCTCTCTCTCTCTCTCTCTCTCTCTCTCTCTCAATTTTAAACGCAAGAGAGAGTGAGACCGTGAGCGCGAGGTTGAAAAGGGAGAGAACGAACGAACGCCGCCGCTGCACTACTGGGACGAAATAAGATGTAATCTGGGGGGGGGAAAATAAAAAAGTGCGTGTATGATGGCGTAGTATATAGAAGTAGTGTGCATTTGTGTCCCTCGTGGCGAGCAAATTACGTATCAACGGTTTCGCGCGTCGTTTTTCCCCTTTTTCTGCTGTATTTATACGGGAGTGTGTGTAATTTTCCGTTTAAGGGCATGTGAAACCGTGAATTTCAATATTTTTTAAATCAACATTCAAGCGTCTATTAGGAAAAAGAATTTTGTCAAGCGCTCCGTACACATAAACCCTATATGCAGGAATTTTTTTGAGTGATTCTATTAGTACTTTCGTTAGTTATGCTCGTTTAAAAAGTAGGTTAATTGCAGATTCCTAATTACCGACAGTACGGTTTTTATTTAATTAAATAAATTCTCATCATTTTTTTGGAAAAACACGTTTGTCAAGCGCTCCGTATATGTTAATACTATACTCAGATTTTTTTTTGGATGATTCTATTGGTATTTTCATGAGATATCCATGTTTGAAAATGATGTCGGTATTTAACATCACCTTAACGTGCGCGAAAATTCGGCAAAACAATTTCGCCGGTGATTAGTCAAAGCGGACTCGACCATGTATGTGAATTAAATCGCCTCTCCGATTTATTTCTCCTTATATATTCAAATATATACCTCGAAACTTTTCCAACCTGCACCGAGAGCAGCACCACAACAACAGTCTCCCCTGAAATCGACCCTACCAATCTCCTCCCTCCCACACATGTCCCGAAAAATATCGTATTTCCCGGCCCCTGTCACCTCCTGGAAAATTAAAGCGCGCACGCGACGCCGATTATTAGCACTGGCGCACACGCACACGTGTCTTCCTCCTCCTTCTGCTATACGCGCGATAACATCAGCCACACGTGTCCGTATATGTATATATATGCGTATATATGTACGTGTGGACTGCGGTCTCCTCCGCACGGGCCGATACGTCTCAATGCGCGCGCAATGTGACTTGACCTCGATCTCCTCTCCGGGCGTCGACGCCGTTGACGCGTGCAGACCGCAAGGTGAGGAGGGAAGTGTCCTTTCGGTTCTCTGACTCTGTCTCTGTGTGTGTCGAGTTTGGGTTGTCGTAATGCTATCTCTCTCTTTCTTTTTCTCTGTTCGGCGACATGATAATTACGATGACGGGAGAGGTGGGGGGGTTGCACTATATTATTGATTTTTCGATAACAGTTTGGTGGTATAATGTCGTGTACAAGATCGTTGCGTAAAGGAGAGTAACGGGAGGTTATGTATTTGAATAAGCGCCGGTAATAATTTCTTATCGGCTGTTTATCAGAATCAGCCGTTAAGAGCGAGCATTACTATATTGTTCTTGTTATACAATTTCAGTTGGACGTGTACCTATATTATTTGTAATAGAAAACATAATAACATACGCGGCGCACGATTACTGCCATCATCTCGGCTAAACTATATATACTTTTATTATATATACAGATTTTAATCAGCATACACACACAGTCTCTCAAAATATATTTATTCAAAGCGAAACCCCGGCGCGCGCGAGATTGATACAAACGGCTTCGCTTTGTACTTTTTCTCCCCTCCTTGATTACGTCTCTCACTCTCTCTGAAAAAGAAGTCTCTTATACCTCAGCTCGCGAGACGAATCTCCCTCTTTCTCTCACTCGCTCTCTTTTTCCTCCTGGCGGCTGAGCGCAAACGCGCGCGAAAAATGATTGATAACGCGCTCCGGGTTATGCGAGCCAATGTGTCCTCGAGAAAGAGAGCGAGATATACGCGGGGAGGGGAGATTGTAGAAACAGAAGAAGTTTCTTCCAGTGATTAATAAAGTATACGCATCATTGTAATTTAAATGTATGCGTCGCCGCGCGGCCGCTTGCATATAATGAATTGCGAGGGGTGCTCTGCGCTTTTTTTTTCTCTCTTTCTCTCGACGGCCGGGTTAATAATCTTTTTAATTCCATTCTTTTCTCCTATAGAATTTCTCTATATAGTGCGAGCGTCATCGCGATTGTTTCATTACACGTTTTAGCCATAACAGCGAGGAGGCGCGCCGATAACAATGATTATTACGGGACCACACCGCGTCGTCGCTCTCCTCCGAATTTACGATTGCGCGCTATATCGCGTATTCTCACCGCCACCACCGCCGGGAAAGTTTTCCTCCTCCTGCGGGGTCTTTACGAGGGGTAAAAAGTAACGGTTCGCGCGAAGGCCTCCGAAGAATTTTAAAACAGCAGCAGCAGCAGCAGCAGCAGCCCCCGGGACGACGAAGCGCGAGACGCAATAAAAATGCACGGCCAGGTTTCTCTCTCTCTGCTGCAAATGCATCGCTCGCTGTTGTGGATGTTTCTTGGGTTCGGAGGCGCAGCAGCTCTCTTGCTTTCGTGTTTTTCAGCTTTTTTATTAATCCTAAAAGTTTAGTGGCTCGATAAGGAGGTGTGGAGTGTATTGTTATTGGAGGGCTTCGACAGAGCTAACGCTGGGATTTTTAATGAGTCGGTTGGGGATTTTATTACCGGATTCGTGTCGTGGCTCAATCGAATGTATTTATATTCATAGAAACATGAGAAATTGATCTCGAGTCAGAGATAAGCGCGTTTTAATTTAAATATCAAATTCCAAACTCAAAATAAAAACATACTCCCTGCCAATCGGCTATCCGCTAAATCTCAATTCCGACTATCTTCCTCTCTCTCTCCGCATACATTTTTTGCATCCTCTCGCTCCAGACCAAACAACGCACGCCGCGTGAATCACCCAGCGCGCCTATCCTACTATTCCCATCTTCCACGCATACCAACCAAAGAAACCCTCACTCTCTCTATCCCTCTCTCTTGCAACAAAAAACGCGCCAGCTCCTCGCACTAGCTATCTCTCTCTCGCGCGCAAACCTAACCGCACAGCCGTGGGAACTCACTATCCTCTCTCTTTCCAAAACCACAGCAGTGCAGGCTCTCTCTCCTCTCTTATCTACGCGCGGCCCATTGATAAACCCAACGTGGCGGCGGGGTTTCCGCTTCCGCGCAGCCTTCCAAAGGTCGCTCTCTCTCTCTCCGGAAAAATGAGGTCGAGCCGGCTCTCTGCGGGCATTCTTCGGGGCCGAGGTGTCGACGTGAGCGAGCGAGTGAAAAGAGGTAGAGTCTCTCTCTGTGGCCAAGTTTTAAAGGAACGGCGGGGAGAAGGGGATCGATATATACGATGCGGATGGTCTTTCGAGGAAATTTGATGGGAAGTGGGTTACGTGTAAGAGAACGTAATTTTATTGTACAATATCGCGCGGTTTATGTGTATGCGTAACGTGTATACATGGACGGATATGCAGAGGTGTTATTTTTGTATAAGCGAGCGAACAATGCCGCCCCTTGTGCTGTTGTTAATATTGAAACTCTGCTGACGAGACGATCAATTTATCACACCCGCAGCGAAAGAGAGAGAGAGAGAGAGAGAGAGAGAGAGAGCGTGTTTTTCTGCGCTGCAGCAGCAGCAGCAGCGGTCACTGACTCTTATCATCCGCTTTTCCTTTACATTTTGTTGCCAAGTATACTGTACTATATATCACATCAGCCACACACAGGCGTTTTTCACGTCGTTTTATTAATCAGTTTTTTACACCGACTCGTCCTCACTCCATTAAACCTGCTAATTTAATAAGGCGCATTAAAAACATTGTAAGCTCTCTTGCAGAGGTATATATTCACGTATATATAATACATATACATATACACGCGAATGATGCTTATTTAGCGGAATTTTTATGTAGCGCGTAAATATCTCAATCCAGCCATCTTCTCGCTGCTTCTCTCATCCTTTCCCTGGGCATTCTTCACGTAAAAGCTCGAATAACTCGCGCGAAATTCAGCGTCTCTCGCTGAGAGAGAGAGAGAGAGAGAAAACCAGTTCTCCCTTATCGCTGCGGATTTTTGCGCGTAAATCCTGTTCCGCCATTTTCTCCTCCTCCCTCTCCACTCGCCACTATAATACTACATTCATAACACAGCGACGCGAGCGAATTTTTTTTTTTTCGAGGAAAACAAACGTACGAACGAACGTGCATGTATACGTGGGGAAAAGGGAGGGGATATCAACTATTGAGTCCGAAGCCTCTCGGGACGTATAAACAACGATTGGGCAGACCACAGAGAGAGGAAGAGAGAGAGAGAGAGAGAGAGAGAGAGAGAGAGAGAGAGAGAGAGAGAGAGAGAGAGAGAGAGACAGAGAGAGAGAGAGACAGAGAGAGAGAGAGAGAGAGAGAGAGAGGACAACGCGAGCATCGAACCAGCACACACAGCGAACTATACAAATAAAATATTTACCATTCCGGCGACTCGAAAATGAATCATTCAACGAAACGTTTAAACTGGGATAGAGAGAGAGGAAAAAACACATCAAAAAATTCCACGCCATCAATCATTCGACGCGCAAGCCGAATCGTTTTTGCGCGCACGAGCAGCCCGCATATGTGTGCGCTCTAACGTTTAATTGCAGGCGTAATTGGCCCGGGGAGGGTGAACGACCTTGAGAGAGAGACAGAGAGATCACCGATTTTCCCGGAAGGGTATATATTCGGCGAAAATCGCCCCAGGGCAGAGAAGAGGAGGATCGTGCACGGCGGGATACTTTTCTTCTCTCTTCTTTCTCAAAGGCGGCGGTGTAATAGCGCGCGCGAGCGCGCAGACGATTATCGGCTTTTTTGTGCTCCGTCGAGGCTTTTAATTGCGCGTATAAGGCCGAACCTCCGAGACGATAGAAGGCATTGTATATATAGTGTGTACGTGTATTAACCGCCGCAGGTATATCGATTCGCACCGCGCGCGCGCGGTTTTGTTAATAACCAATCGAGAAGACGCGCGTGTGTGGGTTCTTTTGATGTGTAATTCGTAGGTCGTTCGCGTAACGATTAATGGGATAATACGCGATACATTGTTCGTGAGAAAAAAAATAGACGGATGGATGGATGGATGGATAGTTTCCATGACATACGGTGAAATTGAATAACCCCGCTGTATGCATATATACGCACGAATTGATTTCCGCGGCATCGCTTTCGGGACAAATAATGATGAAAAAAGAACCTATGTTTTCATTTTCCAGATGATATTTGTTTTTTTCATAAGTCCGCAGCGTGGTGATTTTGTAATATCCCTCTCGAAATTCCATATGGGAATGGTGTGTGGTGTATATATAGCGACGGGCGCGTTATCGGGACATAAAACTACTACTACTACTACTGTTTGTCACTCGGACACATGCGTAAAGCGGGGCTCTAAACGAGATAGATAATGATTACCCCAGAAGATAACAGATTTATCGCTCGTTACCTATTTTTTTCCTCTCTCTCGACCGCTGCATAGAAAAAAATCCATTATCCAACAGCAGCAGCGTGTATGACACTTTCGAAGCCCAAATATAATACAGACGACAACTTGCATTCGGCTTGTATACATTATAGGATTAAAGATTAATCAATCGTGCGTGGTATACTTGATCGCGACGACAAAAGCGGTACGTCCAGTCAGAAAATAAAAGTATATACACGCGCACGCGTGAGAACGATACACCGAGCGCAGAGGATAATAAGCCCCGGTGTGTGTGCATTCCGTCATCTTATACTCTCTCTCTCTCTCTCTCTCGGCACCTAATTACGATCTAATTGGAGGTTCGTATAGTGGCGTGATCGAGCCCTAAAGATCGCTGCCATGCAGCCGGCCGGCCAACGAGTTAAGCCAGTCGCGCACAATGGGAGGGAATGAATTAACCCACACTACGCGGCGGCAGTCTGCTTTACTGTCGCTAATGCCATTACTCCGACGACGACGACGACGAGCCACTTTATTTATCGGCCTTATTCATAAAAGCGAGAGTCGTCGTCGCCGTCGTCGTCGTCGGATACGCGCGGCCTTTATTATTGTTTAAGCAACTGATGTAGCGAAGTGCTTGCAGGGATTGTAAAATATCGAGGTTTACGAGGATCGGCGCCGTGATTTAGAGACTCGCGCGGACGATAATAATATGACGAATAATTAATTTTTTAGGCTCCGACGAAAGCTGCAGCGACGATAATTGATTTACAGAGTACATGGAAAGAGATAACGTTTTATACACTTTCCGCTCGCGGTGTGTGTGTGTGTGTGTGTGTGTGTGTGTGTGTGTGTAATGTATCATTTAGGCCGCACGCGCGCGTGCGCTGATAGGGTTTTGTTAATTGCTATCGACGTATTTATTTGTATCAAGCAGCCGTGCACGCGAACGATTACATCTACATCCCTAGCAACTATATACATACACACGTACGTTGCGACACTTGCGCAGGCTGTCCGTCCACGGTAGCAGCCCAATTAGCCGCTCGGCGCGCGAGTTTTCGAAAAAGAAGAAAAAAAGCCTCGCTCGCGATTAACAATCGTCGAGTTGTTGCGAAAAGAACGGGGCGGGTGAATCGTAGCTCAACTTGTTGCTGCAAGCGCGTATGTGTATGTGTTTGTATATATAACGACGCACGCTACTGCTCCTGTTTATCGCTGGGCTTTTCTGGTAATACCCCAACAACTCTCGTTACATACATCCTGCAGTATACGTGTACATATATATGTATATGTACATATATACATACGTGAGGGACTCTGGTAAAAACGCGCTCCAGGCTGACGGGTGTTATCTAGCTCGATCCCTCCAAAAAATTACCAACCTAAATTAATACAAAAGTGCTATGCGAACCCCGAGAGAGCAAACGATTTAGATAACTGCATGCATGCACGTCGCAGCCGCGCTCATGCCACGGGGTCGAAAATCCTCCGATTTCTTTATCCATACACGTGTGTGTATATATACGCGAGAGAGAGAGAGAGAGAGAGAGAAGGAAAGAGAGATTTACGGGCGATTAGGCGAATTTACAGCCGAGTCGCGACGGTAGCGCGAGCGAACGCGATAATCAGCCATTACAAAATGCCCGGCTGCTGCCGCCGCCACCACCACACTCAGCGATAAAATAAATCCCCTAACGCGAGAGAGAGCGAGAGCGCCGGGCGTACATACAAAACCGCGTCTCTTCTCTCGTAGTCTTATAATCCGGGCGAGATGCGGAGGATTTGCGCTCGGTCGGGTGGTAACTTACACGCACGGGCGCAAAAGAGCGAGAGAGCAAGAAAAGTCAAAGGACAAAAAACGTGCTGTATGTACACACATCATGTGTATTTCTGCGGCTGCAGAGAGGAAAAAGCAAAATCCCTAAGCGAAGAAAACCCATCGTGGGAGCAGCGACTGACACTTCAACTTCTTTCACGTTATTTATCCCTCACATTATCGTCTAATATACATACCAGAGATCGGCATTATTCGTCCGCAAATTTTTTACGAATACTTCAGTAAATATTTGATGCAATGAAATAATTTTAATTAATAAACACGTTCCTTACAAAAACTGGGCCTAAAAGTGTTTTGAAAAAATATTCGAAAAAATTTTGCGGACGAATAATGCCGATCTCTGATATATACATTATTCGTTAATTGTTTCTCTTTCACCATTAATAAAACCTCGCCACTCCCGCACTGAAAAAAAAACCGCTATTATTGTAGGAGTGTCACCCGCCGGAACTGCAAAGGTGGTCATCAGCTGAAACGGCTGTAGAGTTCCACCGTTTCCGCATAACTTTTAGGTGAGTTTTGCTGTGCTTCGCCCACACTGAAAAAAATAAAACGTTGGCACTCCATTTTTTCGCGAAGAGATTTAACTCCTTCACGAGAAAGGTGAAACTGCTTTTAAAAAAAAGGAGATTCTCCTTTTTTTTCAACTAGAAACTCGTGTTTTTCGGAAAGTGGAAAATACGTTTTTTAAAGAAGTAATTTCTACATTTTAAAGAAGGTAACTTTTTCATTTGCTGTTTATTATATACAAATTCAATAAATATATTAATATTTTCTAATATATTTCAAGACCATATGGATAGTGTGTATGTGTGTGTATATGATAGAAACCGTGTGCGTATGACAACGAAATTGAAAAGTTTTTTTTGGTCTGTCTTCATATAGGAGAATGATGAATTATGAATGACGAATTATGCCTGATAAAAAAAATTTATATATCCTATATCTATAATATATTAATGAATAGAAACATATTCCGCGTATACGCCAAAGTGGCGCTGTTGTCATAACAGTAAACTGATGCGATCCCTTTAAAACTGTTTGAAAATAATCATCATATGTTGCCGTGTTTCGTGCGCATATTGTCAAATTAGGTGAAAATCAAAATATAACATTGGATTATAAAAATCTTCCAAATTTTGCTCTCTGCCTTTTAACTAAAAAGCCAAGCAATACATTCATTGTTACCAACTACGCCGTTTAGTGTATTTTATTAAATATAAAGTTTATTTTATTTTTTCCAAAAACGTATTTCTTGATTTTCAAAAGATAACCTAAAATAAAATTTTATGATCTAAAAATGAGTTGAAATATTACAATCTCATTTAATTCAATCAAATTGATTAGATTATACTAAAAGATTTACAACATAACCTTAATTTTTTTCTATGTATATTACAGAAATCGTAATGCTGCAGTATAACGTTTTAAAAAAAGGAGATACAGCTTAAAAAAAAGAAGTATCTCCTTTTTTTACGTTGTATTGCCTTATTTAGAAATACGGTAAAACTACTTTAAAAAAAGGAGATTCTCCTTTATTTTAAGCTGTATCTCCTTTTTTTCGAAAAGTAGAAGCTGCATCTTTTTATGAGTAGAGGGAACTTTTTTTAAAGCAGTTTTAACTTAATATTTTTTTCAGTGCAGGCAGTTTTAACAACGGTGGAGACAGCAGCGCACTAGCGCAACTGCACGCTCTCCGGCCAATCATAAAAATCATAATATCGCAAAAATAGTGGTATAAGCATATTATTTATGATGGAAACTCTTCATTTATCTCTGTATACTATTGTAAAAATAATAAAAAAAGACGACGTGAAAAATAAGGTGCCTATACGATGTTTGAAACCATACGATGCAACTATATATAGATGTACAAATAACATGGGAATTTTCCTTTAAATAGCCATTAATTTTAATGTTTTAACTGAGCAGTAATACATTGCGGAAAAGAAGGTATTGATACTGTTACGTATGAAAGGAAGCAGAATGACCCCTCCCAAACTATTCTTACCGACATTTGAGCCAAGCGCGTTACCTGTTTCAAAATCATCTTGATACATAAAGAGCGGAATGTCATTTATTTATTAAGTTTTCACAATTTCGATATTTATTCTTCCAAAGATTACCTTGCACAAAATTCATAATTATGTTTTTTTTTTTATGTTTGAAATTCATTTGTAGATTTTACCAACATGTTGAGCACTCTTGGTATTTCTAGTAATACTTTTAAAGACCATTTTAACGGTATAATTTCAGCAATCATTTTTTTTCTATGTGGTACTATAACAATAAATAATAATATTAATAATGATAATAATAGAAATAATAATAATAATAATAATAATAATAATAATAATAATAATAATAATAACGGCATGGTGTGGTTTGTGCACATAAGAATTATGTACATATTTATTGTGCACACTTTAGCATTGGAGTATACACATAGATATAGATATACACCAATGCTAAAGTGTGCACAATAAATATGTGCATAATTCTTATGTGCACAAACCACACCATGCCATAATAACAAGTATCTATTGTATAGCTATCAAAATATACAAAAATCTTAATAACAGTGATTATTATAACCTAACCTCTATTTCATTGCATTGCGAATTATAAATTTAAAAATTTTATAAATTAAAGTATTAATTTATAAAATTTTTAGGCACAGTTATTAAGATTGCCATGCCATTGTTATATTTGCTGTAGAGTTCAGCAGTTATTGACGATCTCTCCCGCAAATACTGCTGATCAACTGTCATGTTGAAACTACTATCGGTTGCACCGCTAAAATAGCATGGCTCTCACAGCTGATTCCGCTTGAAGCCTCTTACGGTGGCGATCCATGCAGTTACTGCAGGACTCTCCGGCTGATTTGGCGTTTTTTTTTCAGTGCAGGCATGCTGCTGCTGCTGCTGCACCTCGACTCTCCTACTACGCGCTCGTCATCGATAATCAACAACTTTGCGCCAACTGTACACTTAACCAAGGCACGTATGTACGAGAGAGAAAGAGAGATACGTACGCGAAAGCACGTACGTATGACCACAAGTCGCCGCCGACGCTGCTGCTGCGAAGTTCCTCGTTGCTGCCGAGAAATTCGCAGCGAGAGAAAAAGAGTGTGTAGGTATATATACGTGGGTGCATCCGGAGAGTTGTCTCGAGCCCGCGGGGGCCTCTCCCCCCTGCGAGTCAAATCCCCCTGCGTTTCGGCTTTTCTCGCGCGAGAAAGTTCTCTATTCGTGAGAAGAGGGCGTTTTCTCGCCACTGATGTGGTGGTGCATGGGGCGTTAATGAGGCTGCGATGGATGGTTATTGCGAGTCGGAAGAATCGATGCAACGGCAGCAACGGCAGCGACACAACGAATTTTTTTTTTTCGTAATGGATTATTTAAATCGGAGATTGATCGTTCGAATACGGGTATCAATATTGATGAAGAAAGGGTGTGTGTGTGTGTGTGTGTATCGACGCACGCGAACGGAAAGAGAGAAAAAATCGGAAGGTAAGTTACGAAATTTATGGAACCTCTTAATATTAATCACCGGATACCGTACTCCTGGGTGCCGTAACTTCCGAAAACTTTGATACTTCGCTGTGTGTGTGAGTTTCTTCTTGTACGCTCTCTTCTCCTTCTTCCTTTTTTTCCGTAAATTCTAGGAGAGAGTTTCTTATCAGTTCGCTGCACCCCCCCGAAATAACTTAAAACTGGCCCCGGCGCAACTACTTGAATTTCCATCGAGCTGCACTGCACTACTATCGCAATCGCTCTCTCCTTCTTTCTCGTTATCTTGGGCACTTCAACGCCCAACTTTATAAAACATCTAAACACTTTGTATATACGTATATACATGTACAGTCGATACCGCGACGACATCTCGAGAAAGAAATGGCGAAAAATTCTGGCCGCCGTCTTATACATACCCAGAAAAATATCGCGCGGACGTATATATATGGAAGAAAAGCATGAGTATGGCAAAAAAGTCTCTCGCTCGCGAAAGAAAGAGGTATACGCGCGCGCCGGGCGGAATGAGAAAGAAAAAAAAAAGAACGAAGAGGAGGAGGTGGAGGAGGATCGAGGCCGGAATACGGGATGTCGAGAGCGAAGAAGAAGACGAAGAAGGGCCAGGAGGAGAGGGAGAGAGCTCAAGGTAAGACGAAGATTGACCGGACCACATGGAGCATCGTCGGCTTCCGCTGTACCACCTCCTCGCGTCGCCCTTCTTTTTCGCTCAGTCGAATTCTTGCCACAGTCGCTGTATAGTAACACGTACAAGACGATTTTCAGGATGTGAAAAACCACACCGCGCACGTTGATGGCGAGACATTGTTCCATGACGCAACGTGTACAGAAAATAGAAAACCGTACCTGCGCTATATAGTCTCTCTCGCTTCGTCTCTCTTTCACGTGCAAATGTGCCACGAGGAATTTGCATTCGTAAATGGTTTTTCAACACATATATATAGTACACACACTTCTACCGAGTCCCCGCTGTTGCTCGAGAGAGAAGAACGTAATTACCCCATTAGATTTATGTGCTAATAACCGGTGTCGTATAGGCACCGGGCACAAAGGCGCACTAAATCAAAAATCGTTCCCTATATTCCACGAACCGCTCATCCATCACGGATCGAAAATCCATCTCTCTCCATCCATCCATCCATCCATCTCACTCCCCCAAAAATCCTCTCCTATACACGTACATACATACAGCATCTTCCTTCACCTCTATGTACGAATTCCCGCGGGCGAGCGCGTGGGGGAAGGTCGCTACCGTTCGAGTTTTCGAAGGTCAGCCGATCCGGTTTTGCGTAATCGTGCGCCGCGCGCTCTCTCTCTCCCCGGCGAAAAAGAGAACTGCGGCCGGGCGAGAGCTGGCCGGTTTTAATACCATCTCTCTCGCGCTTGCTTTTACTCGTTCCTTCGCTCGCGCTCGCTCTCTCTCGACTTTTAACGCGTAACAATGGGGAGGAAGTCGCAATTTTGCTTTTCAGAGAGAAACTTTATACCTTAATCTAGCTGTATCCTGTCCGTAAAAGAGAGTAAGGAAGAGAGAGAGAGGAGAGAGTCTATTCAGGAATTGAAGGCCCATTGAGAGCGAAGAGAGGAGCCGCGGTGGCGAGAAAAAATGTACTCGCGCGCGAAATACAGCTTCATTCATGCGTTGTTCTGCTGCCTGCGCTGCTCGCGAGCGCGAAAACAAATTTCACGGACGATTCGCACAATGTGTAGTTTTTGAAGGTTGAATGGAGCCGGCCTGTATATGTATGTACAGACTGCGTAGCTTTTCGAGCTCTATATGTATGTTCAATGCGCAGTCACGCGTTTTATTTCCGCGTGTGTGCGGGAGAGCGTTTATGCACGTCGGCAACGAGGTGCGAAGTTTCGCCCATTTTTGCTCGTTAACGCATCACGCAACAGCAGCCGTTTACCGCGGATAAATGTTTAATTAGTAGGATAGGATAAGTCTAGTAGTATATACACGCGCCGTGGGAACCCCATCAATTATATCCTCCTCCTCCTCCTCCTTGTACATATACGTACGCGTGTATGAAATTAATTTGTCGGGTAGAAAACGCTCAAGATACATCTCTCGCGTTCGCTCGGCGAAAAAATCCGCCGATTTATTCCTATTCCAGGGCCGCGAATTTACGAGTTAATTACCGAGCGAGCGCGGAATTACGCGCGTATATGTACACGACGCGTTGCGTATGTTTTGTCAAGATGCTCGACCTGCGATAACCTGTCTCGACGAAAATTTTTCATCGTCTTTTCCTCCCCGGCCTCCGGATAAATGATGAAACGCCTGGAGGCTAGGGCAGTTTATAACCTGCGGCCTCGAGGGCAAGTTACACATTTTCCTCGGGGTTTATTACGTGCTCGCTCGTCCTGTCTAAACATCTCTCCCAGCAGCAGCAGCCCCTCGTCTCGCCGTGCGCGTATATTTCTCAAATTTCTCGAAGATAAATCCGAAAAATGTTATCTCCCCTGCCGCAGCAGCAGCAGCAGCAGCAACCCTGGATAAACATACGCGTGTAAAAAATCCCGAACTCGAGATTTATTAAGCAATTACGCTGAATAAGTGTGTTTGCACAAACAGTTCATTACCTCAGCAGCGCGTGCGTCGTCTCCCTCTTCCACTTGATAAAAATCTCTCTCTTTCTCCCTTCGGTGCGTGATTTCGTTGCAGAGTGCGCGATCCCATCGACGCCGCTGCTCTCTGGTAATCGCATTTTATTTTCGCACCAGCAGAGTCGAGATCGCACAAAGGCCGAGACTCGGTCTCTCTCTCTCTCTCTCACTCTCGATGAAACGTCAATGGGAACGAGTGCGCGACGACGACGACGACGAAGGACTCGAGGGAACGAGAGTGAGCGAGAGAGAGAAATAATGGAGTCATCAGATTTCATTGTCGAGAAATGTCTACGCCGCTCGCTCGCGCTTGCTCTCGCGTCGGGCAATACAATCAACGTTTTCACAAGTCGAGCAACAAAAACAACGCGCCACGCGGTGTGGAGAGTGAGAGGGAGGGAGAAAAAATCTCCGACGCGCGCTCGCAGAGGGGAAGAGGAGAGAGAGAGAGGGCGATAGCATCGAGTCGGTCAGTCTCCTCTCTTTCTCAAAGTCAGGGCCGTACATGCGCTCTCACACACACACGCGCAAAGGCCGCGGCGCGAAAGTTCTCCTTCGCTCGCGTGTGTATAGAGCGCGGCGTTAATCTCGAGACGACGACCGGGAAAATATATACATTATATAGGAACGAAAAATTTCGCCTTAGAGGCGCGCAATCTATTTATAGAATTTACCCTCGTCGCGGTTAATTGGGGGGAAGGAAATTCTTCTCCAATCGCGGAAAAATCAAAAACTGTTTCTTTGGGTAAGTATGATATTATACACGCGCGCGCTGATGTGTATCGATGTGTGGATGATGTGCAGACGTGCGAGCACGTGACGAGAAAATGTCGCCCGCGTCTCGGTGAAAATTAGTCACGCGTCTATTTCCATACTGTGACGGGACATGTAGTTATATTGCTGCGTATAGCGTGTGTATATAACTCGCGACTGCGAATAGTGTCGATGACTCACGGTATATTTGAACCCAGCGAGCTAAAGAGCGAATAAGTATCGATCATTTGAATTTCAGATCGTCAGAACGTACACGAAACTTCAATTAAAACGTCTGCTCCGCAGAAATATATATCGCTTGTTCAATATAATAAGTGCTTGAATTTCGTCCGAGTATAACTCTCTCCCCCTCTCTCTCTCTCTTGCAAGGATGCATCTCCCACGGCCAAGACCGATCCTCTCGTCTCCTGCGCGCATGCACAGTACACACTATGCACAGGGAAAGAAGAATAAGAAGGGAAAGTTCGTGCGCTCTCCTCGCGGCTGCAGCGGCCGATCCTTTTCCGTCTTTGTTCCCCGGCCCCGTGAAGGAAGAGAGCGATAGATGGACGGACGCTCGCTTATACTCGAAGGGGGGAGGACTGACTAGAGAGAGAACGTGTGTATATAGTAGGATATACTACACGTGTGTGTGTGAGCGCGGAGAAAGGGAGCGATTATGAAAGAACAAATCAATCGATGCCGCGCGCGCTGCAGTGTAGTATTACACTGGGAGACTTTTCCGAGGTTTTTTTCTCTCGCCGCCGCCGCCGCCGCCGCCGCCGCCGTCTTGCAAAAGAGGCAAGATGGAATATTTTATTATATATATATAGGTATGTAGTATCCGTGTGCGGACGTGAGAATTTGCCTTTCGAAATTGTCGCGGTGTGTTTATTAATCAAGAAGGCCGCAAGCGAGATAGGTATGCAGTAACGTGAGAAAGAGAGAGATGCATGACGGGATTGTATATGTGAGCTCGCGAGAGAGTGCGATGACCCAGTTGTCGTTCGCAGAAGTATAAATATTCAAACGCCGAGGATGTATGGATGTTTTTTTTTTCTTACGTTAAAAGCGTGCGTGGTTTATGAGATGGACGGGCAATAGCTGAGCCAAAAAAGGAAATGCGAAATTTTTCCGAGTACCATTTTACAATGGTCGCATAGGAGTCGAGAGATGAGGAGGAAACAAAAAGTGTCCTCGACCATACATCTTTATCTCATTTTGGAAACAAATAGAAGCTTATAACTTCTGAATAGCAATTCCCGGCCGCGCGCACAAAGCGTCTTTTTCTCCCTCTCTCGGTCTTCGCCAAAGGGAGAATATATATGTGTGTGTGTGTGTGTGTGTGTGTGTGTGTGTGTGTGTGTGTGTGTGTGTGTGTGTGTGTGTGTGTGTGTGTGTGTGTGTGTGTGTGTGTGTGTGTGTGTGTGTGTGTGTGTGTGTGTGTGTGTGTGTGTGTGTGTGTGTGTGTGTGTATAAATGAAAGGAGAGGGCAAAAAACGACCGAGTTCGAATAATTCTCGCCGATTTCTAAAGATCAATCGGAGCGCTAAAAATCCCCGGCGAAACAAAAGTGTCAGGATAAACACGTCGCTGCCAAGTCGAGGAAAAAGTGGAAGGATGTGTGTGTGTATGCGCGTGTATACATTTTTGCGCTCCAGTTGCTGGAATCCGATAGATATTGAAACTGAAAATTGACTATGATGAACGACGTTAAAAGAAAAGATTTTTAGATTGATAATAATCAATATGCGCGTTGGCTGGCGGCTATCTCATAACTGTCGAATTAACGAACGAGCGTCGAAGAATTAGCCGCGACGTAATATAATACATCGCATAATGGAAAGTGACATTCCACGAGCAACGACGACGATAATCAATTCCGAATGACAAATGGACGTCGCGCGAGCCCGACGGCATAGATTCCCGGAGAAGAAAAAAAAATCCCTCCTTTCGATATTAAATTCAATCCCCCCACCCCATACGCGATTTCACTTTAAACCCGGCCAAAAACCCAAAATAACAGCCATACCTCAGCCGAAAAGAAAAGAGGGAGAGAGCGGTAACTCCAACAATCCCTCTCTGATTAAAAAAGAAAAAGAAAGACAAGAACGACGAAGAAGCAGCAGCAGCAGCTCTTTTCTGATAAATGGACGGCGGCGGCGGCGGCGAGGCGCGCAAATCGTCAAACCACAAAAACTACCCATTCGGAATACCTCGCCTCTTTCTCTCTCTCTCTCTCTCTCTCTCTCCCATCCCACGTGTATATATACATATACATACTGTACCTACCTCTCGAGAGAATGGAGCAGCAGCAGCACTCAAGAGAAAGAGTATATAGTAGGGGGAAGGAGCGAGCGAAGGGCCCGCAGACGAAGAAGAGAGAGAAAGAGAAGAGATAAGAAGAAGACGGGACACGACACGCGCGGAACGGCGGTCCGTGGGACCACCACACGTCGATCCTCTCCCGTCTCTGCATACATACATGCATACGCATGCGCGCATAATGCCGCGAGAGAGAGAGAGAGGGCGCGCGCGTGGGAGACAAAGACGGACTTTCATAAGGTGGCGGCGGCATACGTACATACGTATGTGCAGTGTTTCGCGAAGGGATATACTGTATGTACGTGCACACGTGTATGTATGCGCGTACTATACGCACGACGGCTGTTTAGACACTGAGCGATTATTGTTTATGCCATGATGATCTCTCCCTCGCCGCAGAGCGCTGTCTATGGGAATTCCGCGACAAGGCGGCCGCTTGTAAGCGAGTAGTTTGCGCCGTTCGCGAGAGATTGATTTATACGCAAAACATACATATAGTGTTTTTCTATTATATATATATATGTATACGCCAGCGAAAGCTACTGAAAATACATACAGTATGTACCTTATACGAATAAAATATATTCCTCTCTTCCACGGAAGAGCGTAGCAACAATGTACGAAAGAAAGGGCAAATCGTGAGCTCCCTCGCGTGCGCCACGATCGACTCGCGCGTTGCATCACCGTGTAGAGAGCGAGCGAGCTCTCGTGCGATCGTCCTTACGCCAATGCCGGACGCTCGGTCGTTCGCTTACTCTGTGTTTTCCGTAGCTTTGGAGCATCGAGAGAGAGAAAGAGGAGATCGCGTGTGTATAACATCGCGCGCGTGTGTAAGCCTTTTAATTCATCCATCTATATAGCCTTTGTGGCGGTTTGCACACTCGCAATATAAAAGCGGAGGGGAAACGTTTGTGTTGTTTCGATTTTTTTTTTCGTTAAATGCGGTTATGAAGATGTAGCGAAAGCGAGAACACGCTTATTGTGCGCTCTCGCTCGATACGTTTTCGATATTACATAGAGCCGGAGATGTGGGCGCTGCGAAAAAAAATATTTTTTTTAATATCATAGCTATAACACACATCACCTTCTCGACTTAACCCATTATAACCGCGTTGATCTATACTCTCGCAGCCGCTCGAAAAGCTATATAGCAAAGCGAAACAATTTCCTAAAAAGCGTCACGCGATATATCTCCCTTCCTTCCCGCGCATGATTGACAGTCGTAATTGCCGGCTATGCTGTCTCGCGTCTACGCTCTCGTCCTTTTGTAAAACGCGCGCTCGCTCGCGTGTAATTACGCACATTATCTCGAGCCGGGAGTAGAGAGGAGAGAGAGAGAGAGGACGAAACGATATATCCCCACCTCTCGCACAAAAAAATATCTCCGTAGCGCGCGCGAGGGAACGAAGAAAAAACGAACATTTAGCTCTTTATATAAACCCACCCACGCGCGTACACATAGAGGCAACAAAACAAGGCTTTTTCGCTCACTCTCTCGCTCTCGCGGGGTGCGGAAGAAAAACTTTAAAATCACAAAATTCTTCGGCCATAAGTACCGTCTGCACTTCTCTCCTCAGTTCTCTCTCTCTCTCTCTCTTTCTCTCTCTGGCTTGCCTTCACCGTCGTCGTCGTCAGCAGCAGCGCTGCTACTCCCTCGATATTCCCCGGGACTCTGTAAACTCTCTCTCTCTTTCTCGAACTCCCAAACTTTCCTCCTCTCTGCCTCCGCGCCTTTTTAAACTCCCGTCCTATACCTTCCTTCTTCGTCTCTCTCACTCTATACACCGAAGGACCTGTACAGAGCGAGCGAGCGGGGGGAAAGTTCGTCGACGTCGGCAGCGTGCACGGGGGGAGAATCTCCCGACTCTCTCTCTCTCTCTCTCTCTCTCTCTCTCTCTCTCTCTCTCTCTCTCTCTCTCTCTCTCTCTCTCTCTCTCTACAGCCGTCGAGGAGGGAATCCAATCAAATCGATAGCCAGGGCAAACGCGTTAACAAACCCCCCGGCTCTCCTCGCCCGGCGGTATATACAGAGAGTCAGCGAGTGATCGCTCCTCTCGCGTCGGCGTATAACACGCGCGAATTCGCCCGAATAGCCGAAACTACTCTCTCTCTCTCTCTCTCTCTCTCTCTCTCTCTCTCTCTCTCTCTCGGCTAGAGCAAATCCCTCTCCCTTCCTATTCTAAGCAAATAGGGGCCGGCGAGGCATTCGTCTCTCTCTCACTCACTCTGGCCTACACGTCTCGTCTCCTATTATTTCGGGGGTACCTGCATGTGAGCTGCGGGCAAACGTACACGCGCGAGAGAGACGACGTGAGTGAGTGAGCGCAGGGAGGTCTGCTAGTCTGCACTTTTTTCGAGAGGGAGAGAGAAGGATGCGCCGGCGGCGGCAGCCGGTTCTTCGCCGGATGCAGAGGGAGAGAGAGAAAGAGAGCAGAGAGAAGAGGAGGTGATGGCTATTTATAGGGCAGGGATATTATTCGTAGCGCACAAGACAGGACAAGAGGGAAGATGGGTTGCGGTGTGCCTTGCTAAAGTGCCGATGGATTGTTTGTCAATCGATGTGTGTGACTGTTGCTCTGACGTAATAGCACTCTGTCAGCGGAAATCCCGTACTGTCGTATACCTTGTTGCCAATAATACTATAAGTCTATACATGTTGTATCACTATATTTAGTTAACAGAAGAACAGGATTTATTATACGCCTATATGTATATAGAAGTTTTGAGGAGTGGCTTTTAGAGCTTCCATAAACTACAAGGTTGAGCGAGTCGAAACTATACATATATATATCCTATTTTTCTCAAACGAGGCAAAAAGAAGAACAATATTATTATTCACTCGCGAGCTATATTTATTTACAATAGCTCAGTAGCAGCGGCAACAGCAGTGTAGGCCCATTTGAATTCAAATTTCATCCGAATTGTTAGAGAGGGCCAAATTGACGTTTATGTAATTTCCAGTCTTCTGGAATAATATTCGATTGCAGACATGCACGAAATAAACCCGTAATTCCGTAATAATTTCGTACTGAGCTGTAGAAGCGCGCTTGTGCACACGCGTATATAGTTGTAGTAGTAGTAGTAGTACTCAGTAGTAGTGGGGATCGATCTAGCGAAATTGTGAACCGAGCGAATTTCGCGAATCCGCTCAACGCAACGACTGTCGAGAGAGAGAGAGAGAGAGAGAGAGGACGACAATACCGGACTATAGTATAATGCGGTAATAGAAATTACGTTATTTCGAAGAAATTAAATGGAAGGTGGAGGGGTAATTAGAATGTGCGTTTTTGTGTAACGGAAAAAATACATGATTTTCGTGCGCAGGAGAGATGCGTTTTTAAAGCTACCTCGCGAGTGAGCGCACCTATTGCACAAAATTATTTCAAGTTACTCGGAAATGATTACGAGACCTGCAATATAGGGAGAGAGGAGGCGATTCCAATCAAAGATACAAATCGCCTCCGCGCAACGCTTGCATAATTCAACTATCTTGCACTAACTACTACTATGTTACTCGTTACTACAGCGCCGCAATTCGAATGAACGTTCCGAGTAGTATATAAATAATTTTAAACGCGCACATGAGCGAGCGGCAAAATCATCGTCCGTGCGCAGTCGCCCTGCAAACTCAATTGAAACAAACAGCCCGATGAAATCCTCATTGAAACAACAAACAACAATTCGAGCTTTTGACAAATTTATGCTAGCTCTCTCTCTCGCTCCCTTGTTTATCCAGCATATCACACACTCACGCACAAATAATAATAATAATAATAATAATAATAATAATAATAATAATAATACCACCAAAATACGGTGTCCATTACTCCTGAAATAACATGCTACAGCGCACTTATCGTTTCATCGAGCTCGACTTACGCTTTTCATCGCAAAGAAACTAATCCGGCTGTCATACTGCTGCTGCTGCGCATGTGTCCTGCGCAATGTCGAAGAAAAACGAATCGACAGAGAAAGAGAGTAGCGAGATCGCAATCAAGAGAGTCGAGAGCGCGACAAAAACGCGCGGGATCATAACCGCGCACACGGAGGCTGATTGTTTCGGTTGTAATGGGAAAGCAGGGGCGTGTGAATTTTTGTTTCTAGGTTATGTACGTGTACGTGTGTAATTTCACGTGTTATCTTTAGTACGGGAGGTTTCGCAACCTACGTCGCGGTTAACAATAAAAGATAATAGGGGGCGATAGTCGTTGTTTGACGGCGGGAGATTGGAGACGTTTATAGAGTGAACGATTTAATTTGCAGCGTTCGTGCGCTCGATTACTCTCGCGTATTTGGCAAATATTTCAATTACGCGGACGGTAATTTATATATCGTGCGAGGGGTTTTTAGTGTACATATTACCTGATTCCTTATTTCGGGATAACTTATATCTCGTAGACAGACGTAAGAAATTCTTGTACGGAATTTCAGGCGTGTATCCTGGAAAACCGAGAGAGAGTTTCTGTCGCGCGAGCTCATTTGATAATCATGCGACACATATATATGTACAAAATATGTATGTATATACACATAAATGCTTTTCATTTTCAACGAACCTGTTTTCGCGGTAGAAGACACTTTTACGGGTTTTGAAACGTTGCATTCCAGCGGCATTTTTACACGCCACTCGTTCCAAACTCTCTTAATTAAAATATGTTTATATGTAACACTTTATTATATATGCTACTTTTTTAAATATACTACACAACACACACATTACTGTCAACTAATTAAACGTCACGAGCCTCTCCCCCGAAAAATTTGTCCTACCACACGCGCGGAGACGAAATGATATAGGTGTAGCGTCGATATGACGCACACAGCCGGTCGCCACATGTTTTACCATATATTAGCTCCCGAAATTTCCGACTATATCTGTCGCTCACAAGTATATGTACAAGAAAAAAAGTCACGCGAGATCCGAAAAGTTTTCCCCATTAGTACCGCTTCGATGGTTTCCTCGACATTAAATTTACGCCCCCCGGTAGTTTCCAAACATAGCGAGGCTTTCATTACTTAAATTAACCATTTTTTGTGCTCTAAGACGAGATAAACTCTTCCAAAAATACTTGTCCTTTTCATTTAAAATACCATCCTCATAAAAGGAACAATGACAGTAAAGACAAAGTATGATAAAACTGTCTACAATTGGTTGTTTGTCTACAATTCGTACTAAACCTAACCTCAAAAAACAGACGCAGGACACTCTACGTCTGAATTAACTTACCAGCTATAAAATAGATAAGAATGTAAACAGCCCAGTGAGTTGTACGATGTCGCTCTCGCCGCTTTTTGCACAATTCAGCGAACTACTAAAAAAAACCGGCGATACCCTCAAATCGACGCTCGCCTAATGAATTACCCCTCGGCCAATAAAATTCACCGTCCGTACACACAGTTACACACAGCGTTCGATATCAGCATAAAAAGCAAGAGAGAGACTCTCGTATGACAGGCATATAAAACTCACCGAAATAGGTAGGGCGTCGTGTCCAGCGGCGGCGCGTGCGGAAGGGCGTCGCGCGCGCCTCTTCTCTCCTCTTCGCCTCCTCGCTCTTCTTCTTCCTCGGCTCCGCCGAAAGAACTACACACCACTCTATCTATCCTCTTTCTCAATCCTATCTATCTATCTACCTCTATCTTTCTCCTTATCACCCTCCACCAACCGGTCAAAAATCACTTGTCACTCTCTATATCTATATCCCACTGTATCTCTCTCTCCTCACCCAGTTGTCGTAGGTATCGACACTATATTTCTATGTATCTCCTCACGCGCACAGGTAAAACACACAGAGCCACCACAGCGTTGTTGTTGCTGTTGTTGCTTGTCCCCGCTGCTTTTACACCGTCGTCGGCCTCCGGCTATACTCGTCGTTATCTATCCACTACTCCTCTGTCCACCTCCTCCACCTCTTCCTCGACACAATCGCGTAGAGGCAGCAGTAGCAGCAGCAGCACACTTGTCGGCGCGGGCGAGGCAATTTCGCTGTCGTCCTTCTCTGCAGTATAGCGGCAATGGCAGCAGGTCCGCTCGCGCTCTGCCTTCAACAATCAGAACATGCAAATCAGCGTGATTGAGCGCCGGAGGTTGCCGACATATGTCCTAGTCTCTAACGCGACATGCGCGGGTACATGCATACGGATGGAGGGGGTGAGGGAGGGGGAGCAGTGCGGTCTTGAATCCCGATTGAGGAAGAAGGCAGAGTAGGAGGGGCACGACAGGGAAGGTTGTAAGGTCGTCCCCGGGCAAAAAATTCGGTGAGAGAGAGAGAGAGAGAGAGGATGGGTTTGTCGGTGGGGTGATAGGAGAGGAGATTTCCCGTTTCCCAGAGCAAGGCCGCCGCCGCTGCCGCTGCTGCTGCTGGAAGGTTGCGGGGAAATTTAGAGGGTGCAATTTCGGGTGAGCGGGATTTAAGGTTGCTTTTGCCCGGCGCTGGGAATTGGGTGGAATGCGGTCGATGTAACAGGAAGGGTATAATAATTGTAATAGTTACGGTTATATCTTTTCTTCGGCAATTGAAATGGCAAGGGAGGGGTATATTTAATATGTATCTACTGACTTTTGCACAACTCAGTAAGTGAAAAATATCGTTGAATGATACAAATTTAATAAATTGGTGAACAAATTTATTAGTTTAAGAAGACCATAATGTTCGCTCATTGTACAATCAATATAAAATAGACGATTTTTTCACTTACTAAATTTTATGAGAATGATATAGCTATGCAATTTTTTTTAATTTGTTTTTTTTTTTTTTTTTCTAAACAAGGCTCGTATTAATATAGGACACATATTTCATTTAAATAACGTCGATTAAAATATTCTATTTAATTTCAATCGTGTCTGAAAAACGTATATTCAATTTCAAACCTATAGAGTAGTATTCACACAGCGCATGCAAGACAACAAAGCGATTAAAAATTTATTAACCGTTTCCACGTTCGCATTTAAACACACACGCGCGCGCGCGCACGTATGCACATACCCATACAACGCAGAAACCACACCACCCGATCTACAGGCTGGAAATTTAAAACCTCGGCGGCGGCGGCGGCGGCGGCGGCGTCGGCACGAGCCCTAAAGCCGACATTGGAATCGCTATCTCCCTGCCCCTCTTCCCTATTCTCCCCTTTCGAAATGCTCTCTCTCTCTGCCGTGCGAGCGCCGACATATGTACACTTTGTGGGATTGATGTATTTCAGGTGCGGATGAATAGGAGAGAAAGAGATATACTCTCCAAGCTTACGTACGTGCTACGTGCGTATATGTAAAGAACGATCGTTACGTATTACCCGGGGAGAGAGAGAGAGAGAGAGAGAGAGAGTCACAGCGTCGAATTAAAAATTTACACGGGAGTGATCAATTTATGAGAGAGATAGGTGTAGGTCTCCGGTTAATGTTTAAAAGGTTTTGGGCTTTGAAGGGGGAGAGAGGGAGAGAGATAGCGCGTGGATCGGCGAAATTTAACGATGTAATAAAATTTTAAACGCACGCCGCGCGCTACTACTGTAATACCGTCAGCCGCCGGGGGAGGTACATCAGCGCGAGATAATGAAATAAGTTTCGACTGGGGGGTGCATGATGACGTCGCGGCGACAAAGGAATAATTGACGATCGAGCTCGGTTTTGGCAAATAGAAGACTTTTCCTGCGGTTTTCCGGAATTATTGTGCAATTTTAATTCAGAGCCGGTCACGCACAGACATCGGGAGAAAGATACGATGTATTTATCAACAAATTCAGACACATTGATTTAACGGGTCAAGTTTTTACCCCTCGCGCACAGGCTACGGGCTTTAAAAATACAACTTTATATTTATTTTACCGTATCGGGGATACATCAAGCGCGTGTCAATTCTTTCTGTATTTTCAATACAGGCACGACGACGAGGACGACGAGCGAAGCTCTCGATGCGCGCGGAGTATAAAATATTGATAGCCGGGCGAAAATGATTGCTTTTATTTTTAAATATCGACGAGTTTTCTTTGCGCTTTGCATGAGCATAGCAGTGATGTTAATATGTTGCAAAACGTATGAAACTTATTCAAAAATTTCACTTTTTCACAACTTTGAGCGTGTATGTGTGTGTACGTACAATTCTCTATAAATGTCCGTCCATCTCACTTGAAATTTAATGAAAGTTCAGTTACGTAAAACATGAAGCATACATATAACACAACCGCGCGCGCTGGCGCTACTAATTGAATTAAACTAAATTAATATAATAAGAAAGTATATACATATATCGTACCGAGCTATCAAATTACCGCCGTCTCTCTCTCTCTTTCTCTGTATCGCTTATTAATTCCCCTAAAAGCTTTAAATCAAGAAAATTGTAGCAACCAATAAACCTGCCTCTCTCTCACGCGCGCTCGCGAGTCCCGATTCGATCGCTCGTTACCGGGGTAATGTAATTAATTTTTCGGCAAGAAGCATATCACCTCCGCCTCCTCCTCTCTTCCACTTCTCACAATAATAACTTTCGCGAGCAGTACACGTCGTCGTACCCCTCGTCCTTTATTAAAATTACGTGCCCACACACATCCTCTCCTCGGCGAAGTTTCGATCGCGAGACGCGCGAGAGGAATTACTCTACCTAACCCTCCGCAGCTCGAAAGCGCAAACACGTACACACGCCGACGTGGCGAAACTTCGCCTAACGCTCTCGCGCGCCGCGGATTAAAGCTTTACGCGAAATTTTCATTTAATAGTAGTAGCAGTAGTAGTTACAGCAGCAGCGAGAGACAAGCTATACTATTTTTCCCCCCGCGGAATACAAATCAACGCGTGTCGGGAACACGATGTTTGCTGCCGTTTGTACGAGTGTGTGTATAGTGCTGCGAGAGAAAAAAGCCCCCCCCCCCCCCCGCCGCCGACTGATTCATTTGTTTGCGAGAGGACTTTTACTCGTCGCACGAAAAACTCTCCGCGACGCGCTTTGTACACCTTTTTTCTGGCGGAGCGCAGAGTAGAGCGCTAAGCGTTCGGAACTTTTGAAAACGCATTATTCACGGCGCGCGTTGTGTGACAGACGTATACGTATTATACGTACGCCGGGAAACGCGCGCGGTTTGTTTATTCGCGCGTATTTTGCGCGAAACTGAATTACATTTCGAGAAAGAATAGAGATTGATTTACGGATCTTTTCGAAATTGAAGAAACGCCGTGTTAAACCCGTTACCGCGTAGAGATTTTACTCGAATATTCATCAAATCGGATATTAAATTCACGCGCGTACGAGGCCGAGGGAGAGAGAGTTCGGAATATTTTATTTAATAGCGCGTCAATTACGACTTAGAAGCCAGCGTTCGCCTCAATCAAAGTTAATCTCTGGAATTACTCGTATTACCAAACAGAATTTCCCGTGCGCCTCTAACGACTTCATTTTTACGACTATCCGAAAATAACCGCCTACGCATCCCGCCGTCGCTATATACGAGACGAGTCTCGAAAACCACACAAGAAACACAAAAAAAAAGAAGAGTTTCTATCCTCCGAATCATTATCGTCATCGTCATAATCATCATCATCATCATCATCATCTCCTCGCGAATTCCCGGAACTACGCGTCGCCCATAAACCTCCTCTCGTCTCCTATATAAAACTCTCCAGACGTTATACTCCCCATCTAAAGATTATAAAAACGGCCCTCGCCAGCAGCACACCCCACCCACCCCGGGCAAACTTTTATTTCGCGCAGTTAAAAAATTGTTCTCCGATATTTCTCTCGCTAGATTCGAGAAACTCCTCGAGACACGTACATACAAGTAATCGCGTATACGCGCGCGAGCGTCGGCCGCTTCGCTCTTAATACCCTTATATATACGAGAGAGCAAGAGAGAGAGACAGAGTCGTCCCGTTTTCCAGCAGCGATCGATTTCCCTCGCGAGCGCCTCTCGTCGAAAATTATACCGCGACGAGCGAGAGGCACGAGGCGCGCCCTCCGCGTTCACCCGGCGACGAATCGTTTTTCGGTGCGTGCGGAGAGAGAAGCCCCCCAACATTCCAAACTCTCCGCGTGGGAGGTGAGCGCGCGCGGCAGGAGTTTTAAATTAATTTTCGGTAGAATTGCCGTGTGTTACGGTATGCAAGTATACTTATATTTTTCTCAAAAGAGAGAGAGAGGGAGATTGGTTCAATTATTTTGAATGAAAAGGAAAAAACACGTCGACACAGAGAGAAAGAGAAGCGCCGTAAAGCTCGCTCGCTTTATTATTTACTTTTATACACGCGCGTATAGAGTAGCGCACACGGCATGTTGCGCGAGCGCAGCTTTTCCCTGAAAGCGATTAGCGTAATAGTGACGTAAAGTCTTCAAATTGGATCGTAAAGTGAGCAGCCCGACGCACTTTGAAAATTCATGCGCTTTATTATTTTTATCCGCTAAACACGCGCTCAGCCGCTACACTTTACAACAAAAAAAAAACCTCTATTATTACAACCAACAATGCCAAGAGAATGAGAGTAAGACAGACAGGCGCATGGATATCCATCGGCATTCGTCGAGAGAATCGAGCACAAGTACCTGACGACAGCGAGCTCCCATTGATATATATAATACACATATAGCGGACCGCGCATCGCTATCGTATCTATAACAAATCACGAACCAGCACAGGGGGGGAGAAAAATGTCTTTGTAGCCCCGCGCCGAGCCGATGACGACGCAGTCGTCGCGATCATGCACACGAATTAATCCTGCCGACTCACGTTCTCTCTCCCCCACTCGCGTACTATTTTTGCTCCCGTACACATCGCGGAACCTCCGAAACGCTGGAGAAAAAAAAAATTGGACACAGCGCCGGCGCCGGTGACGTTACAAGTGTGCATATCCACACACTCACACTCGTTCAATTGTCAATGTACGTACGTATTGATTGCGGGCGCCCGGCGGCCGTGTAAACACACACTCACATCGCGCCGTCGAGAGACTCCGAGATAGATACCTGTAGGAATGTATTAGACGGCGAGTCATCCGCCTAAAAATACCTGTGTGTCCAGCCCTATCAGTCCCAATCTATCCACCCGGGAGGCTTCAAGTTTATCGCTACCCCCTCCGTGTCCCCCCATCTCTAAGCTCACGGTTATGTTTTCCCTCGATGGTAAACTCCGCGGGGCACTTGTATGCACGCACCGTAAAAACCCGTATACCTAACCTCTCCCCGCGCTACTCCGAAACTCCGAAAAACCAATGACACACGGGGAGACAGAGACCGAGAAAGAGAGACAGCTGCTGCTCTAAGTTTATAAATACACTTCTACTCGTGCTCCGGCATCGAGAGATCTTCGTCACCAAAAAAACGTAAACAAAAACAACAGTGACGACGACGACGGCAGGGTCGCTGTGTGTGTGTGTGTATATATGTACGCGGCCCCGCCTATTTCCCGCGATACACTTCGATTGTAAACACTGCTTCCCAGGTATACTCGTCGAAAAAATAAAAACACCAAAAATACCACATTTACTACTTTGCTTACCAACAGACACACACACAAACGCATACGTAGTGTCCTTTTAATTACCCACTATACTATCTCCCCGATACTATTCACTACAGCTCAACTCTCAACTGCATACGCGCGTACCTGTACGTACGCACACCCGTAGACTTTCGAGAAAAAAAAAGAGGAAAATCAGGTTTCCCGAGCTCCCGACCCCACCTACCTTTCCACGAACGAGGTATATTACCTCTACCTCCACGCGCTTTCCCACACGTACGACGTTCATCTGTGGTCTACCCTACGTACCCGTCATATCACGCGTGTGACATGCCGCCCGCCCTGCCACCGCGTTATATAGAAAATTCGGAGCATGAGCCGCGCCTCGAGCGCGCGCTCGCGGTGCACGCCGACGAAAACACACACCCGGGTGGTGGTGGTGGTGGTGTGAGACGCCGCCGCCGCTCGATCGAATATCTCGCGCTCGCTCGCTCGCGCGCCCCCCTGCCGCCGCCCCCAGGTAGACGGCGCAGAGGTCCGCTTTCTCTCTCTCTCTCTCCTGCTCTGCCTACACCCAAAAACACACAGCCAGACAGAAACGACACACATGCGCTGTAGAAAGGTACAGAGAACACAGCGATACGAGTATAAGAAAGAATTGCACTCACTCACTGTGTATACTTGTGTGTGTGCGTATACGTAGGCGATAAGGGGCCGACGAAGCCGCTGCTCCACCGGCGTGCGCGCGCACCTCACTCACTCTTTCTCTCTCGGGGCGCGACGACGACGGTGACGCTGCTCCAATATACTATACAACACACCGACACACGCACTTTCTTTCTCCTCCTAACCTCTCTTCTCTCACTCGTCCTCTCTCTTTGTCCTCAGCGCGCTGCTCTGCGTGCGAGTCAGCAGAGCGTGGCAGGACGGTGCAGGCGTTGGCTCGACTCTGGGCCCTCCACCTCCTGCTGCCGCCCTGATGACACTGAGGATGATGAACCTCTCCTCGCAGCCGCCGTCGACGTCGTCGTCCTGCTACCGGCAGCAGCGTGCGCCGATTGGCCGCGGGCGGCGCGCATTCCCGGCGCTAAAATGGCGATCGAACTGTCACGGGGGAGAGAGAGAGAGCAGCAGCCGCGGCAGCGCCGACGTAGCGCAGCAGCAGCAGCAGCAGCAGCACACAGAGCACAGCACGGTATATACACTCACACTTTGGAATTCCTCTCTCGCGAGGGCAGCGCTGGCTGCTTTCTTAGCGCTCGCGCAGAATCCAGGGGAAGACGACGATGCGAGAGAAAGAGAGAGATAGACGGCGCAGCCTCGCTCGCGCTCTTGTTCTCTGTCCGGCAGGCAGTCGTGTGTACGTTCTTTACTATCCCCCCACTCGCACTCACTCTCTCTCTATCTTGGTATGTCTGTGCGCGCGTGCGATGGCTCTGGATAAAATGCACACTGTATTCCGGTGTATACTCTCCTCTCTCTCTCTCTCTCTGTCTAGCACACGCGCTTTTTCTGTCACACAGACACACACGAGCACTTTTCCACGAGCGCGCACGACAACACGGTGTTCTCGTGTGGGTATGTATATTATGTATATATATGTGTATACGAAAACCGAGTAATGATATTGGTAGTAGTAGTAGTCACCTCTGCTTCTCTGTGCTCCAGATATAAACGGGGGCCACTTGGAAAAACTGTCACCGACAACAACACACCGTATATATACGTACGGCACACACGCGCGAGCGAGTGAGAGACGCTCTGATACAGTGCTATCTCGCCTCTATATATGCGTGTGTGTCCCTCTCACTCTGTCTCGCTCTCGCACTCGCAGGTCGTCGTCGGCTGGAACGGAGAAGCGCGTACCAACCAACTCACTCGAACTCTCACTCGACCAACCGCTTGCCCGGACTCACGGGACTCGACTGGGCTGTGCTCCGCCGGCGGTCGAGCGAGCCCCGACGCCAGCGCGCAAGCGTCGACCTCTCTCTCCCCCTCTCTCCAGGCTCGTATATACCTACAGTCTCTCGTCTCGCTCTCTTGTACGTCTGCTACGTCGGAGCGAGCGAGACGGTGAAAGGGCAGACTCTGGAGGAGAAAGAGAGAGAGAGAGAAGGAGCGAGCGCGCTCGACCCCCCCGCTCGGTGACGCGCCCCCTGTCAGTACAGGCGCGTATGTAGAAAACTGAGGGCCAGGGTGTGTGTAGGGGAGAAGGAATGTTTTTTTGAAGGGGCGAGAGGGGAATTTTTAGTGAAAAATTTTTCAAGGATGGAATAACGGGGTAGGGCCTAGGAGAGCGGGGAGATTATTTTTTGTCGAAATTCGCAGATTCGCGCGCGTTCGGTTGATGCGCTGGTTATCGCGGATGAGTCGAGAGTAGCGCGATCGCAATGTTGATTTATAAATGAACAATGGAATGGAAGTACAGTAGAGATAAAGACAATGGCACGGAGCTTCGTATATGCTTCATGAGAAAATTTTGAAAGTATTTATGGTGTGTATTGAGTTTCTTTTTAGCAGAGATTAGTTGTCAATCGATGTAAATGTTTTTATTTTCAAGTGATATCAGTATATCTTAATTTTCTGGGTATAAATACTTTTTCCAAAGGGAGCCTTTTCCAATAAAACTGCGCCCTTAATCTTTCCACGGTACCTATAGATGTCGAAGAGAGGAATTTACTTTTTTAGAATTTCCCGGAAAGGTATTTTTAATATCGACAAATAAATAGGATTAATGCGAAGCTGAGTGCGAAATAAAGTGGCGAAATTGATTCATTAAAACGGAAATTTATAGCTGTATCTATATAAAAATGTCGTTTTTAGATTTTCGCAGGGAAATGTGAAAAATTGTGTCAGGAAACACGTTCCGTGTATATACATCCGGCAGTCAATATTTCGAGGTTTTGGGGATTTGGAGCAACAGCGAAGTCCCGCTGTTATATTCACCCAATCACAGGTAGTAGGTAGTTTTCATAAATGAAAAAGTTTATCATGGATATATGATATTTCGTATTTCAGTTTTCTCTCTGTTCTTTTTTTAACAGCTTGAAAAACGTTTGCATTTCGGACATAAAATAATTTTCAGTTTTAAATTTGTCAGAAATATAAATTCCGCGAATTTTTTGGCTTACGAAATCGTCACTTTATTCATTTTTCTTTTTTTCAGACAAAAGTTACACATATCATACATTCTGCAGTCTCTACTATGGACATTTATATTTTATTCAAATAATTGTAATCCATTAAAGTGCAAGATTTACGATCGGAGTCTCACCAAAGTCCAAGAATGACCTAAAAGAGACTAAGATACCTTGTCATACCACCGAGCATTAAAAATCGCGCAACGTTTAACGCATTTTTCATAGCTCGCGCGCGTACGCACAGCCATTAATTACATACGTTTTCTAGAACGAGTTATATGCTTTAAAGTTACGCTTATGGCATCGCAGAATTTTTCCCAGCCGAGTCACACCTCTCCTATCTCTATCTCTGGCACTCAACTATACACAGCAGATCAATTTGTTTTCCATGTAAACAATTTTCCGCGAGAGAGAGAGAGAGAGAGAGAGAGAGAGAGCAGACCGTTTTCAAATATGTAAATGACATGTAAATCCTAGAGATCAACAGATTACTGATAATGGAATTCCCGTTTTATTGAAACTACAGTGCGCGCGCTAAGCTACTGCAAAACAAAACAAAATTCGCAACGTTGTGTAATAAAGCTTGGCTTTGTGGGTGTGCGTGCACTTATATTATTTTACGCGCATACAATAATCACTCGGTTGGTCAGACAAAGATCGTGACTGGATATATATAGTCACGATTGTGAAAAAAAAGCTTGAATGAGACGCAGATAATTTCTTTTCATTCAGTATCGGGTCTCGACTTATCGAAGTCGTAAGATTTGTAATTTTCCTTGCAAGAGACTGCGTGAACTTTTGCGCAACGTAAGTTACGATGAAAGTGATTCATACATACACGCGCAGACTAAGTGCGGTCATGATGATATTTCCAATTGTCAATCAGTATAACGCATGTACGCACTCATTGTGTGACATTTAAATTTACAATTAAAATACCTTTTAAACATTTATCGATTAAAATTCCCGTCAAATTGATTCACGTTAAATTAATTCATTCGACTTTCGTTATTAGCATTTTTTTCATTTTGATGATTCAACACTGATTTATACACTCTTCTCGAAACTCACCTATATACTACCGTTAATTATTAGCGTTATTACGAATTCCAAATATACCCGTTAATTACAAAATTTATAATCAACAGCTTCTCCCGCTATCAATAATTCGAACGTCGCTACTGAATCACGCACACGCATCATCCAAATTACCAGGACTATACACGCTAATTCCAAACTAATCATAACTATAACTCGCTTACGTACATATATTTTTGTTTTTCCCCGCTCCCTCTATTTATAAACCCATCTTCGATAAGTGATCCGACGCGATGCGCGCTCAGTCATGCGCCAGTTTGCAATCGGTTATAATAGAGTACCTACACACATACACGCGTATAGCGCCCAGTCGTTTTTTTTATATAACTACTCCGCGATGATCGCTGCACGCGTTTGCGTAACTGCATTATGCACTCGCCGTGTCTACTCCTGCATTATGAACGACATAAATCCAAACAGGTTCTCCCTCTATCTCTATCTTTTAAAATTTCATTGCGATTCCATAAAAGAGCGACAATAACGCAGTATTATTCAGCGGGAGAATGTATAAAGCTTATCTTTTTAACGTCATTGCGCGAATTGTCCGGCCGCTACATCGCGGCGCGGGGGCATTAAAAAACCATAAATAACGTATTTACGCGCCGGGGGAGATAATGCGTGTGGCGGTTAAAAGTTTCGTTTTTTTTTCTTCTTCACTCGTCTAATTTACGATTTATTAATGAGGATAAAAATTTCGCGCTGTAGGTATACTTACACATTTATCCTATACAATAAATTTATACGTTTCTTCTTTTTTGCAGCTATATAGACGGCTAATACATAATTAAGACATTTTTATACGGAATGCCTTTATGAATATCAACGACATCACTCGGCAATCAGATCTCACCCCTCCGCTTACGATACAATTCGTTATCTCCCTTTGTACCGATCCTCCGCAGCCTGCACCCCTCACCTAGTCTTAATTACACCGACTTATCAACCGTTCAATCCGATAAACCAACCTCCCTCTCCCTCCCCACTTAACATCCTCTTATGTATACCTCGCAGGCGCTGCAGCAGAACTTCTTCTTCTCTCCCTCGTCGAAAAACCATAGCTAATTACCATCATCCACCCCTCAGCCAATCACAACCCATCCTCCTCCTCCTCATCATCGTCACCATCGTCATCATCGTCGTCGTCGTTCCCTGTATACCTACAACAACAACAAAAAAAAGCAAAAAGTAACCTTCTAACAAGACGCCTCGGGCGTCTCTCGCAGTATACAGCGGTGATAACGCGCGCGTGCGCGCGCGGGGTAGCCAATGGCAACCTTTGTTCTCTCATTCGAACGCTCGAAATGAAGTTTTTCGCTCTTTCTCTCTCTCTACCTACCTCTCTGTATTTATCACAAGGACGAGCGAGTGAGCGAGGGGCTGTAGTATATTGCGCCGCGGCTCACCTGTGCGTGAGGAGGCAGGTGCGCGCAATCTTCGCGGGGGCGCGTACGAGAGCAGATCGCGTTACGAGAGAGAGAGAGAGTGGGAATGCTCTCGGGATATTAATTAAGTGGAATGGGGAAAAGAGAGAGAGAGAGAGAGAGAGAAGGAGAGTGTGTAAGAGCGCGAGCGCGCTGGGGTTATTAGAAAACTAGGACTGTTATATGTGATTTTTGACGAGGGCTTGTTATATATAGGGGTGGCATGCGTACCTGCAGCGCGTTGTTAACGGATTTTAATTGGAAAGTCGTGGGGTTGTTAGGTTCGGGGACGCGAGGGTCGGGCGTTTCAGATTGGGTTGCTTACCTAGTCCTTTGATGATGAATTTTTATTTTTTGCAGTAATTGTGTCAGGTTGTATTTATAGTATGACTGATACGGATTGACGATATGGAGTATATTTATTGGAAAAATGCATTTGCATCTTTTATACCGCGAGATTTCGTGCTTGATACTTATATAATTAAGAAAGTCAATGAATCTTTAAAATGGCAATGTATTCGATAATTCGAAAATGTTATCGAACGTTTGAAATTAAAATTACACGTTTCTTTCAGGAAATGGGGATAAGTAATTCTATGTTATAGGACGTCTGATCGATTTTCAGATAATCAAGGCAGAAAATGTCCGCCATTCGAGTGGTACAAATAAATATTTTAGTGGGTATTAGCATTTTTAATCAAATTATTCAATGTTTAATCTGAACTGAAGTATGAACAAGCTGTTCTACATGAGTAATCACTTATCGTATAGTTTTTAACGTTCAAAATAACTTTTTACAGGCACGTTGATAACAATTATAAATAAATACTTTTAAGTGAGTTTTTTTCACTTTTTCAAGCATTTAAAAGGGCTAATATTTCATGAACCTCAATATTTTATCGATCCTTATAATTTTTCAGAACACCGTCAATAAAGAGATTCACAATTTTAAATATGATGATCTTCGACACGTCAGTGTATATGCATTATCCATACTATTCCACTTTATTTATACAAAAAGACACTTCGCAATTCAGCGAAAGCAGAATCCACATCTTACACATTACACTGACAGAAAAAATCTGGTAAAAATTCTTATGTTGTCGTGTAAAAATTACCATGTTGGAATCGTAACTCGACCATATGTCGGATTTTTAGCAGAATTTGCAATACACGTAGGAAAAATTCCAAGTCTAACATGGGAATTTTTTTATAACTGATTTTAAAGAGCGAAAAAAATTATTTCATCTTTTTTTTAGGAGTGGGGGAGGAGCGAGTATCAGACACATAATTATTATATTTAGACAATACAGAAGTTATTTTTGAATTAAACATGATTAAAGAAAATTTATTAAATAAATTAAAAATTTTTGACGACATCGAGACTCGAACCTGGAACCCTTGGCACGGTAGTCGGGAGCGCTAACCACTTACCTATAAAGACATATGTCCTACAAAATTTTGGAACTTGTATATCCCCAAACGTAAGATATGCGCGCTAATTTTATAACAAATTATGCTTTAACTCGAATAATACTATTCTCTATTTTAGCGTAATTTATTACAAATGTTATATATTAAGAATATTGTTTAACATTTTATAAATATTACCAATACCTTAAATTAAACAAGCTCATTTATTTATTAATGAATTTGTATTTTCGATATAATAGTTTTTCACAACCTTCCTTAAAAATATTACAAATAAACAATTATTTTAAAAATTGTCTCATCATAAAAAAAAAAAAAAAATAAATAAAAACAAGTATATTGGATTAGAACGGCACATTCAGTTGTTGCGTTTAGCGTTTGTGTTTTGTCTCGATGTTGCCAAGGTGGATTGAGTTTGTTGACATGTATCTGTCTGAATCTTTCCTATTTTGACATTGAAGAGGTCAACTTTTCGTGCACTCGCGGGCTGTTTACGATTGAACGTGTGAATTCTTACTCTAAAACTCTCTCAATTTTTACCATGCTAGCCTGGGAAAATGTACAAAAGATAAAGTTCCATTAGCCACGTGTTAATTTTTACTATGCTGGCATAGGAAGTTTTACTTGTGACATTGGACTTTTTCATATAAAAGATAGTAAATTTTTCGATTTTAAGCAGTTGTGGGCAACTTCCAAGAGCAACATAGGAATTTTTCCCCGGGTTTTTCTGTCAGTGTATAAATTCATCCAATAATCAAACATTGAAGTCCGCGGAAAACGGGCAAAATTCACTCCTCGGCACTGCGCGGTGTCCTAGCATATAGTCGCGGCCCTCAATTATTATAAACGTATCTCATTAAATATTTGCGCACTCGTACAAACGGCCGCGCTTAAAAGATTCAAGCGCGCACGAAAAAGCTGCTACTGCGGCGTTTCCTTTATAAATTCACTTTTTAAAATATGAAAATTTCCACCCGCCGGGCCGCGGAGCGAAACTGTGTCACCATCTACACACACACACACACACACACGCGTGGCTATACACCGCGAAAAAGCCTTTTGATGTCGCGCGCGGGTAGGCGTTTCATCAAATTAATTCGATAAAAAAATAATAAGCCTCACACGCGCACGCTAATGCTATAGACCGGAATTTAATTACCGGCTGGGTGTTAAGCCTACGTATATGCATAATAGGTATATGCGTGTGTGTCTCTAGATACATGTGGCGGCTGTGTATATCGGAGATTAAACTATAGAGAGAGAAAGAGAATGTGCATTTGAGCGGAATGAAAACATTTTTCGTTTTAACGGTTGTAATGATGTAATTCGCGGGAAAACTCGCATCCCGATAGCACACAGACACCTACATACACACAGCGCGGAATATAAACAAGCACACGCGTATCTATAACGTTGCTTCTTTTTATATAAACGTTACAATTTAACGGTTCGCCTGGCAACGTGAAAAAAAAAAGACGCGGCGCATTTTTCCCTAGTTAATATTGACCCACATAGCGCGTATACACGTTCGCTCGTTCTCTCTCTCACGCTTTTTCCTTCTTCCCTCTCTCTCTCTCTCTCTCTCTCTCTCTCTCTCTCTCTCTCTCTCTCTCTCTCTCTCTCTCTCTCTCTCTCTCTCTCTCTCTCTCTCTCTCTCTCTCTCTCTCTCTCTCTCTCTCTCTCTCTCTCTCTCTCTCTCTCTCTCTCTCTCTCTCTCTCCTTCCCTTTTATACATCCACGCGGCAGCGGCGGATTTTTCGCCTTGTATTACAGTACAAGGACTTTATTACACTCGCTCTCTTTCTCTCTCTCTTGCAAGCTGCCGCGCGGAAAGACTTTTGTTAAGTGATTTCAGACTCCCCCGCGCCGTCTGCGGGGGGCATAGCGCAGGCGACGCTTTAACGAGCGAGATTAGAGAGGGTTGTAGAGAGCTCGCCGTGTGGTAGGTGGGGGGGAGGGCAGTTGCGATCGTAAATTTTAATTTCGAGCATTGAGCGCGCCGTTTGAGGGCGGCGATAACGAACTTTACGGCGTGTAAGAAAGATTCGCGAGCGATTTATCCTCTCTCTCTCTCTCTCTCTCTCGCTCCTGCTGTTTTTCTGCTGCGCGCGTTCTCGTTGTGTATACATGTATATGTATAAGCAGAGAGAGAGAGAGAGGTTCGATAAAGGCTCCGGCGACGGAGCGATAATTAAATGGCGACGATGTCTTCCTATTAAGTGCAAGCGTATAAGCGCGTATTCGCGCGCGCTTTTAAAAGCGAGCGAGCGAGCGTGGATGTAAAATCTCGTTAATTTATACTCAGGTCGAGAGAGAGAGAGAGAGGGGGGGAGAGATTATTTTTAGATTTAACGAGGTTTAAATAGTATAACGATCTCCGCGCGCCGCGAGAGCTTTTTTTATGTAAAATATTTTATCCAAAGGGGGGGGGGGAGAAATTGGCGTCAAAGCGCGTGCACGCGGGAAGAGGATTCTTTTGAATTCAAATGCGTTTTTACGCGACTATTTTAATCTAGGTCGTTTCCTTCCTTTCCGACGTTTTTTTTGCTGCCTTTGCTTTCTTTCTTTTCTTTGCCCCCCCCCCCCCCTCTCTTTTTTTTATAAGTCGTTACGCGAGGGCGATAGGTGGCTGGGTGGAATCGTTTGTATGCAAATCATTTAAAATTTCCGACACGATTGAAAGAACTTTTTTCGTACGTATCATGATGTGGTCGTGCTCTTTTTGGAAAGAAGGTCGGTTTAAAGGTCGGAAGCATTAAGGAAATCGGTGAAAGGGTCGTAAGAAAATTTTGTATGGATATAACGAATTTGTATGCAATGAGAAAGTATATCATATTTACTGGAGAAATGTTGATCGGCGTTGTAGAACTTTTCGTTATTTTCTTTTAGTTTTTTGAATTTTCCTAGCTATTTCAGTTCTCTGTTATTCTTTGATTAATTATCATATTACGGAACTGCCACTGTAATTTTAAATGTGAGTAGAAAATCAAGTAAAAACACGATATAGAAATCTGTAATCGGCTCCTATTATAAACCTTTTTTTTTTAAACGTGATGATTTATGACAAACAACAAAATATTTTTCCCACATTCTAATTCCTTTTAACGACAATCGCTAAACATATGTTTATACAGTCATTATAGAGTATGAAATATTTTCTCTTTCGGCTCGCGTGCGCTATGTCTCAATCGGCAACAAACACACACACACACGTCACACACACATACACAAACGAGAGCTATGAATATTTGTTTGCCTGCGCGCCTTGCAAAAAAATGCCAGCGAGGCAGCGGCCACGAATTGAAATGCAAAACTTTATATATACCTGTATACATTTATATGTACTTGCAGGTATTTAGCAGTATGATATATCTGCGAATTCCGCGCTTCGGCGAAAGTCATGCAGTATGCGAATTACCGACTTTTTTCGCAGGAGTCGAAGTGCTGACGAATGGTGGCTGCACGAGAAAGGAGACGTCGGAGTCGACATTGAAATACGTATACCCATATATAACTTTTCTTTAATCTCTCCTAATTCGCTTTAAAATTTACAGCATATTTTGGATCCAATAACGTCGATATTACTCAGAAATATTGATCTATAATAGAGAAAAATTGGATGTAGATATAGCATTGCAATAAACCTAAAAAAAAAAACGAAATTCCAAGAAACAGCAACTACATCGAAATCCCCACGTCGCACCCTCGAACCACTCTCGTCCTCCCCGTCCCCTTCAGCCCCGCTGACGCACTGAATCGCGGAAATTGAGGCTAACCGGCGAAAATCCACATCACACACACGCACTCACTCTCGACCATTATATCATTGCGCGCCCATAGCATACACATATAGAACCGCTCGAATCCAAATCTGACGATCGTGTCGCCCCCCGTCTCTAATCGCTTCCCGCGTGCGCGCGTCGTGGAGGTATACATGTATATATATATACACATATACACACACGCGCGTAATGGGTCGTCGGGCTGCAGCACGCGCGCCTGCCGTCGCCGGGGCGTATACGGCTTTGTAGTTAACGGCAACGACCCTCGTTATGAACGCGCGATTTCCCGGCGCGCCGCCGCGGTGAAGAAGAGAGAGAGAGAGAGAGAGAGAGAGACAGAGAGAGAGAGAAAGAGAGCGCGAGGAAGGGAAAAAGAGAGGGGTAGAGAGGGCCGGTCGATTGCCTTTTGATGCTGCAGTGCGCGCGTGGGTGTAGGTGCGCCGGTATAGGGGATTTTTTTTTAGAGTAGAGGTTGAGAAAATTTATTTAGAGGGTAGGGGGAGGAGGGAGTGATTGGGGATGATGGGGGGGAGAGGATCCGGGTGGGTATAAGGAAGCAGTTGAGATTTTGTTGAATGGAAGGAGAATGGGTGGATTACTGTTTATGCGAATGATAAAATAAAGTGGAAAAAGATATAAATGTATAGGTATATCTGTTTCGCGATGGGGATATTGAGCTTGGGGATTATTAAAACGTAAGTGAAGTTTTTTCGATGTTGAATGAACCGAGGTTCGAAAGAACAAACGGTGTATTTTCGATCGCGTTTTTTTTTCTTTCGGAAAAAGTGAATCACTTTTTGTTTTTGTAGTGTTTTTTTTTTATAATTATTCAGTAAAATTTATTTAAGTAAAACCGTCTGAATTGGAACTCTACAAAATAAAATATTCTTCCAATTTTAAATGCTTAAAATTTAAATTAACCAAAAGGAAAAGTGTAAGTCCACATGCAAATCTTTCAAAATGAGACTTTAGACAATAGTCAATAAGAATCTCACTAGTGTCCGTAAATAAACTTCCAGTGATGAGTGCAGTAACAATACAGCTTACATATTATTCTCTGCTAACTTCTAACTTGTAAACTCATTTATCTATAATAAAAGAGATTATATTATTTCTTTATTCAGATGCGTTTACAAAATGTATAATATTTTTCTGAAATGTTCTTTATTGATACGATAGTTACTAAAGCAATAATGACATTGAGATTCGACTTTAAATTTGTAAAAAATAAATTGAACCGTGAGATGACATATTTCCCAGTGATCTTGAAAGTGGATTCCAGTTCTATAGTTGATTGCTCGTTTGAAATAATAATGTTCTTCCAATGCATCGTCAGAATAATTCTTTTTCGCACATATTACTGACATAGAACTCTTCTTTTATAACAAAAATATATAAAGTTTTGTGAGAAAAATATCGTAATTAATTATTTATGTGCCTGTTATTAGCTGGAAGTGAATGTTGCATACATGATCCAGAAATACCATAACAGAAATTATATTTTTAAGAGTCAACCTCAAAGAAAAATTTTAATTCTATAATAAAGTAAGATTTTAACAGATAGTTCAAAATGAGTATAATCTGTAATAATGATTTTGAATTTCACTTTTCAGTATTAGAAGTATTCTTAAAGGGATGTCAGATTACAAACTCCTACCTTAAATTTCACGTTATTTAAATGTGTTTTGAAGTTTGTCAAAATTATCGCAGTCATTTGCTGTTCATAATAACGTGTTAAAGAATAATGCGTGCCAAATAAAATTAGTAACAAACAAACATTGAAAATAAATAATGAAAAATACGAGAATCACGGTAAGTATATATAATTCTATATAGTTTTCGGCTTAAGTATATACGTTTGAATACCGTTATTATAAATGTCTAAATATGTATCCCAATCAAAGCTTTTCATTGAAAAAGGAAACAATTTTTGATCACCTTCATCTAAATGAGACCATAAATTTCTTATATTTTTATTGTCAAAGTTCCATTCATTTGTAGTTATGTAGACTATTGATTCGAAAAACTTGTTGAGTTTTGTATACATCTTTTTCAACCTGCAAAAAAATGTTTTACTTTTTTTCTTTTAAATTGAATTTAAAAAAATATTTTTCTCAACTCAGGCATGAAATAGGGCTTTTTTCACGTGCGAAAGTTATAGAAGAGAAAATTTCGCATTTCGAGCGTAATTTATGAAAGTGGTAAGAAATCTCTATCTCTACCCTAAAACAGGTGAGGGATGAAAAACTGGTGAGAAATGGCTATTTCTACCCTAAAACAGGTAAGAAATTGCCATTTCTACTCTAAAACAGGTGAGAAATGAAAATTTATGCCTTCCTTATATAGTTAATTGCGTATACATTTCAAATTATTTTGATTTCCAACTACGTTGTATACGACTCAAAATGCTCAATCCTCTCTCCGACTCACACACGTAAAAAAGGCTCTGCCATGCCTTCGTTAAAAAAAAAAGTATGGTATGTAACACGGGAAGAAAAGCTATTTCAGACTCGAGTGAGGTGTTTTCAGTACTCGTGTCTGTCTCGGGTGCCTTCGGCGCCCTCGACTCCGACTCGTGGACAACACATCTCACCCTCGCTAGAAATAGCTCATTTTCTCCCCTTGTTGCACAATGTACTATTTTTTTAACTCCGTGTTTGAAATTCCCCTTCTCATGCCCGTTTATAGTGTGCGAAGTGCCCAATTTGCGTGTTGTGCGGTCCGGTGTGCGAAGTAATCACTTTGCACACTGGGCTGCAACACGCGCAAATTGGGCACTACGTACACTATATACTTTCTACATCCCTTACGAAAACTATAGCACGATTCAGGTTCCGACGAGCACTAGTCCATTTCAGCCTTTGTGGCGAAGACTAGCACGTACCAAAGTTGTGACTTATGCCAGTTTTCGACGTTTTTGTTGCAGTTTTGGGAAATGTGCTGGTCTTCGTGAGAACGCCATGAAACGTGCTAGTTTTCGTAAAGGGCGTCTATATAAACAGGCATAAAAGTAGAAAATTTCGCTCACTGAGTTAAAAAAATGCTTCGCGCACTTGTACCGTATTGTACTATTTTTTAACCTTGGGTTTCTCCCAGTAGAATACAATATAGTATCGATGAACAGAGCAGGTATCCAATGAAGAAAAATAGAGTACAGTGCGAATACCCATTTATATTTTGTCGAATATAAGCAATACTTAAACGTGTATCTCTTACGACGTTCATTCAGATATTGTATACCCGTATCCAAAATTTTACCATATGAAATTGGTGCTTCCACAGTTGAAGAATAATTGTAAATAAGCATTTCTTCATCTCTTCTAAAATAAAATAAAATTATTTTAAACGTTGTAACTTCATATTTGCATAAAGGCCGAATCCATCTCAAATCAAACAGCCAGAGTATGTCTACCTCACCGATCATTTTGGAATCAAAGTATTGCTGTTCTTCTTTAAAAATAATTCGACATGTACTTTTTCAGTTTTCGATTGCACTAAAATTGCATCCGGTTGGCAATGTTAGCATTTTTTTTACAAAATCCTAACTTACAAATTTTATTTTTCAAGGTCATCTTCAAACAGCTGGCATTTTACGAGTTTTTTAAGTTTTTGAGTAAACTATACACGATCTTGCTCAGATTAGCGCCTTCTTTCATGTCCTGCATGACATTTGTATAAAAATAAAAAAATGCATAAGTTATGGCGTTTTTACTAAAAAATGCATTTTTTTTCAAAAACTCCATTTTTTTAATGAAAATTTTTTTGAAAGTAGGTGGTGTTAGTACCTACCTAACCCTATATATAAAGTCCCGGAAAATTCACTTTAGAAAGAGAAAAAAAAATAGATTACGAACAAATTTTCATGTCTTTAGGTGGTAGTCAGTGATATTCAACATAAAAGGATTTATGTGTTTGTAGATAATTTAAGCAATATGCTTTATTATATTAAATTATTTTTTGATATTTCTCCCTTTAGTTATTTCATTTTTAATAATTTTTGTTTTTTTTTTCTTTGTTTTAACTTCGCTTAGTAGATAATATGCCTTACCATTCAACGTTTTCTTAAGCCGTAAAGGAGTTTGTTTTATTCCTTGTAAATGTATTATGTTGATTGCATTAGTATATTTTTGAAAGTGTTTTATAAGATCAACAGCATTTTGAATAGCTTCTTCAAGAGGCTTTTGAAGATTATACGAAGTAGCATAATGCTTTACAAGTCCACCTACACCATCCACAGCTCCTTTACCACGTCCAGTAGCAGAGAACAGCCATTTTATATCATATGGTGCTCGCTTTAATTCGTAAAGTTGAAAGCAATTTTTAAAATGACTAGCAGCATCATCTGATATAATCATAATTTTTATTACTGAATCACGAAAATTTTCTTTTAAAAGAATTACGATAATTATTGAAGAACAGCAATACTTTGATTCCAAAATGATCAGCCAAGTGGGGTAGGCATACTTTGGCTGTTCGATTTGAGATGAATTCGGCCTAAAAGTGTAAATCGACGCTCCTTACGAAAACTAGCACGATTCAGGTTCCGACGAACACTAGTCTATTTCAGCCTTTTCGGCGAAGACTAGCACGTACCGAAGTCGTGACTTATGCCAATTTTCGACGTTTTCGTGTCAGTTTTGGGAAATGTGTTAGTTTTCGTAAGATGCGTCGAAATGATCACTTTACCGATTCGCCTGCAGTGCTACATCCCGTACACTAGCGATCAAGGCATTTACAACATAATCTACAGGTACTGCATTCAAGTTTAGTTTACTATCGTAAAGTGCTGTTTTCAAAATGCCATATGATACTTCTGCTATAACAAACGTTATTCCTTGTGGTTGATCCATCCATCCGGGTTTCGGTTCATTTACAGCTGCCAGTACTGACCATAACAGGAGTTTACTATTTGATATGCAATAACATATGGCCGAATCCATAATTTCAAATTGAACGGCAAGAGTATGCCTATCCCAACTATTATTTTGGTTTCGAAGTATGTTATTCTTCTCTTGAAATAATTTGACACCTAATTTTTCATTTTTAGATTGTACTAAAACTGCATTCAGAATCGTGAATTTTAATTTTTTTCTTGGTTATTTTTAAACTACTACCGTTCCATGAGTTTTTTAAGTTTCTTAGTAAACAACACATTATATTACTCACTAAGATAGGGTTATGCCTCCGGATTACGGATTTGGCTTAAATTTTGAGATATGCTATCCAATGTAGAAGTATAAGAGGTACGCCAGGTGGCACCTTATGGTGTACAGTCATTTATATTGGCTCGGCATTTTTACGCTGTTTTAGCATTTTATAGTTTTAATTAACATTTTTTACATTATTTTACTGTATTTCTTTTACTTGTTCTGACGCTATATTTTGTATCCATTTGGACGAACTTAACACGTATTACTTGTGATTGTTGGTGCTGACACTTCGCTTTGGTGGCTCTAAGGTATTCAACGTATAAAATTGAAATAAAAAAAAATATCAAAACAGTGATCAGAATAGGAAACAGATGATATCATATATTTTCATTGCTCAACTTTAAACTTTCATAAATTCGAAAAAAATCAATATTTTTTAATTCTGAGGAAAAGCAAAAATGCACTTTTCTAAAAAAACTCAATCATTTTTGGCTAAAATTTTATACAGTGATAAAGAGTGTGGATAGCTATCAAGGCATGTATGATAGCTCACCCCTTTTTTCCCGTGAAGTAGGAAAAAAAATAAAATACAACAATTTTATCGATGTCTCACAATTATAGTCCATGATAATACATAAGTTTTTTTAAGCTTTTGAGTGAACAATGCATTTTATTATTCAGTTTAAAGCCCTCTTTCAGATCGTATATTATATTTTGAAAAAAATTAAAAGATTCCAATTCACGATTCTGCAGCAATTTTGAATAGTGCATAACGAGTGCAGTTTTAGTGCAATCGAAAAATGAAAAAATACGTGTTAAATTATTATAAGAAAAGAATAACATACTTTAGTCCAAAATGATCGGTGACATAAGCATACTTTAGCCGTTCGATTTGAAATGGATTCGCCATCTATTTTGGTCTATATTATAAAATCAGAATTGTCGATTTAACAATTTTCACACACCAACATTTTTTGAGGGTACGTAATGTAAAATATGATATTTAGTAAGTGCAAAAATCTTTGTGTATCTTTAAAATCATGCGTATTTCTTACCCATTCCTGGTCTGAATATTCCCATAGGTAAACCTTCACTTTCTGTTTTAATCATATTTTCTGCCATCGCTTTGGTAAAGGTATAAGTATTGGGCCAAGGCCTTATGAGCCTAAAAATACAATAGTATATTACTAATGCGGGCGGAAGAGGATTATTTACCTCATGCGACGTTTTTCGGCCGAGCGAAGCGAGGTCGAAAAGTCGCATGAGGTAAAAATTCTCTTACGTCCACGTTTCAGTAACGTATTTTTCCGTCCGAGGCCGCAAAATGACATTTAAGATGGCATTTTGAGGTTAAAGGGCGAAAAAATATATTAGATAATGTTTATAGACATTAACATTTGATAATTTCACTTACTCCGGGGTGATCCTGTGTAGCATATCTTCCGGCATCGAACTGACGATATTCAAGAATTGGTTGTAGTTAATAGAGTAATCGTAAAATTTTTCTTCAACTTTCGAAGTAAAACAATTAGAGTAGGTCGTAGACATATGAATACAAGACTAAAAATAGATATCAGTAGCTATTACCATACCAATAAGCGTGTTATTAAATATTTGTAGTGGCTTTATTATGTTAAATTTTATATCGGTAGCAATTAGTAATATTACTGAATTTACGTTTTCATTACCTTCAAATTTTGCATATTTTTACACAAATCAAGAATGGCAGCAGTAGCTTCGACATTAATACGAGCAGCAATTTTTAATTTTTCTGTAAATCGAACAGTTGCTGCTGCGTGAATAACTATTGTAACCTGTAATAATATCAATACACAAAATAAATTATTAGTATATTATGGAGTGCATAAAATGTTTAATTTGAGCACACAAAAAAAATATTGTCATATATAACTTCTTAAAAAAATGTATATTTATTATTATCTTGGCATCTTCAAAATTGTCAAATTTATGAAACTAATAAAAAACGCTTTTGCAATGGTGTAACGTTTATTGTTAATATCTTTTTTGTTTGGTCGTTAACCTATAATTCTGATGATATCATTAGATTCTTCACAAAAAAATCTTGAATTTCATATATTGTACATTAAAAACTGCTTTTTTACAAGTTACTACGAAGCAATAAACTGTTCATTCCCATAAGGTTATGTGTTAAACGTACCTATTTATAAACTCAGTTTTTTCGATAATTTGGTCGTTGACCTACAATTTTCTTAGTACAGATCGAAAGTTTAATGTCTAAAGAACATTTTTAAAACCCTCTACGTGAAACGTTAATCAGTCGGTCACGTAATGCCGCATATAAACATAACAAGACCTTTTAATAAAACTAAAGAAATTAATTTCTCATTGACTTTTTGCAAAATTAAAAGATCTTCATTCATTCAATACCACATGATTTAAAAATTATTAAAACATTTATTACTAAAATCTGTACCCTTGATTTTTTACGATACGGTTAACGGAGAATGCGATTGAAAATCATACTTACATTATTAATTAATAAGTTTCTATCTTCAGTTGAAATCCCTAAATTTAGAAGACTGCAATCACCAGAAATTCCAATAATTTTTCCTTCAATTTTGTTTTTTTTCTCTTTTAAATTATTGAATGCCTAAAGTTTTTCGTTAAAATATTTTTACCACAATATTTCTTAAATAATTTATATTATTTTGGTATCAATGTACTTACGGGATCATCAATAAGTTCACGTACACGATCAGTTACATTTTTTCCTTCTTTAGGTCGCAGTAATAAATAAATACATGAAATATCTGGACAACATCGCAGTAGTTTTTCTAGCAAAGCCTTTCCCAAAAATCCAGTTCCACCTATTTAGGAGAGTTATTAAAAAGTACATATTTTTTTTATAAATTGTTACATTTTAGTCAAGAAGGGAAGGAACTATAAAAGATTAAAATAGACATATGACATTGTAATTAATGCAGTCGATTATTAATTTCTCATTCAATTTTCAATTTTAAGAAAAAATCTTTTTGATACTTTGTAGTTCTTTACTAAATCTACAACGTGTCAAAGAGATTTTTCCTCAAAATTCAAAATTGAACGAGAAAAACGGATCCCTGCAATCGTCAGTAATGGGGGGGGGGGGGGGCGCTGCAAAAATATGTGGCCCTTGAAGAGAAAATTCGTGAAAATTAGTATTTTAAACTATTTTATAGTTCCTTTGTCTTCAAAAACAATATGAATATGGATCGGTAAATAATTCTAAAACTTTTGTCGAAAAACTAAAGTAATTAAATACCTGTAATAAAAATTGATTGACCAGCATAAAATGCTCGAAGATCGGATTTCTTCATTTCCCTTTTTTTTAATATTTATAGGCAACTTCTATTGTCTAACAATCGATATTTATGCTCTTTTCTAATGTACGTACGAGTTCGAGAGCTGAATGTATGTGACTGGAGTTCGAAACCAGTGCAATATTAGTGTCTACGATGAAGGCACATTTTCTTGCCACTTTTTAAAAATACGATTGATCAAAATGCATGTTATTCGCAAATCTGCTCATGACGATAATACGCAAATGATATTGACTTTGAATTATTCTACTGCAAGGACTTAGTATATCACTAATGTACAATTTTTTACTCTTCTATAAATTTATACTCTTATATAAACAAGTATGCTAAAGAATGTTATTCATTATTGAATTTCAATTGCAAATGCCAAAAGTAATGAATATTTATGTTTTCTGAATTTCCTCAGTTAATAAGAACTATCGATTAGAAAAAAATTCGTTTTCTTGTGTGGAATTTTTGTAAGTGGATGGGTTTGTTGGTTGAAATTGGTATTATTTTTCGTTGAATGGAAGTTGATATAACTTAGAAAAGTGAGGCATTATTTTAGAATGACTTTTTTAATTTTTCGATAGCTTTTTTGAATATATTTCAGTTATATATAAGTAATATTTTAAATGAATAATTACACAATATTAGTAATCGATTGTTAACTAATAATATTTATATGTTGAAACAGAAATCATAATTTCATAATTAGATGTGTTATATATTTTTGTGATAGAATCCCCGTCGGTCCGAATTTTTCGGGAACACTTACAAAAAAGGTGTCCAAAAATCTTCCAGATTTTTCGGCGACGAAGATTCGAAACTATTCATTCCCGGATTGTGCTTGAGATTCTCGATACGACCAGGCTGGTGAGCTAGATATGCGCTGAGTGCACTAATCAACAGTTTATCACTGAGGGTCAGTACGGGAACCTGTACCAATCTGAAAAAATATTTGATAAAACTATACAAAAAATAATTGAGTTATACAAAATAAAAATGAACATTGTGCCATGGCTGATAAGACCTAGTTGTTGGAGCCAATAAAAATTATACTATACCACACACACACACAATATCTCAATTTTGTTTGAGGTCTGAGAGTTTATATTGTACTACAGTATAACAAGTGGTTTACGTTCAAGACGCACTCTCGCTCGACGTAGCATCTTTAGCCGTCTCCCACACACAAATAATAAACTGATCTTAACTTTTGGTACTATCCCATTTTTCAATTCCCGCTGATCATTTAATTCGCTTCTCGAGGGGTACTCGAAGCTTTGAGATTTATCCGCCAGGCGTCTCACAACTCGCTTTACATGGCGAATAGAACCGTGCTCATCGCTCTCGCTGCGCTCGTGCGCTACCGCACTGTGTTATAATGGACTACTTATGCCACGAATAGGCATGATAGCGGATTTATATAAACGTGATATAAAATATCGCACGACACTAATGCCTTCAGTAGCCCACTCGCTGCGCTCGGGAGTTAATTTCACATTGTACCATGATATACTAAAGGCATTTACACTTCATAAAATACGTATTTTAAGTAATAGTAGAACTTTTAGATGAATTATATTATTTTTGCATTATGATTTTTGCTAAAAATACTTCCATGTAATTAAGACGTTAGCTATAAAATATGGTTAATTTTCTACCATGGTAATTATAGAATTTATAATTTTCTCCATGGTTGTATAGAAGGATAAGAAATTATTAAAATAAAATTGTGAGTTTATTTAATATGCTATTAAAGTTATGAAATAAATCTTTTATAATATAAAAAAATTGCTGCTAATTCGTTGACACGTTACTTCCTAAAACTTAATTTAAATAATAATTACCATTTTTACATCAAAATTCGACTGAGAAAGATTCTTGGTCTAATTATTCTTGATAATACACATTCCCATTAATAACCATCGAGTAAATTAAACCATAATTTAGTGTTTTTACCAGTAATCATACGCGCGAATCCTTCCCGATTATTACAAATCATCGCACACAAACCAAAGCAATCATTCAAATGATCCTCCATGCCTCCATCCATTTTCTAAAATTAACTGTAATCATTCCCATAATTAATATTTGCAACGAGTTACATACACACATACACACACACACACACACAGAGATGCTACCTCGTGCATACGAATGTATAGTTTAATAGTAGTATAGTTTCATTAAAATCGCGCTAATTTATACTCTATATATAAAACTTTCCACTTCCCAATTAAAAAAAATTCCCGTGCTACACCAGCTAATGCACATAATTAAGCGTTCGCTCTAATCAATTACCTGATTTCCATTCCGAGAAACGTAGAAAGGAAAACTGTGTGCTTTACCCGGAAAAATGAGGAAAACGCGAGAGCTATCTCGTGAGGTCGCGGAGAGAAAGAGACAGCGCGCTGCGCTTTTATACGATAATTGTTATCAAAGTTCGCGCTGCTTGATTTTCAATTTTCATATAAATTTTTATTTTAATTACGTTCACCGTGTTAAATCATTGTCACGACAGAGTAATAAATACGCTGAACTTCTCGTCGAAAACTACGTGAGTGTGTATATACACACACACACACACACACACACACACACACACACACACACACACACACACACACACACACATACACACATATATATGTGTGTATGTGTGTGTGTGTGTGTGTGTGTGTGTGTGTGTGTGTGTGCACCGATATATGGACCCTTACAAAAGTAATTTAATCATACAGAATGGACGGGGCGCTCTCTCTCTTTCTCTCTCATATAGCGATTGCTGTACCTGCTGCTGACCAGTATGGCAGCTTATATATAATACACATATTCACACACGCGCACTCACGCTATAAACCCGCATTCAATAACTTCATCAAAGAAATTCCAATCCCCGCGCGAGCGTTCCAAAATCGTCCCGCGATGTTTTCAATCACTCCCCGAGGACCAATTACATCTATCCCCCCTCCACCTCCCCTCTTGTAACAAAAATATGAAATGGATGTTAATACCCACGCCCCTCTTTATTAAAACGTCAAGTAGTATCGGCGCGCGCCGAGTTAAAGAGGCTGCTATATGCTGTCGCTGCTGCATCCGGAAAATCGATTTTCGATTAAGTAAAACTTCCGGCCGCCGTGCGGCCATTAATAAAACGGCTCGTCCTTCGCTTTTAAGGTAGTTCATCACACATATGTCGAATTCTACAGAAAATTACCCATAATTGTGGACGAAAAATCGTAAAAATTCAAAGTTGAAGCACACCTCCAACAACTGATTTTTCCTATTCTGTAGCAAAAATAATGCACGAAAAGCATGTCGAACCAAGGAAATCGGCATAGTGTTTTTCAGGAAGCTACATTTAAGTTTTCTTATGGAAATTTAACATGGGAAAAATGGACAAAAAGTGCTCATTGATAATTTAACCATAATAGCAAGCTATTGAATCGGCAAAAACAAAAGCGATGAAAGTAGAAGAAAAGAGCTTTAATTTGATACTAGAATCGTTAAAATCGGACGATTCTGTGCAAAACTACGTGAATTTGAAAATTGCGAAAAAATGACGAAAAATGATGAAAATTTTAAGAATTACGTGGGTTGGGAAAAGTCACTCATATTTGGTCATTTTTCGCAATTTTCAAATTTCCGTAGCTACACACATACACACACACACACACGCGCACGCACGCACGCGCACACACACACACACATACATACACACGCACGCACGCACGCATGCATGCACGCACACGCACACACGCACACACACACACACACGTGCTGCTCTCGACTCGTATATAATCGGATGAGAATTAACCATCAGTTAAGTACACGTGCGCGATTATCAATCTTTAATCGCTCAGCGTCGCGCGCCCACCCCGAGAGAGGAATATACCTACTGTATATGGCGTCTCTCTCTCCTCTCCGATCGAACCACTGAATAATGCATCGCGTCCCTTTTCTCCCTCGCGCGCGGAATGGCGGAATTAGCAATCTCCGGGATGAGAAAGTCCCCCCCCCCTCTCTCTGTCGCTCTCTCTCTCTCTCTCTAGTAGCGCGCGGTATCAATTTTCCATATATTTTCACCTTACTATCGTCACCGGGCTTCTATTTAAATTCGAACTGGGACGACGGAGGCTCGAAAAATCGGTTTTATCTATGCACCGCGGCGAGAGGGAGAGTTTCTCTCTCTCTCTCTCTCTCTCTCTCGGCGAACAATGCGGCAAGATAGTGCAAGATCTCTCGCGTGAGCTCGTTACATGCGCGGGAGATGCTGTGTGTATAAGCTATGTGCCATGGTTCTTCGTTACTCGAAAGCGCGGTTTGATATGTAAGTAGGTACACTTGCGCTCGCGCTCTCCGTTGTTTGATGTATCGCGCGTGTAGTGTGTATATACACATACTTACACTGAAAAAAAAGATTTGTTATTTCAACTAAATATTTAGTAAAATATTTAGTAAAGTTATCTTTAGTTAAATCAACTAAATATTTCTCTGAAACAACTACATAAAGAGTAAAATCAACTAAATTATTTAGTTAAAATAATAATTAGTAAATTTAATTAAACATTTAGTTACTTCAAATATGGTATGGTTGATTCAATTAAAAGGTTTCATTGAAAGAACTAAATTCGTTTTCTTGAAACAAGAAAATAACTTCAAATAAATGTTTATTGTTTTTAGCAAAATCAATTGGTAGAGTTAACGAAATATTTACTTAAATCAAATAACTGAAATATTGATGAACCCAATCTCTAAAAACAAATAAATGTTTGTTTGAAACAACTACATATTTGGTTGATTTAAACAATTAAAAACAAGGAAATATCTCCGACGCATTAACTAAACCATTCATTCCTTTAACAAATATTTTGTTAACTCAACTATTTATTTAGTAACTTCGACAGCATGATTTTGTTCAACTAGCTAAAGGATTTATTAAAGAATCGAATTCTAATTTACAAAATCTTTACTTGTTACTACTAACTATTTCATAGATTCAAATAAATAAATTAGTTGAAGTGCCAATATCTGTATATCCAAATATGTTGTCATTCTTACTAAATACTTACTTGTTTTGAAGAAACCTTTTATTTAACCGACAAGATATTTAGTAACTGCAACTAACAGGTTTTGCAATATGAACAAAAGTGATTCGATAATTTTCTTCTCTCGTCAATCAAACGTTTCCTTGATTTGACTAAATATTTCTTAGAAGATACTAAATATTAATTAGATTTAACTAAATGTTTAGTTAAATAAGCACTATGACAATAAAAAAGTATGTAGTTAATTTGACTACATATTTCTTGGTTTCAAATAAACCTTTTGTTAAAAGGACAAACTGCGTACTTCAATCTACAAAACTATTTCCTTACCCCAACCAAAATTTAGTTAAAAACTTTCTCTTACTCTTATTAAGTTACAATTAGTTGACTTGAATAAATGTTTGTTCGGTCTGACTAAAAAATTAGTTAACATGCCAGTGTCTTTGTATCCAAATACGTTGTCATTCTTACTAAATACTTAGTTGTTTTAAACAAACATTTTATTAAACCGACAAGATATTTAGTAACTGCAACTAACAGGTTTTGCAATCTGAACAAAAATGATTTGTCAATTTTCTTCCCTCGTCTATCAAACGTTTCCTTGATTTGACTAAATATTTCTTAGACGACAATAAATATTAATTAGATTTAACTAAATGTTTAGTTAAACAAGCACTATGAAAATATAAAAGAATGTAGTTAATTGGACTACATATTTCTTGGTTTCAAATAAATCTTTTGTTAAAAGGAGTAATTGCGTGCTTCTATCTACAAAACTATTTCCTCACCCCAACAAAATATTGGTTAAAAAATTTCTCTCCCGATTTCTAAGTTACAATTAGTCAACTTAAATAAATGTTTGTTAGGTCTAACTAATAAATTAGTTGAAATGCCAATGTCTTTGTATCCAAATATGTTGTCATTCTTACTAAATGTTTACTTGTTTTAACCAAATATTTTATTAAGCCGACAGGATATTTAGTAACTGCAACTAACAGGTTTTGCAATCTGAACAAAAATGATTCGTCAATTTTCTTCCCTCGTTAATCAAATGTTTCCTTGATTTGACTAAATATTTCTTAGACGACAATAAATATTAATTAGATTTAACTAAATGTTTAGTTAAACAAGCACTATGACAATATAAAAGAATGTAGTTAATTTGACTACATATTTCTTGGTTTCAAATAAATCTTTTGTTAAAAGGAGTAATTGCGTGCTTCTATCTACAAAACTATTTCCTTACCCCAACAAAATATTGGTTAAAAAATTTCTCTCCCGATTTCTAAGTTACAATTAGTCAACTTAAATAACTGTTTGTTAGGTTTGACTAATAAATTAGTTGAAATGCCAATGCCTTTGTAATCCAATATGTTGTCATTCATACTAAATGTTTACTTGTTTTAAACAAATATTTTATTAAGCCGACAGGATATTTAGTAACGGCAACTAACAGGTTTTGCAATCTGAACAAAAATGATTCGTCAATTTTCTTCCCTCATCAATCAATCGTTTCCTTGATTTGACTAAATATTTCGTAGATTACAATAAATAACTATTAAATTTAACTAAATGTTTAGTTAAAACCGCACTATGATAATAAAAAAGTATGTAGTTGATTTGGCTACATATCTCTTTGTTTCAAATAAATCTTTGTTAAAAGGAGTAACTGCGTACTTCTATCTAGACAACTATTTCCTCACACCAACAAAATATTGGTTAAAAAATTTGTCTCGCGATTACTAAGTTACAATTAGTCAACTTAAATAACTGTTTGTTAGGTCTGACTAATAAATTAGTTGAAATGCCAATGTCTTTGTGTCCAAATATGTTGTCATTGTTACTAAATACTTAGTTGTTATAAACAAACATTTTATTAAACCGACAAGATATTTAGTAACTGCAACTAACCGGTTTTGCAATCTGGACGAAAGTGATTCGATAATTTTCTTCTCTCGTCAATCAAACGTTTCCTTGATTTGACTAAATATTTTTTAGAAGATACTAAATATTAATTAGATTTAACTAAATGTTTAGTTAAATAAGCACTATGACAATATAAAAGAATGTAGTTAATTTGACTACATATTTCTTGGTTTCAAATAAATCTTTTGTTAAAAGGAGTAATTGCGTGCTTCTATCTACAAAACTATTTCCTTACCCCAACAAAATATTGGTTAAAAAATTTCTCTCCCGATTTCTAAGTTACAATTAGTCAACTTAAATAAATGTTTGTTAGGTCTAACTAATAAATTAGTTGAAATGCCAATGTCTTTGTATCCAAATATGTTGTCATTCTTACTAAATGTTTACTTGTTTTAAACAAACATTTTATTAAGCCGACAAGATATTTAGTAACTGTAAGTAACAGGTTTTGCGATCTGAACGAAAATGATTCGCGATTTTCTTCTCTCGTCAATCAAACGTTTCCTTAATTTGACTAAATATTTCTTAGATTACAATAAATAACTATTAAATTTAACTAAATGTTTAGTTAAACAGGCACTATGACAATATAAAAGAATGTAGTTAATTTGACTACGTATTTTTTGGTTTCAAATAAATCTTTTGTTAAAAGGTGTAATTGCGTGCTTCTATCTACAAAACTATTTCCTCACACCAACAAAATATTGGTTACAAAATTTTTCTCGCGATTACTAAGTTACAATTAGTCAACTTAAATAAATGTTTGTTAGGTCTGATTAATAAATTATTTGAAATGCCAATGTCTTTGTATCCAAATATTTTGTCATTCTTACTAAATGTTTACTTCTTTTAAACAAACATTTTATTAAGCCGACAAGATATTTAGTAACTGTAACTAACAGGTTTTACAATCTAAAATGTTGATGCCGGTAAGGTAGAGATCGTGTCGGTACTTCACACGGCCTTTTATATTAAAGTTTACTAAATATTTCATAGTTTCAAATAAATCGTTAGTTACAAATGATGAGTTACACACATATTATTGAGTTTATAAATCATTAATTAAAATGTAATTAAGAATGTATATTAATTATAAGAATATAATTAATTATTAGATTGATGTGCGCGATATTTTACATTTACATGCAACTCTATACTTAGTTAAAATTGAAATTTTGTAGGGTACAAGCGTTGCGTAGCGTAGCGGTTAGAGCGTTAGCCTTGTAATCCGAGGGTCCCGAGTTCGATCCCACCTTAGGTCAAAAATTTTTTCTGCGTTTTTTTCTGTTAGATAATATGTAAATGCGAAACTGCGAGCGATAATTAATATAAATTAATGCGAATATGGTAATAATAATTTGATTTAATATTAATAAAATTACTATATAATAACTATGCAGAATCCATATTAAGTTACAGGAGTTCAGGAAAAATCACCAACTTCAATGCGGATGGTTGTACGAAAAGGCTACAAGGAAGAAAAAACTTTTATTTCAAAATTATTAAAAAAAAATTTTTATAATTTTTTTGAAATAATTAGCAAAATATTTTGTAAAATTGACTAAACAGTTAGTTGATTCAACAAATCATTTATTCATATTTATTAAATATTTCGTTAATCTAATGCAGCGGTTAGTTAGTATCATAAAATATTTCACTGTTTTAATTAAATGTTTAGTAATTACAAACAAGTATTTAGTCAACATAATTGAATAATTTATCAAACAAGATAAATTGTTAGTTAATACAATGAATCGTTTAGTCAGTTTCACAAAATTATTTATTGCTCCAGGTAAATACTTAGTAATTTCAGTAAAATGTTTTGTCAAATTGATTAAGTATTTCATTGATCTTAATAATCTGTTAGTTCATCCAATGAATCGTTTAATCAATTTCATAAAATATTTTGTTGCACCAGAAAAATATTTTGTAATTTCAAGAAAATTTATAGTCAAATTGATTAGGTATTTCATTGTTCTTAATAACCCGTTAGTTGATGGAATGAATTATTTAGTCAATTTCATAAAATATTTTGTTGCTCCAGATAAATGTTTTGTAATTTGAATAAAATATTTTATCAAATTGATTAAGTATTTCGTTGTTCTTAATAACTAATTAGTTTGTGCAATGAATCGTTTAGTCAATTTTATAAACTATTTTGTTGCTTTAATTAAATATTTAGTCATTTCAATACAATATTTTATAGAATTCATTTAATATTTTATCAATCTAAATAACCTGTTAGTTGATACAATGAATCGTTTAGTTAACTTCATAAAATATTTCTTTATTTTTAGTAAATATTTAGTTCATGTAACTAAATATTTTGTTATTTTAAATAACTAAATTAGCGGATTCAATATAATATTTAATTAGCAGGCTCTAATGAAATCATGTAGTTGTTTCAACTAAATATTTACTTGAAACTACCAATATTTTTTTTCAGTGTATAAGTGCATGTACGAGAGTGAGAAAAGAGCAGACGCAGGCTCGTGTAATCGTGTTATGCAAGATTGTTTTGCCGAGGCGTCTGTGTGTGTGTGTGCAGTGTCTGAGATGCGCACGAGTGGCGGTTTTGTTAAAGTAACTAAAACAGTTGGGGTTCTCTGGTTAGCGAAGTTGAAGGAGCTCCAAGTTATGCGGGAAATGCAAAATGATTTCTCTTGTTGTGGAGATATTGGAAGTTTTTAGAGGTAAAGTGGAAATGTATTTTTTATAACGGAGTGTGTAAAACTCGACTTTAGATCTCTGTTTAGTGCGTGTGAAGTACCCCCCTTTTTCACTACCTTGTGCGTAAAATAGTGCATAAAGTGTTTATTCCTTATGTATTAGTCGTAGACTTATACAGATAGACTGAGCACCCAATGACTGGCGCGAAGCTCTTCATTAGAAACTGGCAGGTTCTCTTTCTCTTTTTAATCGTTATAGTGGTGGGGAAAGGAGGAGAATTAGGCGCAGCTATATATATATATATATATATATGTATGTGTGTGTGTGTGTGTGTGTGTGTGTGTGTAGATCTGTATTAAAGAAGAATAAATAAATGTTGTAATGGTTTGGAGCTGTTGTATCTGTAAACTTTTTGTAAAATTTGAGGTTATGTGAATCAAAACAAACTTTGAGCCTTGTGTGCATGCGCATAGCCTGCTTCCCCTCTGATCTTCTATCCCCCACTCTACCCGCTGTGCGAGAGAGAAAGAGAGCCTCCCAGCATATCTCTGTCCTTCAATTCGGGTAAGGTACACTGTAATAGTACATTACGAATGCGGTAAAAATCACCTTACGCACCAGTGTCGTACCGTATTTTACACCACGGTGGTGTAAAATACTTTTACACTACTCTAACCTCAAAATCATAACTTTAATATGATTATTCGGCTCTCGTGGTGTAAAATACGGTACGACACTGGTGCGTAAGGTGATTTTTACCGCGTTCGACTTTTCGCACTCGCTTCGCTCGTGTGATCAATGTCTCCTGCGGTAAATAATCACCTTCCACACCCGTATCGTAATGTACTATTGTAGATTTACTACATTAGATGTTGGAAATAAAGGTACCGCCATCTAATGCGGTAATTTTACACTCGAAATTACAACATTTATTACTGTAAATTGATTGAGTAAAAGTTTTTTTACAGCATTGAATGCTGTAATTTTGAGTTTAAAATTACCGCATTAGATGGTGGTACCTTTATTTCCAACATCTAATGTAGTAATTCTACAAAATACTTTTTACAATGTAGTGGAACTAGTTCTCGATAGGTGCCCAATTGTCGATATTTTTCCTTTTAATATCGATTTATGGTCATTTCTAACAACTATTTGCACAAAAAAAAATTTCTTATAGGGTAAGTGTGCCAGTTACTGTGCCCCTTAAGGCGATGTCCATAGTATTTAATCAATTACTATTTTTTTTCAATTTTTAATCACCTTAAGACCTTTATATAATAATTATATATTCTGTGAACAGAATAAACACCTTTTTAATACAATATTATGTAAGGAATATTAAATAATTAATAAAATAACAGCATAAGCCTTTGCATCAGTTACTGTATCATGAATTTAGTTACTGTGTGTCAGTTAGTGTACACTGTTTTAATTACTGTGTGTCAGTTAGTGTACATTGTTTTAATTACTGTGTGTCAGTTAGTGTACATTGTTTTAATTACTGTGTGTCACTTAGTGTACAGTGTTTTAATTACTGTGCCTTAGATTCTGGACACTGTATTTAATCCTGTGTCTTTTTTTCTCACTCACCTGCATCTGCATAAACTATATAAAATATATTTAAACATGAAATTTGTTTTTTTTTATTGTATTTAGTAGACTCCCTGCTGGAAATCATCCATTTTTTTCCCATTGGTGAAACGATTTTTCGAACCTTTTCTAGTGTTTTCACTCAACTTGGCTTTCATAAAATGGGAGAGAAATGGATGATTTCCAGCAGGGCTATGATTTACTACGTATAGAAGTACTTACTTATTATAGAAGAAAATAAAATAAAGATGGGAATAAAAGATATTATTTTTAAATATATTAAAAACTGTGTTATTTGCTCTGTGGGTAAGCAATGAACGTCGAAGTTGACTTGCACAGGCGACGAAGCATAAGAAAGTAAGGTTAGCGCAGCCTACCGCGAGGGGGCCATAGAGATAATATAGATAGAGTAGGGGAGCCAACCTCAAACGTGACTCGCCGATAGAAAGAGAAAGACAACAAGGTTTACTACCTCTCTCTCTCTAACGACGCATGCGCAGTACTCACATAACGTATAAACATATGGGTTCGAACACGTTCCCGCTTCGACAGAGTTAGATTAAATTAATTATATTTAAGGAAATTTAATAAACAAGGTACTTTTATTTTTTATAATAAAATTGTAGGCTCATGAATATTAAATATTAAAATTCACAAATATACATGGATAATATATTGAATTTTAAAAACTATTAAATGATATTTTAAAGATCGGGCATTTAAAAACTCTTTGTAAATAATTTATTTATTAAGTAGTACAAAGTTATGTTTTAAAATTAATACATGTAACATATAAGTATCGCAAATCTATTCACATTAATAATGGACGTGTAAGTAAAATATAAACATACTGTTTAACAATATTTTTAAAATTATTATTTTTTAACGAATGTCATAAATTCTTACTTAAAACTCATTTTATACTTTTAAATAAATAATCAATGTTCCTTAATTTTTTTACTAGAAAAAGTCTTTTGGTTGTCAACAATACTGAATATGAAACTATTTCTTTAGACGAAATAACGCTCATATTAGTTAAATAACAGTACTTATCTAAAATCACAGATTATTTAAAATCATTTCATTCGCCTTTAAAAATAGTCAGTTTATTGTACAACATACGCGTTCTAAATTTTATATCTCCCATTTTATTACTTTCATGCTTAAGTCTTTTATCAACGTAGTTTTCAATAATAAGATAAATTAATTTTTGCCTATGATCACGTAAAAATGGTTGTTCCAAAGAGTGTTCATTATCGTCTAAAACTGAAGAAGGTATAATTTTTAATGTTTCAGTTACTAGCTTTTCATAAATATTTTTAGATAATAAGGATGCTTTGTTCTTTCGAATAACTTTTTCTGCGCTGAGACATATGAAGTAAACATCATCAGACGCAAATTTTAAGCCACCCCAATTTTTTAAAACAGTGAGTTTAGACTTAGCGGAACCTTGGTATTGTAACATTTTTACGCATTTTTCACAATTAACCTTATTAATTATCGAATGTAGTACTGCACCACACGTGTGTTTGATAACGTGATCTAGGTACTCCGATTGTACCCAAGAATCGTGTTTGGAGTAGTCATGCTCTGCAATAATTACATTACTATGTAAATATTTATTAATTTCAATCGAAGATATAATGCTTTTACTTTGTCGAGGAGCTCTGACCCTTTTTTTCTTTTGTACTTTAATACAAGATACTTCATCAATTTCATTATTCGCCTCTTTTATCGAATTATCTACACTACAAATATCACTTTCATTAGTTATAAGCATAGTATCATCTTGGGGTTTGCAATTGGCAGATTCCGAAACTGAGATGTTAATATTATTCAATAATAATTTTTTATATGCCGACTTAAACTGAATCGTGGTCGGGTTATTTGTATATCCATTCATACGTCTAATTAAAGCGAAGAACATCTCAACGTGGTCTTGAGATAATTTATAAGATAAGACGTACTCACAAATTTTATCTTTGAAAAGCATCTCACATAAAGAATAAAAATTTGTTAAAGAAATGATTAATCCTAAGAAACCCGTTCGTACAGAGGTTGATTTCAAAACAGACTTCTTTTGGAATAGTACGATTTTTTATTGTTTTTCATTTTTATTTTCTTTATTTTTATTTTTATTTTTTCTTACTTTAAGTGGATCATTGACTTCTAAATTTTCAATATATTTTATAGTTTCATTAATTTTTCTCTCTAAATCAACTAAAGTTTCAGGTGTTACTGCTTTTCGACCAGGATTTTTGCAAAATTTATTTTTCGTATTTAAAATATCGAAAGCATCATTCAAAATTTTACAAAACTCAGCAGTCGCAGAAGCACCTTTAAATTCGACATCGTTAATTTCTTTCTCTAAAAATTGTAAGGCGGTATACGTACTAAAACTTAAGACCTGAACAGCGAGAAACACTTTCATCTTTTCATTTTGGAAGTTGACATGTCTGTTTTTAATTGGGTTCGCACAATGCATTTCTTCGTCATATTGCTTTTCATTTAGTTTTACAATATATTTCCAATCAATAATATCAGTTTTGTTGTAAATTATTGGACCTTTTAAGGCAAAATAATTTCTTACAAGTTTCATCATATGGCACGCATCAAAAAATACTAAAACAGGTTTAAAAGTTGCTGGGTGATTAAAAAACGGTTTAAAGTTGTTTTTGTCATTGAAGTCGAAAGTTGCACCTAAAATTTTGCATGACTTTTGATTGGACTCGTCACCGTCAAAAGTTACACTAATTACATCAATATGATTTTCGTGAAGTTTCAGAAGTAAATCATTTAAAAGTATTGATTTTTGATTTCCTGTTAGTGAATTCGTAAAATAATAAGCTACGGGTGTTTTAAATCCACCATTTATATTAACGAGCATAAATACTAGTGCTTTACTAGCTTTTTGTTCAGACTTAGGTTCTTCGCTGTCTTTAACATCAGTATCCACTTCAATTTGTCCTCCCAGATCAATTAATCCTTGAAATTCGTGTGATTGCTTGCAATAATTAGTCCACTGCTTAATACTCATCTCGTCAAAAGTGATGTTGAAAACAAGTTTCTTGCCGTTTTTTACTTCATTATTAACTATTTCGGAAACTTTTGTTATTATCCCTTCGCAAATTCCAGGCTTATAATTTTTTGAAGAGTACCATTTGTTTAATGTTTCAATAGCAGGTAAACATTTAAGAAATGTACTCCTCACTTTTTCATAAGCAGCTGGGCTATGAAAATGCAAAGTTCTTGCAAAATTTTTTAATGTAGAAGGAAAAGGAGCTGTTCGTTTTCTTTCTTTCATTCTTGTAATCAGCTGCTTCATTGTCTCAGGTAAGCCCTACCAAAGAATAGAAAGAGTGCGTACATGTAAATATATTTTTGTCTAAAATCATTTATTCATTATTTTTAATATTTTTTATTGTAATTTATAAATATAAGTATTTTAAATATAAGTATACGTATGTACATATTTTATAAAATACAAATTGAAGAGTGAGTGAATTATGCAAAAGAACGTAACTTAGCTAAAAAAAGTTGGACGAAAATAGTTTTTTATGGAATTTTCACGATTGACTACCATTGTGTATCTTTTGTAAAAATCTATTAAATTAAAAGTATAAAATAATGATCAAAAAAATTTGACTATGAAAATAAATAAAAAATCTATTGCAGCCACCTTTTTGTTAAGTAAGAAGTATTCCACATGTAAAAAGAAAGAATAAAAAATTATAAAAGTAAACATACAGTAGAAAATCAAAAAGTACATAATTTAAACACCACTAGGCATACCTATACGCATAAGAAACTTTTCCCCGATTGTGTAATGAAGAGTAAGAAAATGTAAATAAGTGTTTATAGATGTAGATAAAGGGTGCGATTGAGACATGCATAATATACATTTATATACAAATATTTAAACTTTTTTCCATTTATTTATACTTCCTTACAATTACATTATAATATGATAATGTCATCTGCATGGCATATTTATTTTTTAACATTTTCTCATAATTATACATTAATATATTTATTTTCTATACTATTAGGAAAATATATATAAATGTAAAAAAAGTATATATAAATGTATGAGATGTCTCAATCGCAACCTTTACTTACACTTATTTATATTTATATACATTTTTCATTTCTATCGGGGTTTACATTCATTTACATATCTGATACCCTTTTAAAAGCATTATTCTACTATATCTAAAGTTAACATAACATTGATCGAGGATAAAAATTATCTTCTTTATTTTAACAATAGGATCTACCTTAAAATTGATCGATATAAAAAAGAATTAAAAATCATTTTCCTAAGAATTCATTATTATGTGCTATGTACAATATTCTATGATGGACATTTGTCTGCCAAATTGCTTATTGTATGAAAAAATTTTCACAGAACATAATTAATAGATGATTTTTTGTATTTCTAATCTAACTCTTATCAAATTAGGAATGTATACTGCGGCTTACTTCTAAATACTTTGCTGATGCTTCAGTTTCCTTTTCTTTCAAACTGTTGATAAGGTCTTTGAAGCTTTCAATTTTACTTTTCTTCCTCAATATCTTGCGACGATTAACCGCACTTTTATTTCTTTGAATGGCTACGAATCTCATAAAAGTATCCCATCCTTTATTCGTCTTAAAGTCTTCCCTTGAAATAGTTTTGACTATGTACCCATCCATGAAGCGAAACCTTTTATTTGGATAAATTTCCTGGCCATTTCCTACTATTTTTCTGAAAGTAAAAAATATTTTGATTTTTAAATTATATATTTACATATATAATAGTTCTTTAAACTACAAAACATACCTTTTGCGACTCATATTTGATTCCACTTGATTAATGTTTTCTAATGGTTTTACAACATTCAAGGCATTATTTACAAGGCACATTTCTTCTGTGGGAGTACCATTGATCATATTATTCAAAGGGTATAGTCTAAATTTTAAATTACAACATTTTTAACATCTTTTTATGAAATAAGAGTTATGAACAATAAAATAAGTATTATTAGAAATATTAACCTAGTTAATAATCTTCCTTTTTCATTGACGCTGGTAGACTTATTATCAATGTTTGTTGCAACTTCATTTATTGATTTCACTAATATACTATTTTCAACAATTTTGTTTGACTCTCTATCACTGTCAATAATTTTCATAGACTCAGTAGAACTACTGCTTTTATTCTGAAGAATATTCTTTACAGTAATTACTTCATTTGTAACATCACTAAGAACTGTAGCATTCATATTAATTACAGGCTCTGCAGTTGATAACAACCTTGTTACTGTTGTGTATCCATTAGTTTGATGGTAGGATTCAAGTGCGAAATGATCACTACACACTAATGAGTTACTCGTTACTTTTGAAATTCCAATTATTTCCATCCATTTCTGTTTTCGTTGAAGATCTTTTGGAAATCTAAGAGAAAATAAAATCAGATTATGTAATTTGTTTGTAGATACAGTTTCAGATAAGATAATTCAAAAATATTTCTCCAAAACAAATAATTTCAAATAAAAAAAAAAAAAAAAAAAAAAATAGAAATTACAGCAAATATACCACCAAATTACGTTGGTGTTGTATTATTTAAATATTTTATTATTTTTAAATACTGTATTTTTTCACTTAATTATGCATGCAATTTAACATACTTATGAAAACTGCGAGCAGATCCTGGTACCCATAACTTCTTGCAGACAATACATGACATTTTTCACTGGCGAATCAATATTTTATTTCTCCTTAATATTGTAACTTGTTTACAATAACAACGTAAAACGCTACCATATTTCCTTCCACCATGACCATAAACATAACCACCAATAACACATGTCAGCTTGACGGGACGAAATAATGCCGCGCATGCGCTCTGCTGATGTTAGACAAAGAGAGGAAGTAATCCTCGTTTTCTTTCTCTTTCTAACAGCGCGTCAGTTCCACTTACAGAAGAGCCTATGGCTTCTCCACTCTATCTATATTATCTCTATGGAGGGGGCACAGTAACTAAATACATTCACGAAAACTTGTCCAGTTGCTGTGCACAGTAATAGAAACATGCCGAAAATTTGTTTTAGTTACTGGATTATATTAAATTAAACAATAATATTAATCAAAACTACTTTTTTATTGTTCTTTTGCCAACTAGGTGGGTTTTATAAACATTAAGTGTATTTTTTTATTATGAAAAATGTTATTTTTATAGTTTTTCAATCACTTTTGTATAGGCATATTCTTAAGCGTTTCGATAAGAAAATCATAGAAATCGCGATGAGAAATTTAATAAATTATTTTAAATATATTATAAGAATAATTAAGTCATACTGTGGGTTTAATAATAAAAAGCATGAATTGAACTGTATGTAAAAATTTAGATATTTATGATTAAATATGATTATACTCTACTATAAATGAAAATGATTTAAGGGCACAGTAACTGAAGCGGGCACAGTAACTGACACACTTACCCTAGTAACTGATAATTTATATGGGTACCTATAGTATCATTTAATCTTATACTGTTAAATTGTGCGCGTTCAAATTACGCCTTCTATTAGAAAAAAATTAAATCATGAATCGATCTCGCATTCATCGCGATTTTCGTTGCTATAGCTTAACTTCGCCGTTAGAAGAGAACCTCGTTTGAATAAGCGATTTTACAAGAAAAAAACGAATTTTTTGGCCGCTTGAACTCATTCTACAATAACAATAGAAGGCTATTATGGTTAAACCCAAAAAGCTAACATTTATTTTATTTATTTACATTTTTATTGAGTTATCGGGAACTGTTCCCAAAAAAGCGTACCAAACGCAGTTCTCGATACTGTGAAATGTAACCGTAAATTCTCATTCGATTTTTAATTTATAATTAATTTATCAATTCTTGTAATAAATTGTTTCTAGATTTATTATTTTTTGATAGAATTTAAGTTTTTTTCTCTTTATTATTTTTTTTTTGAGCATGATGTTTATCATACTTTTAGGTTAGTTTTTCAACATATTTGTATTTGTATTTGATAGTGTACAAAATATTGTTATGAAAACAAATATTCTATGTAATAAGATAGAAAATTTTGTATGCTTATAGGTAGTGTCTTTAGCTACAATTTACACACAATAAAAGTTGATTTTGATCCTCTCGTGTAAGAGATTTACAATATTATTTAGTTCATTGGGTCCAAATATTTCCTACGCTAAAGACACCCCAAGTTTTAAATCTATCAACGAGCAGCTGAATTGTAGATCTCCTAAACGAAGGGACCAAAATCAACTTTCAAGGTGTGAAAATTGTAGCTATAGACTGTACCTATAAGTATACAATATTTACAACTTTCATTATTCAATAACCCACTCATGGGCTGGGTGACTTTATTGCAGGAAATATTGAAACCGCATGGACAAAATGACTTGATCCATATTTGACATTATTCCTTCTGACTACAATAGTTATGGCATGTACGTATTACTTTTCCAAATAAAATTTATACTTAACATGACAATTCTATAAAAACATATATTTTCTTTGTAAAATAATTTGTTTTCAAAAACATAATTAACCATTATAGTCACAAAGAATCATATCACATATAAACTCATTTGATCCATCGGGTCCAAATATGTCCAGTGGTAAAGTCACCCAGTGTATATTAAGTACTTATAAATGTGAATTTTTCATAATAAATTATGGTATTAATTTATTTATATTATGACCAGTTCTTTTTATAAATAAGTAATGTCAAAGGGTTATCAATTTACTGTTTTATTACTTTAGAAAAGTAAACCAATTGTAACTTTTAGTTTCTAACCTCGATTTTGTGTTCACGTTTCACAAGCTATCGATAACTGTGTCACCTACGTATCGAGAACTGTTCTGGCGCCGAAACTAGTTATCGAGAACTACTCCGGCGACATTATATTTTTAATAATTATTTTCTCCCTTAATATTTGTTAAATCTGAACTTTTTTTTTCATTTACTTTATTTGAACTTGTTCTATAACTTTATAAAAAAGAAATAATTGTTTTCTCCAATAAAAATATTGGTTTTTGGAACAAAACGTTACCTTACATCTTACGCTATCGAGAACTGGTTCCACTATATCTTACTCGTCGGTCCGTAAGACCGCTCAGTCTATCTGTATAAGTCTATAGTCTTATAAAAATTGACTGGGAAAGACTTTCTCGACGCTTTCATTTTACAAACTAAGATATTGTTTATATTACTAATTTTATATTTTTTAGTTTAGAACATTTATCACTAACGTTTTCATTATTTAAATGAATGAAAAAGTTCAAATGTGTAAACTACAATATTTAAGTAAATAACTTATATACGCAGTTATATAATTTAATAATTTATTCTTAATAAAATTTTTCTATTTTTTTAGGGATCGATATTAACAAGATCCAAAAATCAGTAGAACTCTCATTTCTTATCTTATATGACAATGTATTAAATAATAGTTTATTATAATCATTTGTTTGAGAAGCATGTAAATGAAAGATAGACATTGTTTTTTATATTTTAATATGATTCTAAATTACAGTTTTTTGTATTTAAAGAGATGTAAATATTCATATATTTACATTTCTCATCTAGTAAAATGGCTTTTACTAAGTTGACTTTAAATTTTAAAACCCCATAAAAGGACTAATAATATTGAAATTATTGAGAAATTAAAATTGCTTTTATTGATTAATCTTTTTTTTAGGACTTTCCAGATTTAGAGAGAACGTCTCTCATCATTATATAAACGAACACAAAGCCCCGAAACAAAACCGTATAAGGTAGATGTGGGAGTTACTGTGCCCTATCTTTTAACACAGGGCGCGGTAACCGAGGCGCCGTAATTAAAAGCCGTGTTCTTATGGGATGTCAGTAATTGCCGCATGCATCACCCAAAGTTCATATTGATATTTAAACGTTTATGGTTAACTTGGAGTAAAACTTTTAGCTTTAATCGATCAAGATGTATGTTCTAATTTATAAAATGAGTTCAATGTTTAACATATTGTTCATTGTACGATTATACTCAACTAAACATCTGAGAGGTTATGTTAACCACGCAGTAACCCCCACCGCTACCCTATTGTTATTTGCGGAGCGGTTCATAATATATTGGCGGTATATGTAGTTCTAGGAAGCAAACACAAGTATAAAATTGAATCGTTACTTAAAACTGTTGACGTTTATGTTAAGTATTGCATATTGATTCCAAAAGCAAATTCAAAGTTTTGCAAACATTTAGTTCAGTTTTTTGAATTTTACGTGTTTAAGGTAAATGATAAGGGTACTTATAGAAATGTGCTTACACTTGTTAAAAATTTGAATAGCTTAAAAAGTTCTTAATAATATATTTTTTAATACACTTTGAAAATACACACACACACACACACACACACACACACACACACACACACACACACACACACACACACACACACACACACACACACACACACACACACACACACACACACACACACACACATATATAGTAAAAATATTTGTAATTCTCTTCTTTACTTAAGTTTAATGTTAAGTAATATAAATAAATTGTTTTTTCATTTCAAAAATTAAAAATGTGTGACATATCTGATTTGCAAAAAGGCATCTTAAGAATGACATTAACGTTATATAACAACCCACATACAGCTCGAGATACTGTTGACTTCATCATCAATACCATGCAGGACTTCATCTCAGATCTGTATATGCAACAAAAAATTGCTGTGGAATTACAAGAATTTAGCAATCAAGACATCTATTATAGACTGTAGTTAATTCTATAAGAAAATCGACATCCTTTCAATGAATTTTCAAGTGAACACCTTCGATTTAAAATCTATGAAAAAAAGAGTTCTTTTGAGTATCCAGAATTACATAAAATTGCTGATGACATTACTTTTGATGAGGAAGAGGTTATGAAAATGTCTGCGGTTTATGGAACTTTCATGTCCTTAAAAAATATATTGCAAAACATTTTACAGATTCCTGGCTTATTTAATGAAATATTAAATTATATGCATTCACTTGAAGAAGAAACCGCTGCCAATTCATTGGCACGTAGCTTCCTCAAACATGATTTACTGATTCCTTTAATTAATTTTTACTTCCAATATTTAAAATTTCATACTTTATTTTGTACGATGTAAACGGCTTAAAATCGTTTTTATAAGTCTAACAACTCGTCAAGAGTTGATTTTACACGAGAATATTAAATAGTAAAAGTTTTTGTTTTAATATTATCCACAACTTTTGTATTTAACATTTTCGTGTAAAATCAAATCCAATCAAGTTATATCCAAAAATCGCCCATTTTATTTATAACTCCTCAAATATTTTAAATATAAAAGTTGTCGATAATATTGACATAAAACTTTTTCCCATTTAACATATTTCTGTTAAGTTAAATCCTATCAAGTTATATAAAAAAAATAAGAAGGTTCTACTTTATTTTTACTCTTTCATACATAGAGCCATCCTCAATACATTTTAAAAAAAAGGATGCCAATTGCTTGATGCCAGATCTCTATACTCATTTTTTTTGTATATGTAGGTTTGAATGTTATGCATTTTTAAGCATGAAAATGGGTATTTAGAGGGTACATTGTTTTCCAAGGGTTACCACATTTTAAACAGCTTTCCGCACCACCACTGGGGTACTGTTATAGGCGCGTTGAATTTTTGATTTTATTGAGCTTAGGTTTTATATATAAGAAATAATAATAATTATATATGATTTTGGGACATGCCGAAATTATATAAAATTACACAATAATTTTTATATAATCACCCTAAACACAACCATGGAATTCGCGGCAGCGCATGCGCTTGGGCATACGCGTACCTACACAACACACACGGGGCCCTTTCTACATATGTGTGTTCTGTCTGTTCTAGTGTTCTAGACAACTTCTCTCTATGTCTGTCTCTGTATTACATAAACGGAACAGATCCTATCTGTCTTTGTCGGGAACACACGGAACACACAGAACACACATACTTATGTAGAAAGGCCCCCGGACACGAGCTGACGGACAAGGCCGCAAGGCCAAAAGTGTCGCCGCAATTGAGTCTCTGAGTCAATGCTATAAGTATTAGAAAATATTAATATTTTAATTCTCTTTCAAATGCTACCCATCACATTCAGATACATAGAGCCATCCTCAATACATTTAAAAAAAATTGGGAAAATTTTATGGAAAATATTAACTTGAAATTTTTTAAAATATCTTTGAAATTTAAGGACCAATCATTTTGCCCGAATAACTCGACCGAAAACTATCCAAAATCCACCTCTACGAGGAATTTTGAAGCGCTTAAGTCAATTTTTACTCCCGCAATAGTTGGACATACCAAACTCATTTTTTTCATTTTTCAATGTTTACGTTTTTATTAATAACAAAAGAACCGTAATAGCTAGACAAATAATTTTTTTAGAAAATATAGGTCTTGAAATTCTCTTTCGAATGCCGCCCACCCGATTCAAATACATAAAGCCGTTCTCGAGAAATTACGATTTAAAAAAAAGTGAAAAAAATTTTAACCTCAAATATCTCCGAAATTTATGGATCAATCCTTTTGCCCAAAGAACTCAATCGATTGTGATACAAAATGTACCACTAAAAAAAATTTCAAACTGATTAAGCCAATTTTACTCTAGTTATTGAACGACAAAAAAAAACACTTTTTTTTATAAATTATTTTTTTTCTCCAAAAATAATGAATAAAAAAACCTAAAAATTTAGTAAGTTATAGTACTCAGTATTCTTTATAACCAAAAAAATATTCATGTTAATATCTTTTTTTAATTTTGAAATATAACCTATTTACTAAAAATGACGTTTTCATGAATAACTTATGACGAAATATAGCTAACGGCTTTTTTTTTTTTAAATTGTAGAAAATTTTATTCTGCATACAGAGAATTTATCGTATATAAATAATATTTGTTCTAAATATAAAAAAATTGAAAATAAAAATTTTGAAAATTTAAAAATGGCGATAAAAAACAAAAAAATCGATTTTGACAAAAATAAAATATTGACCCCAATTGTTGAAGCAAAATCTGAAAAAATGATCACTCTCTCGTTAAAATCGGTTGAGTAGATCATGAGATATCAGAGTATACGGACATACATACACACACACACACACACACACACACACATCCATACGGACATTTTCTAAAAATGGTGTATTTCGATTCCAAATTTTCTATACAACATTCCTAAGACATTATCTCACAAACTTTTTTTTTACTATCACAAAGCTTCCTCTAGGAGGAAGCAATTATACATGGGTCTGAAGTTTGCAACGTTGGAGTACAACGAAGTAAAATAAAAAATTTATCTTGCTTAATGGTTTTACTAATTAATATTAATGTCGTATGTAGATTCAGTGTTTTATAGAATAAAATAACTTTATAACAAAGGTTTAGATGAAATTTCCATTATTTAATAACTTTAGTTAAATGCAAGAAATTATTTCGTTGCATTCCAACGATGCAAACTTCAGACCCATTTTTTATACAAGGAAAACTTTAGCAAAACAAATATTCTTATTTAAACGAACAAGTCGTCTTACCAATATTTATGTACTATGCTGATTTTGAGCCAGGTAACGCTTTAGGTAGCCATTCTGGTGAGCAACAATTAGGGGGAGTATATATTTCATTACCCTTTCTCCCCTCACATCTTGTTGCAAAATTAAACAACACTTTTGTAATCTCACTCTGCTACACGAAACACAGAAAACGTTTTGGTTGTATTGGCCTGCAGGCCAATATTTCAGAAAATAATTGGAGAAATAAATACGTTATGTACAGATGGAATTGATTTGGAGATCAATGGATGTATAATGAAAATATTTTTTAGATGTATTAGTTGTAGGAGATAACTTGGGCGTGATCTTAAAAAAAAACTGCACCAGTACGGGTGTAAAGGAAGAATGTATCTTCAATAACTTAATCGATTTTCACGTAACTGAAAATAAGTCTATTGATGTGATGCATGATGTGTGTGAAGGCGTGATCAATTATACCTTGTTGAAACAGAAAAGTTACTTACGATCGAAACATTGAATCAAAGAATTCAAAAATTTGATTACGGTATTGATTCCTCGAATAAACCACGCTTAATTATAAAAGAAACCTCTAAAAAAATAAAAACGACAAAGTAAGAAATAAAATAAAACTGAAACAGCCAGCCGCAGAAATGCTCTGTTTATGCCGATATTTGGGCGTCATTATTGGGAATATAATTCCAGAAAAAAATAAATACTGGAAATTATACCTAGTGCTTCGAAAAATTATAGGTGTCACGAGTCACGACTGCTCCTAGGTTCGTTTCAGCAGATATGTCTGAGCTAAAAAGGTTAATAAAAAAACACCATGAAAAATATATTCAATTATTTGGCTTACTTAAGTCGAAAATGCATTTTATGGTACATATACCAGAAATTATGGTAAACAATGGCCCGATAATACATTTTTGGTGTATGGCTTTTGAGCTTAAAAATAAAGCATTGAAGGAATTTGCGGTTGCTACAAGCTCACATAGAAATTTACCATTAACTATTAGTATTAGGTGCCAATTACAAATGTGTTACTTAAAAAAATCTTGTCAGACTTTAACAGACGATATTCATTTTTGAAGTATTGATAATGACTTCGATGTAGAGATACACAATTTTCTTCCGTCAGTAGAACATGCAACGACGTATAAGTTTGTGGAAATATGTAGAAAAAAGTACTCAAAAGGAACAATTATAGTTATTAAAGTAACTGACGATGGTCGATCATGTAGTGAAATAACGAAAATTTATCAAATTGCTGATAAAATATATTTTTTGACAAATGAAATCACAGTAAATTATTTCAAATATCACTATCATGCATATAAAGTCAATGTAGAAAAATCTGCTGTACTTTTAGACTTTAAATTACTGCCAAAGATAGAGCCATGTGTATATTAGTTATCGTTGGTTCAGATAACTTTATTGTTATTCGGTATGATACATAAATTCTCAAATATTATAAACTCGCATTTATTTTATATAGTATTCACTTTTTTTGTAATAAAAATCAAAAGATGGTATTTTATGGAATAAATTTTAATCAAATATATTTAATATATAACTGAAATAATAAAGTAGTGTTAATTATTTTACCTCTATTAACCTCTATAAGATCATTTATGATTATCTTTTCTCCTTCGGGGTTTAGGTATAGATTCTCAGTTTTGATATTAGTTTTAGATTTGTATAGCTTCTATTACTCGAATTTATTGTAATTGTGATTCTAAATGATAAATTTAACTATTTTGCGTGTAATTAATGCTAAAATTCTCGATTTCCTTAACGGTCCTTTGACGACCGCTCTCTTAAGGTAGTTCTCGAGTAAACTGAATTCTGGCAGTTTCGTTTGAAAATTTAATTATAAGTTAATTACGGTATTTTACATTGAATTTTCAAATCCAAACAATCTCAGCGGAGCCATTTTCGAGTTATAAATTCTCAAAGTTTCCACTTTTAACATGTAGCATATAGGGAGAGACATCACAAAACGATCATTTTCATTGATTAAAGAAAGAATTTCTGGGAAATGTTATTGAAAAACTAAAATGTTTTCAAGAAAGGTATTTAGAATATTATAATTAAAGCACAAATAGACTAACGGAGCCGTTTTTGAGTTATTGTAATCCATAGCAGCTTGCTTTTGTTAAGAATAATTAATATGGATAAGTTAGTACAACGTATATGATATAAATGAAGTATGACTCGCGTTTCGCTACAGCTGCGGAGAACGACTCAAGGCACGTCCCGTCTCAGAGAGACTTTGCGAAGGTCTGGCTTCTCAAAAGTCCGCGCGGGGGATTAAGGTTTGCTTGCGCTCTCGTCGTGCGCTTCCGCTGTTCGCCTTGGCTGGGAGGTGGCGCCGCTCGTCGCGCGCGGTCGGTAACGACTGCGGAGCCGCCACATCTACTCCCCCTCTAGAATTCTGCACTGAAAAAAAAAAAGTCTAAAATAGCCGTAGACCCCACTGTTAATTTATTTTTACACCTCCAAAGCAATTTTTGCTTGGCATAAAAACAATTTAAGCCTGTGTCTCCAGTGCGATCTACTTAACTCTCAAAGCGTTACCGATCGGGCGGTACTAAAGCATATATTACCTGACAGCACCGCAGTTTTTCGCGTCTACGTGTCGGAATGTATCCAATGCATGATCTACGTGTTCGGGGTTGGAGTCTAGGTAGTGCGCTGCGTAGGTTTTTGTGTCTAGGTGTCGTAACGTATCCAAAGCGTGGTCTCGGTGTTTGAGCTCGCCGATGATGGAGTCGAGGAAGTGCACTCCGTAGGTTTCTGTGTCTAGGTGTCGAAATGTACCCAATGCGTTGTCTAGGTGTTCCGGGTCGCCGATGATGGAGTCTAGGTGTACGCTCCGTAGGTTTTTGTGTCCAGGTGATGGAACATGTCCAAGGCGTGGTCTAGGTGTTCGAGGTCGCCGATAATGGAGTCTAGATCGTGCGCTCCGTAGTTTTTCGCGTCTACGTATCGGAACGCATACAATGCGTGGTCCAGGAGTTCGTGGTCGCTGATGATGGAGTCTAGGACGTGCGCTCCGTAGATTTTTGAGTCTAGGTGTCGGGACGTGTTCGTTTTGACACTTAGACGCAAAAACCTACGGAGCGCACTTCCTAGACTCCATCGTCGGCGACCCCGAGTACCTAGTCCACGCATTGGGTAAATTTCGACACCTAGACGCAGAAACCTACGGAGCGCACTTCCTAGACTCCACATCGGCAACGCCGAATACCTAGACAACGCATTGAGTACGTTGCGACACCTAGACTCAAAAACCTACGGAGCGCACACCTAGACTCCATCATCGGCGACCCCGAGCACCTAGACAACGCATTGGGTACATTTCGACAGCTAGACACAGAAACCTACGGAGCGCACTTCCTAGACTCCATCATCGGCGACCACGAACACCTAGACCACGCCTTGGACATGTTCCACCACCTGGACACAAAAACCTACGGAGCGCGCCACCTAGACTCCATTATTGGCCACCTTGAACACCTGGACGCATTGTGTACGTTCCGACATCTAGACGCAAAAACCTACGGAACGCACTTCCTTGACTCCATCATCGGCGACCTCGTACACCTAGACCACGCTATGGATACGTTTGACGCCTAGACGTGAGCTACATACATCCATTATTTTCGACTGTTTCTTAGGTTAATTTCTACCTGCCCTCTGCCAAGCAAATATCTCATTTTACTGCCAAGTAAAAACTGCTTGGGTCTATGAGCAGAAGTTGCTTTACGCCGCTTGCTTGGGTTAGCAAAGCAGATTTCGCTTGGGTCCTGAGCAGAAATAGACTTTTTTTTTCAGTGTGGTCAGAATTCGGTGCAAATGAGACTCTTCGATGCTGTTCTGCTGCTACCTTCTGAGGTTTTTCCGGAGTTGGTGCTGTTTCAAGATCCTGTGGTTCGTTTTCTTCCGTGTAATGCGCTGCCTTTAATCGCTCGATCGAAATGTTTTTTTCTTGATCATCTACCTCGATTTTAAAAAGTCGGTCGGTGATTCGTTCAATGACTTTGTATGGTCCTTTGTAGGGCGGTTCAAGCGGGGCTTTTACATGGTCACTTCTGATGAACACATGAGAACATGTATCAATGTTTTTTTGTTTGAAAAGGCGTACCTTATTATGATGAGCTGTTGGTGTCGGCCGTATTTCTCTCATGCTAATGCGATGATGCTTGATGAAGTCTTGTGCATTGGCAGGCACATCCTGATGTATGAAAAATTCACCGGGCACTCGCAGGGTTGTGCCATATAACATTTCAGCTGGGGATGCTTTGAGGTCTTCCTTGTATGCGGCACGTAACCCGAGCATAACGGAAGGAAGTAGGTGAATCCAAGGGACTTCAGATCTGCACATAAGAGCCGCTTTTAATGTCCGGTGCCATCGTTCTATGATTCCATTGGAAGCTGGATGGTAGGGCGATGTCCTGGTCTTCTGGCTACCAAGGAATCTTGTGAGGGATTTGAAGAGATCTGCTTCAAATTAAGGTCCTTGATCGGTGGTGATCGTGAGTGGTGAACCGTACTGGCTAATCCAGCTGTTGAAGAGCGCTGTTGCTGTCGTTTCGCTTGTGCAGTTTTTTAGAGGTACCGCTACAGGCCATCTAGAAAATCTGTCAATTATAGTTAGGCAGTATTTAAATCCATTGACTGGAGGTAAGTGTATAAAATCCATGTGTATATGATTAAAGCGTGTGTCTGGAACGTCGATACCTTGAGGTTTTACGCGATTATGTCGCTGTAGTTTTGCTCTTTGGCAATCGAGACATTCTCTGGTCCACTTGAGTGAATCTTTTTTTATTTCCGGCCATATATATTTACTTCTCAGCGTACGCGTGGTACAACGCCCACTTGGATGAGACAAACCATGCACGGTGACGAACGCTGCACGTCGTAGTTTGTTTGGTATATAAGGCCTTACTGTAGTGTTGGTGATGTCGCAGTAAATCTTGTGATTTTCAATTGTTAGCTGCTGAAGCTTCAAAGAGCTTGGATTCCTTAAGAGGTTCCGTAATTCTTGATCGTCTTTCTGTGCTTGACTGATTTGTTGAGAACTGAGTGTTGCGGGCATGTCGATGGTACTGATTCTGGATAGTGCGTCAGCTACGACGTTTTCAGAACCTTTGACGTGAACAATTTTCGTAGAAAATTGTGAGATGTACTCTAGCTGTCGTATCTGTCTTGGGAAATATTTTTCTGTTTTTTGCTTGAAGGCGTACACCAGTGGCTTATGGTCAGTTGCGATTGAAAATTGTCTTCCTTCCAATTGATGTTTGAAATGTTTGATCGCTGCAAAGATCGCCAGAAGTTCGGGGTCGTAGGTGCTGTACCTTTTTTCAGTGTCAGACAATTTTCGAGAGTAAAATGACATCGGTGTCCAAAGTCTCTTGACGTGCTGTTCGAGGGATGCCCCAATACAGTTGTCTGAGGCGTCTGCTCGTATGATGATTGGCGCATTTGGATCGGGGAATGTCGTTAAAGCAATGTTTGCAAGGACTTTTTTTTACATTTTCGAATGATTCTTCTGATTGAGTATTCCATTTGACTCAAAATTTTTCTCTACAAAATACAGATTTATTAATGGAATTTAATTTGGGAAAACTCTTGTAACCGTGTCTTTAATACTAATTACACGTGAGAAAACTTTATTTTTACGTTAATATTGACCCAAATTTTTTTAATTAACAAAAAACACTTTTGACAGTAGGTGGCGTTCCAATCGGGGTAGAGAGCACTCTTAAGAGGTACCTATAGTGGGATAAACTTTTCGCTATGCGTACAGCTCAAACATAACCTCAAAAAGTTTGAATCTTGTTATACATTAGTTTAAGAAGTAAATCAACACAATTAAACGTTCATCGTAGTTTTTTACTGCTGTCCCATTTCTGGTCCCAAAATAGGTTTTGTCCCAGTACTGTCTCCTTTACCTTATACCGTCGGTTCGAAGAGTTGGAGTATCTCCCTAGCGTAAACAAAACACGCGCGGCAAGCGAGAGAGAGTCAAAACTTTTGCCTCCGATTATTACTCGAGAACTACCTTAAGCGCGCGCGGTTCCGGTATCCGGTATTCGTCGAGTTCAATGGTATATCGAAATCACAGACCTCGACGTTGGGCGTGTGAGACCCCCAACGCGGAGTTGATTTGCGCCAGGCGTCGAGCTACGGTACTTCGATGCATCTGTGAATTAACTTGTTACAACTTTGAAATGTAATCAAGTCCAGTTACGAATTCTAGTTGTTCAAATGTTCTTTGACATTATATAATACCATGTCGAGTTAAGGAAATGCAAAATTTTGATATTATATGATTCTATTTTTATTCGAAATTTGTGAATGCATAATATCGGAATCTCCAAAGACAAAATTTCTTTCCGTGCGGAAATGCTTTGCACTTTCGGACTTCCGGCTTGAGAATGATGAAGAAATTGTTATAAACTGTTAAAAATTGTTAAAAACTGTTAAAAATTGGAATAAACTATTTATAATTTCTGTGCGCACCCTTAAATCTGCAGTCATTATTTAACGAAAATGTAAGTAACCGTAAATAATTGTTATAAACTGTTATAAACTGTTATAAATTGTTAAAAACTATTATAAATTGGAATAAGCGTCTCAAACCAAACTTTTTATAACAGTTTATAACAGTTTTCCACGAAAATCATTTTCTTAGGAAATGATGACATTTTCTTATGGATTTGTACATTTTCTTACTTTTATGTGAACATAAAGCAAAGAAACAAATAATTCAAGAAATGTAAGAAAGTGTAAAAAAAAGTAAAAAAAAGTATGAAAAAAGTAAGAAAGTATAATTTCTTGTTAAAAAACGGCAAACTTTTACAGTTTTTCACAAAAGATGACATTTTCTTACGTTTTCTTACAGATTTGTATGTTTTCTCACATTTATGTGAAAATAAAATTAAGAAACGAAAAATTAAAAAAATGTAAGAAAAAGCAATGAAACATAAGAAAAGGTAAGACAATGTAAGAAAATGTAAAAAACGTCCGAAATCCGGCATTAATGTACGATTTGGTACATTTTCTTACGATTTTTTATTTTTTGGTACATTTTTTCACATTCGCAAAGTGTGTTTACTTTATACTTTACACACTTGTGAAAGAAACGTGTACGGTACATACGCTAAACAGGCATCTAACGTCGAGTTTTACGCACTCAGTTATAAAATTGTACATTACGCAACTAATGCGTAAAGTAGGCGTTTTTTACATGGGTATAGTTTGTCGCCCGAGCGAAGCCAAGGAGACAAATTACCAGTGTATGACACGCCTACTTTGGGCACGTGTTGCGTTAACTATCCCTTATATAAATTGATCCCTTATATAAATTGAGCATTCGAGATAATCTATTTTGCCCTCGAACGATCTCGAAATCTCGAATAATCGAATCCGTCTCGAATCTCGAAAGGAGAGAAACAAAAGACGAAACAGTGGCATGCGTAGCGCGCTGATTAACGCTAGTTCTTTTTATAACTGGACGCGTCAAACTCCACATTAGATGCCTGTTTAGTGCGTACGTACAGTACCCGTATTTTTTTCACTATGTTTACTATACGCACTAGTGAAAAAAGGGAGTACTTTACGCGCGCTAAAAGGCATCTAAAGTCGAGTTTTGTGCAGTTATAATAATCACTAGCGTTAATGCCCTAATCACATAACCGCGTACGATCGTGTACGTCTACGTACAACCGCGTCCGACGTTAAAGAAGAATCTAGTGATTTTCGCTGTTGCCAACAGCGGCAATGTCAGTGCAATAACTAGTACTTTCGAGGAACAGACCTACTCACACGAAGTGCAGTAGATCGGAGTAACGCTTGCTTGTTTATGTCTGTTGTCGTTGGTGTAGTAGCCGACTTTCGTATACGTAGGTCTGTTCCTCGAAAGTACTAGTTATTGCACTGACATTGCCGCTGTTGGCAACAGCGTAAATCACTAGATTCTTCCTCAACGTCGGACGCGGTTGTACGCAGACGTACGCGATCGTACGCGGTTATGTGATTAGGGCATAATCAGCGCGCTACGCGCGCCACTGTTTCGTCTTTTGTTTCTCTCCTTTCGAGATTCGAGACGGATTCGATTATTCGAGATTTCGAGATCGTTCGAGAGCAAAATAGATTATTTCGAATGCTCAATTTATATAAGGGACTAGCGTTAATCAGCGCGCTACGCGCGCCACTGTTTCGTCTTTTGTTTCTCTCCTTTAGAGATTCGAGACGGATTCGATTATTCGAGATTTCGAGATCGTTCGAGGGCAAAATAGATTATCTCGAATGCTTAATTTATATAAGGGACTAGCGTTAATCAGCGCGCTACGCGCGCCACTGTTTGTTGGTCTTTTGTTTCTCTCCTTTCGAGATTCGAGACGGATTCGATTATTCGAGATTTCGAGATCGTTCGAGGGCAAAATAGATTATCTCGAATGCTCAATTTATATAAGGGAACCCATTACGTGCCCAAAGTAGGCGTATTATGCACTATGAAACTCATATTGAAGATAGAGGTGGGCGATATTTTCTAAAATATCGATATTACGTATCGATACGTATCGTACACTCAAGTATCGATATGACTAATATATCGTGTCTAAAATATCGATATTCAAAATATCGATAAAATCGGCGATAAAGCAAGACAATTATTTAAACAATTTTAAGACCAAGTAGGCGGGGGATATGAGGTCCACGCATATTAGGAAATTACGGAGATGCGCCACACTAAGCAGGATACTTATTTAAATAATTTTTAAAACCCAAGTAAGCGGGGGATATGAGGTCCACGCATATTAGGGAACTACGAAGACGTGCAATAATAAGCAAGACAATTATTTAAACAATCCGTAAACCAAAGTAGGCGGCGGATATGAGGTCCACGCGTATTAAGGAATAACGTAGTTATGCGTTAATAACCAAGACTATTATTTGAATAATTTTTAAACCCAAGTAGCCGAGGGGCGCGAGTTCCAAGCATATAACGGAGTTACGTAGATGTGCGACGTAAGCATAACGATTAATTGAATAATTTTTAAACTCTAGTAACCGGGGGGCGCGAGGTCCAGGCATATTAGGGAGTCATGAAGACATGAAACAATAAGCAGGACGATTATTGAAACAATTTTTAAACCCAAGTAGGCGGGGTATATGAGGACCGCGCATATAAGGGAGTCATGTAGACATGAAAAAATAAGCAAAACAATTATTTAAAGAATTTTCAAACCCAAACAGCCGGGGAATACGAGGTCCACCCATATTAGGGAATTACGTAGACGTGTAACAATAAGCAAGACAATTATTTAAACAATTTTTAAGCCCAAGTAGGCGGGGGATACGAGGTCCACGCATATTAGGAAATTACGTAGACGTGTAACAATAAGCAAAACAATTATTTAAACAATTTTTAAACCCAAGTAGGCGGGGGATACGAGGTCCATGCGTATTAGGGAATTACGTAGAAGTGCAATAATAAGCAAGACAATTATTTAAACAATTTGTAAACGCAAGTAGTCGTGGGATATGAGGTCAACGCGTATTATGGAATAATGTAGTCATAGGTTAATAAGCAAGATTTGATTAAATTTTAAACTCAAGTAGCCGGGGGATGCGAGGTCCACGCATATAGGGGAGTCGAGTTATAGAGGTTAAGAATTTTTCCTTATATTTTCATGTCTCCATTACTCCCTTATATGCGTAGACCTCCCGTCTCCCGGCTACTTGGGTTTAAAAATTATTTAAATAATTATTTTGCTTATTGTTTTATGTCTTCATGACTCTCTGATATGCCTGGACCTCGCGTCCCTCGGCTACTTCGGTTTAAAAATTATTTAAGGCCGAATCCATTTCAAATCAGGTGGACCGCGTATGCCTATGTCACCGATCATTTTGGAATTAAAGTATTCATGGGGGGGGTCCAGAGTTTCGACGATTCACTATAAAATTGAAGTCAACTATAGATGTTTTTCAGTTCGACAGATGATAATGCAGATTGTTTTTAATTTCGAAATTCTAAATTACGAAAATCATATTTTCGAATGTAACAGTTCACCTACTGTCCAAAACGTCGAATTTCATCAATACGACCTCAAAGCAAATATAAGCTGTTTCTAATGATTTATTTCGAAGTATCTATATGGTACCCCTATTAAAATTCTATTAATGAAATTCGATGTTTTGGACAGTAGGTGAAGTGTTACATTTGTAAATATTCGAAATTAAGAACAATCTGCATTATCATTTGTCGAACTGAAAAACATCTATAGTTGACTTCAATTTTATAGTGAATCGTCGAAACTCTGGACCCCCCCTGTATTCATGTTCTTCTCCAAAAATTATTTGACCCGTATATTTTTATTTTTTTGTTGCATCAAAATTTCATGCGTTCAGCAATGGCAAAAAATTCCGAGAAAAACCTTACTTAGAAAAAAATTTTTTCAATGTAATTTTCAAACCGCTACTGCTTCACCAGTTTTTTAAGCTTTTTAGCACGTAACATATAATTTCACTAAGGTTTGAGCCCTCTTTCACGTTCTTTATGTTATTTAAAAAAAAAAAATAAAAAATGCACGAGTTATGTACTTTTTACTGAAAAATGCCATTTTTTTGCTCAATTTTTTTTTGTCCTGATAGAGGACCTAAATACCTATCTAGACGTATTTGTGTAATTCCCGACCCGTGCCCAGGAATAGCGATCATTAATGAGATAATACACAAACAAATTTTTCACACTTAACCCTTACATATAGTCAATGGTATAAGAGTCAATATAAAGGTTTTTATCTTTGTGCGTAAGCAATATACAAGTACACGTAGTATCTGTTGTATTTTTTATTTTTGTCTTTTAGATTTTTATTTTTATAACTACCTTTGTTTTTAGTAGTTAAGTAATACATATATGTACACGAGCGTAAGTAATACATATATGTACACGTATGAGTTTATGTACTTATACATTGGTCCGCTACATGGCTATCGTTAGATCTTTTATGTACCAAGAAAAGTTCGGTTTCTGCCATAAGTACACCTCCAGTATTTTTTAAAACTATCATATTTTTGAAAATTATTATATATTTCACCTGATAACTTAACTACGATGTCTCAAAATTATTCAACGAAGAGAACCAAATGTGCAGATTTTTTAAATAAGCACAAAAAAATTTTTTACGAACCTAATTCCGTGCGTTTTAAACAACTTGAGAATCTTGCTCATCCATTGAAGCTTCTCTATCCTGATTTACCTTTGACCCCCGCTACATATCTGTGTAGACGTTGTTACGAGCATAAATTTAAATATTGTGATTCAATAAAAAAAATTACCATTGTATCAGATGGCGCCGCTAGCCACTTTAAAAATCGCTTTCAATTATATGAATTAAAACGAGCACCATTTGATATAAAATCGTTGTTCTCTGCTACTGGGCACGGCAAAGGAGCTGTAGATGGTGTGGGTGGGCTTATAAAGCATTATGCTACTTTGCATAATCTTCGAGGTCCCCATGAAAAATCCATTCAAAATGCTAATGATTTTGTAGAGCACGTTCAAAAATATACAGATGCAATTAAAATAATACATTTACAAGACGTTGACGTAGAAGAGTTTAGAAAAGTAAAAAATGTTGATTGGCTTGCTAATCCTAAGTATCCTGGAATTCAAAAAACTCATTTATGGATTAAAGAAACGTGCAATGATAAAGTACATTGTTTAACAGCAAAGACCGCTGATTGTCCCCTTACTGAAGTAAGAACAATGAAGCAGAAAAAGAAAGGTAGATATAAAAATAAAAAATCTAAAAGACAAAAATAAAAAATACAACAGATACTATGTGTACTTGTATATTGCTTACGCACAAAGATAAAAACCTTTATATTGACTGTTATACCATTGAATATATGTAAGGGTTAAGCGTGAAAAATTTGTTTGTGTATTATCTCATTAATGATCGCTATTCCTGGGCACGGGTCGGGAATTTCACAAATACGTCTAGATAGGTATTTAGGTCCTCTATCAGAATAAAAAAAAATTGAGCAAAAAAAAATGGCGTTTTTGAGAAAAATGTACTTTTCTAAAAAGTGCATTTTTCAGTAAAAAGTACATAACTCGTGCATTTTTTATTTTTTTTTAAATAACATAAAGAACGTGAAAGAGGGCTCAAACCTTAGTGAAATTATATGTTACGTGCTAAAAAGCTTAAAAAACTGGTGAAGCAGTAGCGGTTTGAAAATTACATTGAAAAAATTTTTTTCTAAGTAAGGTTTTTCTCGGAATTTTTTGCCATTGCTGAACGCATGAAATTTTGATGCAACAAAAAAATAAAAATATACGGGTCAAATAATTTTTGGAGAAGAACATGAATACTTTAATTCCAAAATGATCGGTGACATAGGCATACGCGGTCCACCTGATTTGAAATGGATTCGGCCTTAAATAATCGTTTTCCTTATACTGTTTCGTGTCATCATTACTCTCTTATATGCGTGGACCTCGCGTCTTCTGGCTAAAAATTGGGTTTAAAAATTATTTAAATAATCGTTTTGCTTATTTTTGTATGCCTACATGACTCCCTTATATGCATCGACCTCATATCCTCCGCCTACTTGGGTTTAAAAATTATTTAAATAATCGTTTTACTTATTTTTTCATGTCTACATTACTCCCTTATATGTGTGGACCTCATATCCCCCACCCAGTTAGGTTTAAAAATTATTTAAATAATCGTTTTGCTTATTTTTTCATGTCTACATTACTCCCTTATATGCGTAGATCTCACATCCCCCGCCTACTTGGGTTTAATAATTATTTAAATAATCGTTTTACTTATTTGTTAATGTCTACATTACTCCCTTATATGCGTGGATCCCATATCCCCCGCCTACTTGGGTTTAGAAATAATTTTAATAATCGTTTCGCTTAGTTTCGCACGTTTACGTCCATTGTATGTGTGGACCTCGGGTCACCCGCCTGCTCGTTGCGCTCGCAGCTTGAACGCGCGCGTTATACTCATGCCGTTAGAGCCGCTCGAGCACCCAATCAGCGAAGGCCTCTAGTGCGCTGGCGCCAGACTACAGTGAAGTATCTATGCACTGGCTGTAACCCGTAACTCCGCTTTGCTCTGCTCCGCTCTGCCCTGCTCTGCCTTACCTGCTAAGCCTGCTTCTGGCGGTGATTGGTTAATTCCATCCATCCCATCCATTTTGTCAAGGGAATTAACTAATCAAAGCCAGAAACAGGCTTAACAGGTAAGGCAGAGCAGCTAAGAGCGGGGCAGAGCAGAGCAGAGCAGAGCATATTGTGGAATCTCGTATGGGGACCCCGATATTTTTTCCGATATTAGGGTAAACGTATCGATACTACCGAGTATCGGGTACCCAAAATATCGATACAAAATATCGATATTTTTCATTGGAAATATCAATATCTCGAAATATCGATAAATATCGCCCACCTCTAATTGAAGAAGACAAAATTACTCAACGAAGATGCTGACGAAGCGCGTACGAAATTCTTATAGGAGAATCTATAAAAACAAATGTGAGAAAGAAACTATATAAAATATGAAGCATTTGAAGAGAAATGTTGTTCTGAATAACATGAAAAACATTAAAGAATAAATATATTTTTATTTCTGTTACTACAAGTCTGATGGAGCCTTGATATTTTTTACTTGCTGTCTGAAATTTTAATTTTATTCTTCTGAATATTTCCGTCACTCTCCACAATCGATATTTTTAAAATTTTCATATTTTGTTGTTTTATTATTTTTTAATGTGCATCCGTCAGCATCCTCCTTTAATTTTATATGAATAATACATATTTATAAACTTCCAAAACAGCATTTGCTTTGGTACAAGGGTATTATAACACTAGCGCCAAATTCAATATTAAACTCGCATATAAAGGTGCGGCTAAAGTTGAAAATATAAGTATGATAGTAGAATGCATTACAAAAATACAAAAAATATGATTTTATACCACTCTAACCTCAAAATCACAACTTTGATATGATTTTTCGGCGCTCGTGGTATAAAATACCGTTCGAAACTAGTGCGTAAATCGATTATTTAGGTGGTGTGACTCTTTCGCACTCGCTTCGCTCGTGCAAAAAGTCACACCAGCTAAATAATCGACTTCCCCACCCGTGTCGAAATGTACTATTGTAATATTACATAATTATGAACAAGATTCTTTTACCAAAGAATGATTTATATAAAATCTGTTTAATGGCTCAATATAATTTCAACAATAAATATGTCACATAACGAACTACTTGAAATATAACGAAAAATAATGATAAAAGTAATGATATTCTTTCCTATACTTTCAGTGTATTTTACTATATGTAAGTATGGTTCCAACTTTTATCAACATACGAAAATATAACATTGCTTTTGACTCCAGCGTTATCTCTACGAAGGCGAATACGAATCATGCCGACCTAAAAGTATTAAAAATAATGTTATACTATCGCTGAATCTATATAGATTTTCAAATAAACAATATCTTACTCTTTTAACATTTTTTAACAATAGGTCATATGTACTCTGAAATATTTTGCTAAATAGAGCTAAAATATCTACACAAAATTAAAACTTGAATATTTTTTTATTTTTTTAAAAATAAATATTCAATTTGAAGTAACTTTCATACACATTATATAATTATACATATGTGATAGGACCACAATGGATTGATGGTCTTAATGTATCTTATTGCTTCAAAAAGTATCTGAAACGATGTAGCAGGTTTTCAGTGGTAACAACATCGAGCAACAAGAATTGCGGATTTTCCGGATCAGCTTCAGCCTGGATAACTGTAGCTTCCTTGTAGAGCCATGCCATAGCAGCACTGCCCGATTCTACACGCATCTTCGTGATTTTTCTTCCGGTCTCGGATAAAATCAAGCTCTGAATATTGTGTCGCAATAAATCTATGCCTGTAAAATAAAAAATATATTTAGAAAAAAAGTGCTGTATATTAATGAATGTATAAAAATATATAAAAATTGCACTAGTTTATGTATAAATTAAAAAAAAAAATTAAGTAAAATCTAAATACTGTCTTACCAGTTGTTTTTGTAGCTGAAATACTCAGAATTTCTTCTGAAATTTCTCTTGGCTCTATCAAGTCACATTTATTAGCAACTTCAATAAGTGGTCTATTGCCATCTGTTAGTAATTTCAATGTTTTTCGAACATGATCAATTTGTGCTCGTTTATCGGGATGGCTTGCATCGATGACATGCACAATAATATCCTATAAATTACAAATTATAATTGTAATTAATTATTGTTCATCACATTATATTTATTGTTTCTCACAAGGTCTAATAAAGTTATTTTAAATAAAATCTTACAGCAATCATTGCATCTTCCAATGTAGCTATGAATGGTTCTATAAGTCTTTCTGGTACATCTTGTATAAAACCAATGGTATCAATATATAAAATTTTCATATTGCAAGGAAGAAGTCCTTCATGTGCAGTAGTATCAAGGGTGGCAAATAAGTGATTTTTTGGTTGCATCACTGAATCCCCTGTTAATGCTGTAATAATATTTTATCTTGTAAAAATATTTACTTACAAAGTAACTTCTTGTTGAATCATTTTGTTACTGAACTTCATCATGTTAGCTATATTAAATTTTATTTACCTTTAATCAGAGATGTTTTTCCTGCATTTGTGTACCCAACGACAGCAACAGTGGCAAATCCTCTGACTTTTCTCTTGTTACGAATAGATTCTCTGTGCTTCTTTAGCTTTTTTAATGATTCCTTGAGTTGTGATTCTCTTGCTTGTAAATATAATCTGCGTTTTTCCAATAAATTTATTGCACCGCCTATCTCGCTCATTTTTTGATAAATATATGGAAGTTCAGCAAGTGCGACTTGAAGTTTTGCTTCAGGACTCATAGCATGATTTCTAAATATATGTATAACGAGCGAGTATCTGTCATAAACAGGTAAACCAAATAGTTTTTCCAGCTCTAAAATTTGTACATGTTTCAATGTATTTGTGCTTATAAAAATTGCAGTGATATTTCTTCCACATTTTATTCTTGTTTTGACATTTTCAAGATTGCCACTACCAAAGAGATATTTCTTTTCTAAATTTAATAAAGGAATGCACATCTTATCAACTACTGTCCAATGAGGTAATGTTTCAACTAAAGCAACTGCTTCGGCAAGTTGTAAATCTCGATTGGTATTAAGTTTCTTATCTTTTCCCCATTTAATATAAGGCTGAATCACAAAAGTTCGATGTCCTTTTGCTATAACACCTAGATATTCATTCGATATTTCATTATATTCAGGATTTGAAAGCTCTCTTTCTTCTTCTACATGGAAAAAAGAATCCTCATACCTAAATCTTGTAACTAAATATTGTGTTTTTCTATGTACAGTCTGTTTGCTAAAAAGTAAACTACTTTTAGCAAGCGGTATAAGTCTTTTAATTACACTATTCATCTTGAATGTGAGGTAATTTTTTTAAAGGCAATGATTGTTTATGGTATTGGTATTTCATAGAGTTCTTTAAGCTGCTTCTTCAAATCTTTTTCACATTTACTTTTTGTATAAGTACCAGCAAAATAAGATAACGCCATACCCGCAACTGCACCAATCGCAAGTTTATATTCTATACCAATAGGTATACGTTTGTGATAATTCCTCAAAGCCAGTGGGACTCCAACAATAACTACAATGAAATTAATAATAAGGTAATTAGCAATTGTTATCAATAAGGAATATATATTTTATAGTAATAATCTTATATAACTATTGTAAATATTGAAATTTCTAAATTATTTTGGAAAAAAGTTACCAAATTAGTCTGATCTAAGATGAATCAATTGCAATCTTTTTTATTCTAACAATAACACGGTAATAAAGTCTTATCAATCTACAAGTTAAATTTGTTCGCTAAACAAGTCAAATCACTGCACTCTACATTGTAAAAGTTACGAGTCAACTGCTTTGTCCACTCTTCATCCCTAATGCAACCAATTACTTAATAGAATGGAAAATTTGGTCCAACTCACATGACTGTCAGTGGCAACAGCACACAAATGAACCAATGAATCAGTTTATAAATACCCAATCAAATTCGATAAAAACCTTATCAGAAATTCCCTTAATCAACCCTCTCCTATATCTCTATCCCGCAACAACAACCCCCAAAACGACAAACCATCCTTACCGGCTACGTAAGTCCAGAACGAGACTTTGAGGCCGCGCGTGGTGCACTTCTCGAAAGAGAGCCGATTGACGTCGGCCGTCGTCTTTACATCATTGTTGTTTATCCTCGATGCCATCACTATCTAAACGTACCGTCTCTAATGAAAATGCATTCGAGCGCGCGAGCTGCAGCTTTCCAATTCAACCGAGATGCAAGTCAGCTTTTGTTTTACTTCAGGTGCATGATCGCACCCCCGGCAAGTGTTGCAGATATCCGTATTTACTTTCTTGCGCACTGCAATGTGTGGACGAGTGGATGTCTAACGGCGCTGAACGGTTGATGACGAGAGTGCAGAAAGAGGTTATAACCGTATAGTGCTGCTTTGTCCGCGTTACGTAATATTGCGATTCGTCGGCGCGCGCGAGCTTCCGTGCCAGAAAAAGCCCGCACACGCGCGCGAAAATGCGCATGCGGATTTCGCCATGAGACCCCTCTCCAGGGAAGTTACAATATTTGTTATGCA